>OX328123.1:20477651-20630151 GCA_946811695.1 Gonocerus acuteangulatus | reverse complement strand
TGTCACTACTTGCAAAGAAAATTGGGAATAAAATGATTTCTCTGTTTTCACTTTACGATGTATAGCTCACAAGAGAACACACAAAGCCTATAGTGAGAGTTCGTCTTGAAAGGAGTTCTTATCGGGACGCATTGTGGTTTAGATCTGAACATTGCGGGCCGCAATATCTCCGCAATCTTCCGATCTTGCACCTTACTCAGCCTATCGCGGCTACGGAGGTTTATATTAACCCTCAGGGTGGGGGATCCGAAGCGATTTGTTCCGCTGTACTGATAGCGTAGAAGAGAAGGAAGGAACGTTTGTCGAGGAAAACCTGATATACTGTCGCATGGAGAACAATTCAACAACAAAAAATTTAAGAAATCAAGACAAAGTAGAGATTCGATTAAGAGAAAACGTGTGATTTTTAGAAAATCCATATTCCGAACGATTAGGCATTCTTTTTGGCAGCCTTCTTCATCTAAAAAATAAATAAAGACGATTGCAAACGAGAATAATCACAACCGTAAACATAATTTTACACCATAACGATAGATTATAAAACATTTTTTTTTGTTTAAACGCATATTTGTTCAAATTTAAACAAACGTTAGTTGACAACATTGATGAAGAAGTCATCTCTATCTACTCCATTCATGTATTAAAAACATTTTGCTAAAAGTCTGTAGGTAGAAAGCATCTTCGAGGGGGAAGTTAGAAACTAAAGCGGCTGCCTCGCCTTTCAGTGCACCGAGGAGGTAGTGAAACTTCTCAACGTTCGATAAGTCTTGTTCATTATGAACGAGGGAGACGTATGTGTCCCTGAAGTGTGACCATTTTCTGAGATCTCCGGCAAACTGGGGAATCGGTATCTTTGGCAAGTGGGACGAGTGGACAGTAAGTGTGGTGTTACGAGCAGCTTGTGGAAGTCTGGATTAAGGGGCACGTTGTTCCGCCGCTGGCGCTCAATGCGTTTGTACAGTGCTCGGCCCTGAACTATCTCATTGCGGAGCGCAACAAAGAGACCTTGCCAAGTCTCGTCCGGAAATGGAACGCGCAGCATAATCTTTACGGACGACAATTCATCCCATAGAGAGACGAACTCTTCCCAGTCCCTTACATTTGTTTCCAGCTGGGACTCGAAAAGAGGGACTTGATCGTAGGAGGTAAGGGCGGTTTGCCCGGCGGCAGCTAGGCCAAGGATGTCCCTCTCGAGACGGTGAAGTTTTGCCTCCAACGTTTTCACACGACGTTCATAGTCAAGAACGGACTCAGGCATCTTAATATGAGAATAGATGAATTACAACAAATAGACCAATTCCTGCTGGGCTGGAGAGAGGAGAAGAAATAGAGGCCAGCAACAATAAAGAATAGATCAATTCCTGCTGGGCTGAAGAGAGGAGAAGAAATAGAGGCCAACAACAATAAAGAATAGACCAATTCCTGCTGGGCTGAAGAGATGAGAAGAAATAGAGGCCAACAACAATAAAGAATAGCCCAATTCCTGCTGGGCTAAAGAGAGGAGAAGAAATAGAGGCCAACAACAATAAAGAATAGACCAATTCCTGCTGTGCTGAAGAGAGGAGAAGAAATAGAGGCCAACAACAATAAAGAATAGACCAATTCCTACTGTGCTGAAGAGAGGAGAAGAAATAGAGGCCAACAACAATAAATAATAGACCAATTCCTGCTGGGCTGAAGAGAGGAAAAGAAATAGAGGCCAACAACAATAAAGAATAGAGGAATAGTACCTACACAATTAAAGAGAGAGAAATGAATGAAAACACCAAAAGGTAAATTGTCGCTCAGAAACCACTAGTCAAATTATTTTGTTAAAAATGATGAAAAATCCCAAAATCCCAAGAGAGAGGGGATGAATGGAGAAATAATTTGAATAAGATATTTACTTATGAACTGCACAAGTAAACCGAAAATAGAAAACCAATAAAAAGGAGACAAGAATAGATAAGAAAAAGGAATATTCTGCACAATTATAAGAACCACTTGAATGCAAAATGCACAAGAAAGAATTAAAACAATAAGAAAACAAAGGGGCAAGAAAGAAATGCTGAATGACGCACGCATACTCCAAAAGATACACTCCGTGGTGACGTCATGGCTAAGAAGATGAGGCCATACACTGAGTACCTCTATGTGACTGGAGTGAGATAGGTAACCTGAGCAAAGCTAGTTAGAGTATGTTCATAAATAGTTAATGAATGATTTATAACAGTGCAGTGAATGTGATGATCTCCCTAATATTGTTGTGAATTGAGATTAACCATAGTTAATCTGCTCTCTTAAAGATGTTATTGACTAATAATTTGTGAAATATTAGTTCAATGAAATACCAAGTTGATTAAATACATTGTATTAAAGAAATGAATAAATAAATGTGAGTAAATAAAATCCTTCATACCTGACTGCCTTCCATTATAACAACACTTTTATGACACCGCCGACCATCCCTTGATCCTTTACTAACGCCAAAAAAGTCCGACTCGCAGGAACTCCATCATCTTAGTGCGGTTCCGTTCTAATACCTAGACTCATTTAGAATGATTAAAATAGAAACTGTTATTATTTTGGGTCCACATTTCTAGAAAGCATGAAGATTAGATAGTTAGCCGTCGAGGTGATAAGTAAACATGGAATGGTTGGGATTCGGCTAAAGAAACCTCAATACGATTTTTGTTAAAAAATCTATATTTAGGACGTTTCGGCTACTCATTGGAAGCCTTCGTCAGCAATGAAAGTGCCGGGAGGCAGAGGAGGACCAAAGTTGACAGTTCCATCTTTACTTTCAAGAAAGGTATTATTTACGATCTTACCTGGATGGGTCCCCGCCCTAGGAAGGACCCTGCTAGGGCAGTTGAAAAGCTATATCTTGGAAATCCATATCTCTAAGATTAAATTATTTTTCTTAACCTGATTTATTATCAAATACATTATCCAACTATAAGCAGTTAAAAAATAATAAGGAATAAAAACAGACAAAAAGAACAGTTCGAATAAGCGAAATCAATTACTTTAAAGTTTTAAGCACTTATTCCTCCGATTGACATCGCCTAATCGAAACTTTCATCAGAACCTTTTTTGTAGAGCATTTAGTAAGCTTTCTAATGGTAACCATCCGTTTGCGAAGATTCTCAACCGTTTTCGAGATATTAAGGAAAGTATACAAAGTTACCAAAACTTTTTATGTCTGTTAATAAAATATTTTATTCTAACCCTTCCTTAACTCTATACGTAACACAAATTTCAACATATTAGTTTTAATGAAAGTAGAACATGCAGAAAATGTGATGGATATACATATTTATATATATGTATATATAAATATATACATATATATATATATATATATATATATATATATATATATATATATATATATTTATGTATATATATAAATATATACATATATATATATATATATATATATATATATATATATATATATATATATATATATATATATATTGTGACGTGGCGCCCTGCGGGGAGTGAGAACCTGCTTTCTCTACCTCTTTGGACTGATAACATTTTATGTTTTATATTTTATTCGGAATTCGCACCACTTGTAAATGTTTTACTATCCACAAAAGATAGTCAATTTTCTTCTCCATTTTGGATGTAATAGTTTTTGTATACAATTTAAGATTTTTATTCTTCTGTTTTTTTCCCGTGGTCGGTAGGCCTTGGGGGAGTGGAGGCGTCGGTTCTAGGGGAGTCTGTGAGAAAATGGCGTAGAAGCAGGTGCTAGGAAAAAAAAGTTTTTCTTTGCAAGTATGAGGTTACCAGCTTTTAAGGAGGGACTGAGGCGTCCTTTTTGTTAACAATGAAAATGAAGATCCAGTAGCACGAAGAGGCGGCATTTGTCTTCTCCTTTTATCGTTTTGGCCGAACATGTGATTGGAACTCCATGTGGTAGGCTTTTAGAGCATATTGTGGGACATATGAGTGAGTAACCCATACATTTTATCTTCTGCTGGACACCAGTCTCCACGTTTCATTTATCTCCAGGCCTCATTTAAAATTTTTTTTTTGCCGTTCAAGTACTGCCATGAGTGCAAGTAACTATATTGTGCTTAACTTAAAAATTTGGGAAAAGTTAAGTTTACTATCGCTAAATAAGTTATTGGCAATGCCAGATCACCAAAATTTTGTGTTGTAATTTGATATTGGTGTCTATGCCAGGTTTTGGAATTGTACATGTAGTTGCAATTCAATAGTTCTTCACTATGTGTTGACTATGCCAATTTATTGGATAGTTATGGACTTCAGTTTTATCGTCATGTATTATTCTCATGTAGTTATTGGCCAGGCCAGACTATGGAATTTTATGGGTCTTGAGAATTTTGCCTTTTCCCAAATTAAATATATTTGATATATATGTGTTTATGCCTCTATCGAAAGTCTATTTTTGGCTTCTTCCCAGATCACTGATTGTATCTGGTGTATGTTCATGATTTTATTCAAAGTCTATATTTTTGCTCCTTCCCAGATTAATGATTATACCTGGTGTATGTATATGTATATATATATATATATATATATATATATATATATATATATTTATGTTTTTATCGAGAGTCCAATTTTTGGCTTCTTCCCAGATTACTGATAGTATCTGGTGTATATGCATATATATGTTTATCTGTCGATATCTTTTACTATATTAGTCAATATTTGAATAATATTAATCCTTCTTGTGATATTTCTATATATATATATATATATGTATATATATATATATATATATATATATATATATATATATATATATATATATATGTTTATGCTTTTATTAAGAGTCTATTTTTGTTCTTCCCAGATTAGTGATAGTATCTGGTGTATATGCATATATGTTTATCTATCGATATCTTTTACTATATTAGTCAATATTTGAAGAATATTAATCCTTCTTGTGATATTTCTATATATATATATATATATATATATATATATATATATATATATATATATATATTTATGCTTTTATTAAGAGTCTATTTTTGTTCTTCCCAGATTAGTGATAGTATCTGGTGTATATGCATATATGTTTATCTATCGATATCTTTTACTATATTATTCAATATTTGAATAATATAAATCCTTCTTGTGATATTTCTATGTATTAATGGTATATAAAGTACATATATACATGCTTACCATTTATTGGGAATTTATGTTTTTTGGTATTTCTAGATATTGATTGTTTTTGGGTATATGTGTGTTTACATTTTTATTGGGAACTATTTGTGGTGTTTCAAGATATTTATTATATTTAGGGTATATATATATATATATATGTATTTGTTCTTTTTACTGGGAACCTTTTGTACTTATCTCAATATACTTACCAGCTCTGAGTATCTTGTTGTGTTCTTTTTTTTTTGTATTTGGATCACCTGGGTTTCATACCTCACCGAACCTGGCTATCCGTTGTCTATCCGGATAAATTGTACCACCCCAGGTGTTGGTAAGTGAGTCTTTCAAATTAAATTTATTTCGGTACAATATATATATATATATATATATATATATATATATATATATATATGTATATATATATATATATATATATACAAATTTGAACCACCATCATTTTCGGTCTCTAGGGGTTCCGAAACGCAAAATTTACTAGTCTGCACTTCTGGGTTGCGTCATGAGATCAACCTTATAAGCGGGGTTCCTCCCTATGGGGGAGGGAGGAACCGCGCTAAAACTCCTCCTTACCCACCAACTCCTTTCCTCGAGCTTACTGTGAGACTTTTTCATCAGGTACTTGTTATTTTATATCTGTATCCGTGTTACTCATCTAGGTTTTGAACCAGTATTGGTCTACCTCTTATTTAAGCTCTAGCTATAGCACACACTTACTGTATAATGTTTTTCTGTGTTTTGAATTTTACTTTGTATATATATATATATATATATATATATATATATATATATATATGTATATATATATATATATATATATATGTATATATATATAAATATATATATATATATATATATATATATATATATATATATATATATGTATATATATATATATATATATATATATGTATATATATATAAATATATATATATATATATATATATATATATATATATATATATATAACTCTGTCCTGCTTGTTTTACAGCCCTGATGAAGGCTTGAATTTCAAGCCGAATCGCCGGCATACGAAAACCCCATTTTCACGTAAAAAATATAGTTTGATTAAGACACAACGACCTAACCATAACAATTTCTACCTCTGCATCGCCTACGGTCAACGATCTCCTCTCAACAAAAAAGTTAGTAAAGTAACAGAAAATAACAATAACTTACTCTTAACTAAGTTCTGTATAAAACTACTCATCATTATTTTCATAAAATTCTCTATTTAACTAACATGCATTTAAATTTTTTTTACTGTTTTGATTCTCGTATTTAATTGTATATATATTTTTTTAGCTGAAGAACGCTGCCAAAGAGTATGCCGAAACATTCGAAATATAAATTTCTCTGAAAATCTCACGTTTTAGCGTGGTTCCTCCCTACGTTTTTTCTTAGCTGTATCCCAACCATTCCTTGAGTCCACTATCCTAAACGTTTTTAATATCAAATATGTTTAAAAAAAAAACAGTTTATTGAGTATATATATATATATATATTTATATATATATATATATATATATATATATATATATATACACAGTGAAACCTCCTGTATCGGACACATCCAAATAGCGGACACCTCTATGAACGGACAAAATATCCACGGTCCCGGCGAAACCCCCACTAAATCAATGCATTAGCACCTCTCAATAGCGGACCCTCTACTTACGGACAACGGACACCTAAAATCGGACCCACATAGCTGATTTCAACTCCCAATAGCGGACAGCAGAGTGAAATATTTAATTGGATTCTCAGAATCTCAAGAAAATGCACACCCTGGCGGGCATTGCTGGTACAATTCATAGGAAATGTCAAGAGTAAACAGTACCCTACTGTTCCAGGAACCACATCTTGTTTTGTTACACCACTATTCAGCAGGTTTTATTCAGTTTGTATCTAGCGAAAAGAACGCGTGTAACTCTAAAAAATAAAGTGGAAGTTTTAAAATTGTATGATAGTTTATAGCTTTGTGTTGGAGATCTGGGCCCGAAGTTAGACGTAGGAAAAACGCAGACGTCAAACTTCGCGTAGTTTTTAGAACGATATGTGGTGAAAGTGCATCGGTTGATGTTGATTTAGTTCAAGATTAGAAAAACAAAGAGGTTTATATTTTCCATGACTATGAGGCTAAAAATATATTTAGTTTTGATGAAACGGCTTTATTTTTTCGGGCCCTGCGAAACAAGACAATGATTCTAAAAGGGGAAACGTGCACAGAAGACAAACAAAGCAAAGATCGTTTAACTGTTATGTTGCGTAAATATCGAAGGCGAATTTGAACAGCCGGTAATAATCGGTAAATTATTAAAACCACGTTGTTTTAAGAACATTAACGTCAATACTCCAAGAATATCTTGGAAAGCAAACAAAAATGCATGGATGACAACGCCTATAATGAGTGAATGGCTAAAAACTTTCGATCAGAGAAAGATCGTCAAAACGAAGTGTAATTTTCTTTATATACAACGCGACATGCCACCCACAGATGCATCCAATAAACGTTAAAATTCATTTTTATGCACCGAATATGACATTTTGCTGCCAGCCTCTCGATCTCGGCATTATTGAAAATTTCAAAACACATTACAGAAAACGATTTTTTCGGGAAGCCATTACGGAAATGGACTCAAGCGATTATGTTACTAATGTACTGGACGCGGTATTGTGGATAAAAGAAATAAGAAACTGTTGTGCACTGTTTTTTTTAGAGGTGGATTTCATTAACCTCCCAATAAAGGACACCTCCCAATAACGGACATTTTTTACGGACCCAATGGTGTCCGCTATAAAGAGGTTTCACTGTATATATATATATTTAATTTTCACTCCTAGATATATGTAGAGTCTAATTAGTAATATTTAGAATTGTATATTTTTTATAATGCTGGCTAGAATGCTAAATATGTAGACAGGTCTGATAGACACAGTGCCACTACTGAAGTTAGTTAATTTGGGTACCACCACTGAAGGGTAAATAATATGTAAAATATTAGAAAAATTGTTAAATATATTATAGGTTTTGATGGCCCCTGATGAGGTTGCAGGTTTCCCTGAACAGAAGCAAAAAAAAAAAAAGGTTGTTGCTTATTTATTTTACCAACGCAAAAAAACGCTTAACTGCCTCATTTAACAAAACATAAATTGAACACAATGTTTTCAAAGTTTCAGTACAAATAGACATAAAATTTCACCAAACGAATAGATCCCTTCTAGTTCTCTTGTTGTGAATCCATATATAGGAGATGTGAAAAGAGAAAAATAAGTGGAACAAACAGAACAATGCAGTACTTCTAAGGGGGGGGGGATATACTCCCCGAGTGTGAACGCCCCCTTCATGAGGGCTTGGCGCCTTTTATATATTGCTGATAAGAATAGAAAAGGATATTCGGATACAACAACTAGAATTTTACAAACAACAAGTTCCCTTCAGAGTCAACGTTCTGAATCACTGAAGTTCTATATCTCGGAGAAAAGCTTGGCGCATCTCTAGCTCATGTGGGGTTGATACGCTACAGAACTAGAATAAACGGAACTCTAGTGAACATTTATAAGGCGAACCCAAAGAAACTTCGATAATGATTACAAAAAAACACAAAGCCAGAAATAAACACATCCCGCAGAAGTGAACGCTCCATTCGTGAATAATCCGAATTATTAATTCTTTAATAAATTTTCTTCCAGTGTGTTGTTTATGCGAGGTAGTACAATACATGATAAGTGCACAAAAACTTCACATTTTCGAATATTAATCTTGATAACTAATAAAATATTTACATATAAAATGAGAACATTCCACAAAGATTCCAGATGCAGAACCCGTAGTTTAGTAATATTTGTTAGGGACTGGTGTGAAGCATATATGGTTTGGATAACCATAAGGAGTAAATAACTAAATAATTATTCGACTGAAGCTATTACTAAAGTAAGTTGAGATATAAAAGTCCGACTCGCAGGAACTGCGTTATCTTAGCGCGGCTCCTTTCATATATCTAGTGTCATTAGCAAATGAGTAAAAGCAGTCATTGGTAGATTTTGATCCTTCGTGAAATATAACAAATGAGATCTCAAAGAGAAGGAAAATTTAAGGCATAACAACAGGAAAATTATAGTATTGTAAGGGGGAATAACTCCCCCCCCCAACTTCTCAACGTTCGCCAAGGGAAACAATATTACACTTAATTTTCTCATTTTCATACTTTATTGTATTAAAATACCAATTTTACTATTAAATGCAATTAAAAAAACAATAAGCAATTAAAACTTTAGGTAAACAGTGACAAAAACCCATTGAAAAGAATAAAGTCCGTCACGCAGGAGCTGCATAACTAAGCGCTTTCCTCACAATTTGGGTAGTGTAGACTGCTTTCCAGAACAATTTGCTTAAAATATCCTACATAAATAAAATAAAAACCTGAATAGTTCTCTTTTAAATTTGTAATGAGTAACTGATCAATTATTAATTTGCTTCCAGAGTTATGTTTACACATGGTATCGTATTTTGATCTAACGCAGGAACAGGATACAGTCACTCTAGTGGTAGAAAGCGCTCAATGCGGCGGCTTTGTGAACCTACGTCTGGCGGGCTTTTCTATTGAAATATATTACAAATTAAATCCCCGCTTTCCGATTGACCGATTCAGCTCATTTTTACAACACTTCTTTCTCATGAGTTACCCACGACGTACACCGCGTTTCGTTACAATACAGCAGGAATTTCGACCGGTATGAGTATATTAGGAATTTGGGTCCGGAGTAACCCCCCCCCCCCCTTCTAATGAACCGATTTAGTTTATTTTTACAACACATATTTACCTGTGGATTACCACTATGAATACCGAGTTTCGTCGAAATATACCAAAAATCACGGCTGGTAGTGGCGAATTGGTATTGTGGGTCCAGAGTAACCCCCCCCCCCTTCTAATGAACCGATTTAGTTCATTTTTATATCTCACTTTTCTCTCTATATTACCACTACGAATACCAAGTTTCGTTGAAATATAACAAATATTACGGCTGACATAGTCAAATTAGTGTTTTGGGTTCGGGGTAAACCCCCCCTTCCCGTGGACCGACTTTGGTGGTTAACGAACTCGTTCAATCGTTTGCTAATTGAATGCTATATACCAAGTTTCGTGACGAAAAAACTCTGGCCGCTATCGTGTTAACAGACACACACACTCACATATATATATATATAGATATATCAATTTTAACGGGGGTCATTTTCGGTGTCTACTAGGTAGGATCGATAAAGATTTGAAGAAATTTTTCAAAAATTCCGTCATGAGTCCAACCTCAATAGCTACTTTCCTTCGGAGGAAAGTGCTAAAACTAACAATTGTGAAGTTTTAAGCACTTATTTCTTGGATTGACATCGACGAAAGGCCACCTTCTACTTACCACGATTTTCCAACTGTTTTCGAGACATTTTAGAAAATTTGAGAAAATCGCATAACTTTTCATTCCTGATATTGAAATATCTTATTTCTTGTAGTTCCTTAACTCCAAAAAGGGATGGAGGTAGAGAAAGTTATACTTTTTCCAACTCTATCCCTTCGCTCGTTCATCTGCGAGAGTTATCCTTAAGAGAAACGCGCTAAGATACCACACATAATCATATTGTGACTTCTGAAATCTCAGAATGATAGAGAAAGAGTGTAAGGGAAAAGGGATGAGAAAAAGAGCGATAGGAGGGGTGGAAGAAGAAAGAGAGCGAGAGAGAGAGAGAGAGAGAGAGAGAGAGAGAGAGAGAGAGAGAGCGAGAGAGAGAGAGAGAGAGAGAGAGAGGGAGAGAGGGAGAGAGAGAGAGAGAGAGAGAGAAGAGAGAGAGAGAGAGAGAGAGAGAGAGAGAGAGAGAGAGAGAGAGAGAGAGAGAGAGAGAGAGAGAGTGAGTGAGAGAGAGAGAGGAGAGAGAGAGAATGAGAAATAGAAGGGATGGAGGTAGAGAAAGTTATACTTTTTCCAACTCTATCCCTTCGCTCGTTCATCTGCGAGAGTTATCCTTAAGAGAAACGCGCTAAGATACCACACATAATCATATTGTGACTTCTGAAATCTCAGAATGATAGAGAAAGAGTGTAAGGGAAAAGGGATGAGAAAAAGAGCGATTAGGAGGGGTGGAAGAAGAAAGAGAGCGAGAGAGAGAGAGAGAGAGAGAGAAGAGAGAGAGGAGAGAGAGAGAGAGAGAGAGAGAGGGAGAGAGAGAGGAGGGAGTGAGAGAGAGAGCGAGAGAGAGAGAGAGAGAGAGAGAGAGAGAGAGAGAGAGAGAGAGAAGAGAGAGAGAGAATGAGATAGGAGGGATGGAGAGAGCTATAGGATTTCCAACTGAAGCCCTCCGCTCTTGGCTTCTATTGACGAAAGGAATAAGAGGTTGGGGTAAATAGGAACTTTCAAGGATGCCACCCTCACCGGAGAATGTCCCTCGACCCCTACCTCAGAGTAACTTATGGGAAAGCCAACATAGCGGCACGGTTTCCTGTCCGCAAGTAAATGCACTTCTCAGATAAAATATTTCTAGAGTTGAATGAAAAAAGAAAATTGCTTTCTAAATATATCACCTCCCAGTTGAGTGATTTTAACCCCACCCGGAGGACATTCATTCATGCTGTTACAGTCAGGCATTGATACTTTGCCAAGAAACGTAAATTATTTGAAAATTATAAATAATCAGTTCGATCTAAGAGTAGGGAGTCGATAGCGTGTGCGATTTCTAAAAATATTTTGGTTCAAATAAACCTTGCAGCTGGTCTACAAAAAAATTCACTGTTTTGTCATGGATGTTTACGAAAGACCATAACTTATAGATAGTCCTTCACTAATGGTCTAGACTATGATTTGCTGCAGAAGATTAAAAAAAAAAAAAAAAAAAAGAAAAAAAAAAAAAAAAAAAATCAATATACTAAATGTCGCACTTTTGGGTTAGGTTGGGAGTTTAAGGGCAGAAAACGTCTAGGTCATCACCGTCCTGAAGTGTAATGTTAGAGAGTGGTGCAGGGCCACCACATCTCAGAGCCGGGCCCGGGACAGATCACGGGCCCCCACTTCTCAGAGCCAGAATGAAAATTCTAGTACTTTGCTATTGGACTTCAGGCATTTTAACCCTGGAATCACAACATGATAAAGCTGTTAAAAATCTCACAACGTGGGGTCATATAAGACCCCATCTAGTCTTTCGTTATTCTTTTACAAATTTGGTCTTAGGTTTCTTAAATGGTATTCTAAGATTACTACCATGTATAATATAACAATTTATAACCAAATAATCTTATTTAATTGAAAAATGGGTGTGTGAAAAATCAAACATCAAAATATCACAAATTTAGACATAATTTTGTTTGAATATTGGTCCTCTGAATATCAACATTAAATATGACGTTTTCTCCTATAATATTTTGTCTTTATGACTGCTAGCATACAAAAATTCTATGATATGTTATTGGTTTAAAAGGGGGGAAAATATAGTGACTTGAATGTATGCACATTATAACGTTAAAAATATAGTGACTTGAATGTATACACATTATAACGATAAAAATATAGTGACTTGAATGTATGCACATTATAACGATAAAAATATAGTGACTTGAATGTGTGCACATTATAACGATAAAAATATAGTGACTTGAATGTATGCACATTATAACGATAAAAATATAGTGACTTGAATGTATGCACATTATAACGATAAAAATATAGTGACTTGAATGTATGCACATTATAACGATAAAAATATAGTGACTTGAATGTATGCACATTATAACGATAAAAATATAGTGACTTGAATGTGTGCACATTATAACGATAAAAATATAGTGACTTGAATGTATGCACATTATAACGATAAAAATATAGTGACTTGAATGTATGCACATTATAACGATAAAAATATAGTGACTTGAATGTATGCACATTATAACGATAAAAATATAGTGACTTGAATGTATGCACATTATAACGATAAAAATATAGTGACTTGAATGTATGCACATTATAACGATAAAAAAATTAAAATATTGTTATTCATTTATACACTTTTTAGATATACTTTGTTCAGCACACAGACTCTTACTACACTTTGCACAATGTGTTACAGCTTTCCTGTCTTTTTTTACGATAAAAAAAACACATCGTATATATGGCCATCCTCTTTTTCACTCGTATCACATACTTCACAAATTTCACTGTCTTTACAACCCAAAACGACTCTAGACACTCTGTTTTTCTCTTCTACAATTTGGCAAAGCAACTCATTGTGAATTTCATCTTCAGTGAAAAATAATTTATCGTTAGACATAATACATTCAATAAATAAAAATATTACATAAACCACAACGTGGGGTCGCCCGTCACCCAAAGGCTTTATATCCGCTCAGAGGGATAGGAATGGGAAAAGTCTGACTATCTATTATGATCACCTTGTCATGACAGGAAGGTAAAGGATCGAGCATGTTCAACAGCTGAAATGTGTAGGAAATAACAAATATTTTCAGAACTCAGGGGGTCACGGATGACCCCACGTTGTGATTCCAGAGTTAAAATTATTTTCATCTAGAGTTTTGAGCAAAATGAGAATAAAATCCGACAATTGGTGCAACAAAGGTCACTTTCTGCAGCAAAGGTAGTTTTATTACGACTCCTAATAAAATATACTATTCTGGGACTGCACTTGTTTTGTCGTTTATGTACATTAAAAAAATATAGATCCCATTCAAATAAATAAAGGCTACGCTCGTCTATATTTCTCAACCCCATTCTTTTTACGAGCTCATAACCTATACACTTTTTCCCAAATAGAGAGGATCGGCCTGGGCCCCCACGGTGCCCGGGCCCGGGACAACTGTACCCGGTTGTCGCCTTCCCCCATGTGACGGCCCAGGAGTGGTGTATAGTTTATAATGGTTGAAAGGGTTTGTAATGTTGTGTTTAGGATTTTGATATTGTTATCCCATTTTTTATTTTATTTTTTTTTATTTTCTTGCTACTAATCTGATTACTTACTGCTAACACTAATATTACGTACTAATACAACTATTTGTACTAAAAATAATACTAATATTCTGTATAGCAATATTAATACTAATAACATACATCATAACAATATTAATATACTTTCCCCCTTCTTTTTATGTATAAATATATTTATTTATATTTTTATTTTTCTTGGCACTTTTGGGAGGAACACTTTTTTGACATAATCCAGAGAGATGTATCTATTGAAAGAATATTTTTCTAAAGTTTTCTATTTTATTAATTGAACATACCTACCAAACATGGGATTATCGGAGGCTGAGGGGACTATAGCGCCAGATGACGAAAACGATCCAGAAAACTGAAATGATACAACTTATAGTCTAAAATCATGGTTCATGTTTAATAATTAGTAAGTTTTAAGAAGAAATAATCGAAACTTCCACAGGTTTTGTATTAGAATTAGGCTGAAACTTTTTCTACATATTCCTTAAATGGTATCTTCGCCCTCCAGTCTTGTCAAATTTTGATAGTGAGTGAGTAGTTCTTTCGCCTAACAAAAAAAGATCATGTTGTTGAAACTCAGTGAAAGCCAATTCAAAATTAGTAAACGGATGCGAATATAATATCGGATATAATAATATTAAGAACAAAAAAGATTGGCTACCTTCAGAAAACACTTTACAGTTACAGCCAGTGAAAATATGTTTAATGGATTTTACTGTTTTACAGAAGGTACTTATAGACATGACCTGCCTTGATATAATTTATGATTAAAGGACAGCAACAGGTGTTTAGAGTACTTGAAATCTCCAAGCAATGTTGTCATTCGAGTTTTACAACGAGATTTGCTAATTATCTGTTACATGTCTCATCTGTCAATGCAGAAAGAGCCTTTTACGTCATGCCATAAATGTCTGTTGATTGTCTTCGAGTTGCCAGTTTAGCCTTCCCTTTAAATGCGTTACTTTGTTTTATTGTAACCAGAACATTCTTACCTGATGTATGGGTTCAAATATTTCTTACGTTATGGGATTTGTACTGCTTAAATGTCTTCTTTCAGAAGATGGATCTACTAGGAAGCGTTCTGGAATTTTGACGACTCCAATAGGAAGGAGAGAATACAAATCAGGAGCGACATATAAGCGGAAGATTAGATCGGTTCTTCGCCGCTACAATGTATTCAATAAAGGAAAAGCAATATGGGAATATAGGCGAAGACCTATATCCCAAGAATATATCTTTTCAAATATCCTCGTATCTTCACTTTTCCCTTTCTGTTCGCATTAACAACACTCTTGTCGCATTATGTGAACATTACCAATTCCTTGTGTGCAAAAGACAGGAAAGATCGAAAATATCTCATCGATCAAACATATTTATTTATCTGTAAAATTCCTACAAAATATATGTTATAGTTGAATATAACTTTTGTTGTCATCAACCATGAGTACAGGGGGAGTATTCTAACCATTTTTTTCTTCCAAAGTTTTTAATGAATTAGAAAAAAATATACAGACGCTGTCTGACCTCTAAAGCTTTCAAGCCTCCTCAGAAATTCGACTTGCCTCTTAGACCCGCCCTTCAATGCCTCTTCAGCGCCCACATACTGTGGGACAGTGGCAAGCTTTATATTGAAACGAGCTAAGATTTCATCAATTGTAGAAAGAGTGTACACTTTTATCACCTTTGAATTTCTTTTAGTTGCTCAGTTTACAATTTATTTTTTCTATGGGGTACAATTAGTCAATATATTATTCTCTTGGTTTTTTTTTAAGGAAATAATTTATATTATTTATACACATTATATATATATATATATATATATATATATATATATATATATATATATATATATATATATATATATATATATTTGGGTGAAGAGGAAAATAGCCCAATATATGTATGATTTTCCTACATTCCGTTATCCCGGGCAGATGTAAAAAGTCCAATTAGTGGTTGGAAATTGATAAATATTTTATCCGATTCAGAACGTTATCAGTTTCAAAGATTAATTTAGAATAAACAAAGGCGAGATAAAAATCCACAGAGGAGAAATGGGGCGTCACACAATGACGAAGATAAAAACTGTCTCTTGCTGTATTCGCGCTAAATTGGGGGGTGGGGGGAGGGATTGGGGCAACTTTGTGGAAAAGCGGTTTTAATCAAGTCAAGCGTGAAATTTGTGTATTCAGTAATTAAAGAGACTTGTTTGAATTGACAGTAGCTAATTTATAATTTCGCCTTTTATACTCAATAATCGATCGTTGCTACACGAATTATTTCGAAAAATTATCCTGTTTGCAAAAATTGTCCTTTTCTCAAATCACTATTAATTTTATTTTTAAAATAAAAATGAGCATTGTAATTAGAAACTAATTTTTAGTTAATTGGTTTCATTTATTAGAAATGATTGGAGCACAATAAATGGTCTGTAGTCTATTTTCTACATTTTTTACACCTAATATGTACAAATAATAGAAATGTAAACGATCGCTGTCTGTACATGAAAGATAAAAGAGAACAAGTACTATTGGGGTGCTTTATCAACGCAATATCACCCAAAACAATGATTGTTCGAACTATTGTCTGTTTGTCTTTGCGTTTGTCTCCAAAAACGCCAATTTGGATGCGGTTTTCTATAAAATATTCTGGAAGCTTCACTTAACAGTGTTTATTTCATGTCAATCGGTTTATAAATAAGAAGGTTATGCCAATTTAACCCTTAGCTACAGGCATGGATTTTTGTAACGCAACTACAGGCATGCGGTCTCCCAGACTCCAGCCCCTAAAACTCGCCCTGTGGGCCTCTCAATTGCCGCTGGCGCTTTCTTCTTTGGGGGTATTTCTTATAACACATTCTTTTCAATGACAAATGTTGTAAAAGTTGACAAAAGATTTAACAAAAATTGTTAAAATAATAAAAAAAAATTGTTCCTATATTTTAATGAACTTTCCAATCAACATGCTTTGTACAACTAATTTTTGGTAAATAGTAGGTACCATCAAATTTAATTGAAATGTGAAGACATACAGATGAATATATAATAATTAAACGAACGAAATAAACAATATAATTGAAAAAATAAAATCGATGAAAATCAGCTGCTCCACAAATAAGAATAAACACTTATTTTTTAAAAACATTTTTTTATGGTAGCAAAATACGTTAATAACTTCAAAATAACCATAATACGAGAAATATGAGTATAGAAGAGAAAATTCGTATGCTTAAAAATTTCATAAATCATAAAAAGAAAATAATAATAATAATAATAAATATAATCGCTAAAAAAGTATAAAAATGTGTTCCTAATCACCATTTACATTGTTTTCTTGGATGTTTTGACCTGAACAGGTTTGACAAACAGGACGAAACAAGTTTGTAGACAAATTGGTGTGGCATAGAGTTAATACTGATAGGCAGATTTTTTTTTTTTTTTTTTTTTTGCTTTGGAGCATGATTGGCAGGTCTTCAGGGGATTGAGTTTTTCTTTACAAACTTGTCTTATTTCCGAACCTTTAAAAATAGAAATAATAATAAGTAAAAAAATATAGACGACAATTATGATATTGGAAATGTCAATGCCATTTTCATCATCTTGTAACCATTCCAATACAGTTTCAGGAAACCATGGATCATCGGTGTAAATTCTTGAGTTTCCTGGACAGTTTTGAACCAAAATAACTGTTAGATAAGATTAACTCTTGATATTTATTTAAAAAAAGGAACGGAATGCCCAGAATCAATGCAATTACTTAAATTCAAAAAGTCACACATACACAGGCATGCGGTCAGGGAGACCGCGAGCAGAACTTAGAAGGTAGTACCAGAAGTGGGAACAGGTAGTTCCCGCCTAAGCGGAAAGGTAAACAAAGTACAGCTGGTCTCAGGCAACTAGATCTACTCGGAATCAAGGCATCTTTTCCGAGCGCGGTCTCTGTGACAGCAAGCCTGTGGTTAAGGGTTAAATAATCACGTCGAACATTTCATAAACAATCTGTAACTATCTATTCATACTTCTACATCTTATCTTCTCTGTCTATATTATATCGTCGCTACAAATCCAAAGTATCGAATGTGAAAAACACCACTTTTCAGAGTGGAAAAGCATTTATTAATAACTTTTTTTTTTGGAGAGTCAAATATTCGGCAGTTTTGACCTTTTGATAGTGGAATACTTTCCCTTTAATAGAGTGATCTAAGATTGAAGAATTTGCCGTACATAAGTCCAGCAGAAATTAGTAAAGATTGACAATGAAAGATCCATTTTTTCACATTCGTTAGCTTGCATTTGTATCGACGATATATTCTATATATTTTATGTCTATATTTTATCTTCTATTAAAGTGGTGGTTGTGGATCTAAGTATTAGCTGTTTTTCGCACGCCCAGCTTCATGTGCCTCTGTCACGTCTTAGCAATCCTAGCAGCGTGTATGCTTTGATCCATGATGGCTATACGTCTAATATCGTGTATAGAGAAGCATAAAGCTAGATTTTTTTTTACAAAATATCCAACCTACCGCGTTTATACCAAAAAAATGCTGCTCTGTCACTATTCTACATAGGCGATTCGCGGGCACAGCTGGTTTAAGCATATATTTCTGAAAAGGTCCGTCACGTAGGTTCTAAAGTCCACTGCATACTGCGTGCACAGAATTCCTGAATAATTTTCTTAATATAACCTGTATAAAGAAAACAAAAATCTAAGTAATTCGACAACTGAATCCATTATTAAATTTCCTCCAAAGCGCTAATTATATGGGGTGAATTTATGTTAATAAATAATGAAAAAAAAAACATGTAAAAAAAAACTCTCCACAATCATTACGACGCAGAAACCGCATACAGCGCGCCTGCTCATAGAAGTAACAACCAATCCCGAGATTTGGTGACATAATTCGTTTTGAACATAATACAGATTTAAATCCTACTTCTAAAGGACTGATTTAGTTCATTTTTGCAACACATCTTCCTATTTAAGTAACCATGACGTACGCGGAGTTACTTTGTAACAGAAATCACTATAGTAAAATGAAATTAGTAATTTGGGTCCACAGTTAACCTCTCATTTCAGATGGACCGATTTTGCTATTAATCGTACTCGTTCAATCATTTGCTAGGTATAAAAGAATTGACACATACCAAGTTTCGTGGCGATGAAACAAAAACTCTGGTGTGTATAGTGTTAATAGACTTGTTTATATTTATATAATTTTAACTGGTGTCATTTTCGGTATCTTAGGGTGCGTTTACATCTGACACTTCTCGCAGGAAATATACCTCAGTTATCGGATAGATAATTATCATAATTATTATATCCGACACCTGAGATATATTTCCTCCGAGAAGTGTCAGATGTAGAAGCACTCTTATTGCTCGTTATAGAAATATATATCTCAGACACAAATTGTTTACAGTTTACATTAGTTACAATTTTGTGTCTTGCATAAATATGCTGCAATTACTTTCAGATGTAAACGCATCCTAATAGGTAGAATAGATGAAGATTTTAAGACTTTTTTCGTAAAGATTTCATGGGTTTATTTTTGTTGATAACCCGAATATAAAGATTATAGTGTCAAATATCCTAAATTATGACATTTAGGGGATTAGGCTTAAACCAAGAAGTGCTGGGGGTTCTCTGATGGTCTGCTCTCTGGGTTCGATTTTTTTTTTCCTTTTGTTGCTGTGTTATAAATAATACAAATACTGTTCATATATATCACAAAACAATGTAAATTCTACATTTAATTCACTTGTCATATCCGAATGAAGAATGATAATACTAAGAACACTAAAATGAGCCTTCTGTCTCCATGGTAACGATGTCGACCTCCAAGTATTGAATGTTGGTGATTAATTACCTTCTTAAGAGGAAGAAGCAGGGTTACTCAAGTCATTCTCCACCCAGCCACTCTTGCAGGATGGCTTCCATGCAGACCTTCAGGCTGTTATAAGAAGGCCTATCAGGAAATGGGTCAAATGAGGCAATTCTTCTGTAATGAAAATAAAAATAAAACTTATTATTCGACTGACCCTACACTTATATCTTCAAGTTTTCGTGCTAGGCGGAAGGTCAAAAATAAAAAACTTTACTAAATAGTTACACTAACTTTATTTTTTTCCACATGCTTCGTATCTTGTTCAGGGGAACAAGTTACAAATATAAAACTTCCTGCCACAACTTGAAGAGTAGAACCATCCACTAGAGATCATGGTCTGAAAAAGTCCAATATGGTGGAATATAATCAGCTGATCGATAATCAAAACGTCATATGTGTAAAATAAAAATTAATTGTCAATCAGCTGATTATATTCCACCATATTGGATTCTTTCAGACCATGGCCAATCTGGACGTTGCTTAACTAGCAGAAAGTTCCCCTCTTCAGGTTGGGGCTGTAAGTTTTTTTTTTTTTAACTTGTTCCTCTGAAGAGATACCTAAAATATACGAAACATATAGGGAAGAAATAAAGTTAGTGTAAGTATTTAGTGAAGTTGTTTTTATTTGGCCTTCCGCCTAGCACAAACATTCGAAAAAAATGAAACACTTTTCTTTCTTAAATTTGAAAATTTCACATACACATACTTGCATATTAACCCTATAGAGACGGCAGCAGTCGTATGGGCGAGGGAACCCGGTGATGGAACCCTCCCGATACCTGCCTGTCCCTCCTGACGGCTACTAGCTTGCTCCCTTCCACGCCCGCTCGACTTTTTTTTTTTTAGATTTGTATTCTCCTATTAGTAATGTATATATATTAATTAACTAGTGCAGAAACCTTTCCACGTAACACCTTTCTACTACTGATAGAAAACATATCCCTGGAAACTGCGATGCTTCCTCAGCAAATTATATTGTTTACGCTTCGGAAAAAGCCTTCGTCGAAATCCAAGAATGCTCTTCAATATTACTTCCTGGAGCTGAGGAAGGACTGGGCTGCGCTTTATCATCTTCCGAGAAGTCTTAAACATGTCTACTAAGAAATCTGACTAATATTCTAAAAGAACTAGAGAAGCCCGTCGTCCTTATTTATTTTCAATTTATTTTCTAAGCATCGCAACGAAGGAGATTTGCTCTTTTTAAAATACAACAAATACCGATTTATACAAAAATACAAACTTATAGAACTAAATACAACAAAAGAAAAGAAGCGGCCGTCCTTATACTATATAGAGTGAGGTGGCTTCTACAGAAGCCCACCGTCAGCCAGTCACTGCTTTGTGCTGGCTGCTGGAGAAGCCCACCGTCCAGAAAGGGTTAAAGCTATACATTTTCAGGACAACTCGGTACATGGTGTCCTATTCTTGACTTACATGCTTATCCAATAAAACTCACTGCTGTTTTGATTAACGACTCTTTGTTTTATATTTTGTAATGAACATGTTCTCTTTTAAATGATTTGGTTGATTTTTTAAGTTTTAAATAAAAAAAATATTATTTATTTATTGAAATTGAAACATCCATTCATTTTTGGCACAGAATTTGAGAACTGTAGCTAACCACCCTTTTTCCCCTAAAGAAAAACCACCACCCCTAGTGGGAATCGAATCCACGACCATAGGCAAGGGATGGTCTCACCTTAAGCCGGCCACACACTATGAGGTAGACCGGACAGGTACACCCGTGAGGTGCACCTGTCCGGTCTACCTGTGACCCACACTGTTCAGGTGTACCGGACAGGTTTGTCAGTCTTCAACATGGATCCTCCAGGAGATGATCTACTTTATCTCTCTATTTGCAGTAATATTTGAGACACGTAAAAACAAACGCAAACAATGGCGTAAGGAATGGTTGCAGAGAAGAAATAAATTCACCCATATCAATCTGCTGAACGAATTAAGAGATGAACCTTCGGATTATCGCAATTATCTGCGCATGAACGAACCAGTTTACATAGAGTTATTGTCACTTGTATCTCCTTTCATTAAGAAGAAATATACACAAATGAGGGCCGCTATATCTCCACACGAAAAACTAACAGCTACTTTGAGAATCTTGAGGAGTCAATTTTCCTCTACTCCTTTCGAATGTTAGATCGAAAACTATTAATTTTACTTTTAGCCATACTCTCGTTTGCATTTGGATATATTTTCTGCAGTTTGTATACTAATTTGCGAAATGCATCCCTTTTATTTCTATTGTGAAAATCATCGCCTTTATTTTCCATAAACACGGTTCATTTTTATAAATTTCGATGAAATCACTAAGAACTTCGTTAATTTTATGAGACATGTTACACTTTAAACTGATTCCATAAATAAAAAGGCCACGACGGTAAAACAAATCAACACAAATCAGAGTTGCAGAAAACTGAGACCTCATCAGGTACACCTGACAACCCCCACACACACATGAGGTCTACTCGCCTGTGAGGTGGAAATAATCGAATTTTCATCAGGTGTGAGGTCGCCGGAAAGGGTAGAGTGGGAGTAGTAAAGTTCCGCCACAGACTATGAGTGAACCTGTCCGGTCTACTTCATAGTGTGAAGAACTTACCGAACCTCGTATAAAATATTGACTAATCATGATAAATATCAACAAATAGTTTTCTAAGTTCGGTTTTGGTGAATTTTGAAGGAGACTATGCTATCCTAAATAGTTAAAATTGCTTCATTTATAAATTACCATTTGTTGAATCCTGGATACGTAATTTGGGAATAATCTCAGATCCAAACATAAGAAGGATTAACAGAGTTTTTATGAAAACTCATACAAAATGAGTTATCAATGTTTATATATACTAAAATACAAACAAACAAAAAAACTGAACTTCTTAACGTGAAACGTACTGATGATATCTCCACCCATAAAGCAAAAAGATTTTCATCACGACAAATGGCTTTAGGTTTCAACCAATTTGTTCATTCGAAAACACCCCAGGTAATCTGCAATGGATTTACATTGATTGAACAGCATTCAGATTATATTAGTTGATGCATGTAGTTACAACCACCCAGTAGATTGCCGTAACGTTAAAACAAAAAAAAGTCCAAACTGCATCATCTTAGCGCGGTTCCGTTCATATCCCCAGTCTAATTTGGAAAGATTAAAATAGAAGCAGTTATTATTTTGGTTCCACCAGTCTTTTTTTTTTAATTAATTATTATAATGGCGTGTCAACCCTTAAGGTCACTAACGCCATTCCTGTGTGTAGTAAAGTCTTGAAAGGTCATGATTTACAATCTTACCTGGAAGGGTCTGCTAACACTAGAAACTATCCCGCAAGTTACAAGGTCTTGGAATCCTGGAAATCTATATTTCTAACAATAAATTGTTTTTGTTATTTTACTTAACCAGTTTTATTGTCAAATATATTATCCAACTATAAGCAATTAAAAAATAACAAGGAGTAAAACAGACAAAAAGAACCGTTCGAATAAACGAAATCAATTAATTTAAAGTTTTAAGCAATTATTTCTCCGATTGACATCGCCTAATTAAAACTTTCTTCAGAACCTTTTTTGTAGAGTATTTAGTAAGCTTTCGAGTGGTAATCATCTGCTTCACAATTGTCAACGGTTTTCGAGATACTAACGAAAGTATAAAAAAGTTACCAAAACATTTTTTGTCTGTTAATAAAATATTTTATTCTAACCCTTCCTTTACTCTAAACGTAACAAAAATTTCAACTTATTAGTGTTGATGAAATTCGAACATGCAGAAAATGTTTCAACTGTATCCCATAATTCTAAGTACCAAAATCAAAGACAAACAACCCTCCCTAGGAAGGACGCAAGGCAGTTGAAAAGCTATATCTTGGAAATCCATGTCTCTAACATTAAATTGTTTTTCTTATTTTTCTTAAGCTGTTTTATTTTCGAATACATTATCCAACTATAAGCAATTAAAAAATAACAAGGAATAAAAAACAGACAAAAAGAACAGTTCGAATAAGCGAAATCAATTACTTTAAAGATTTAAGCTCTTATTTCTCCGATTGACATCGCCTAATCAAAACTTTCATTAGAACCTTTTTTTAGAACGTTTAATAAGCTTTCTAATAGTATTCTTCCGTTTACCAAGATTTTCAACCTTTTTCGAGATATTAAGGAAAGTAAACAAAGTTACTAAAACTTTTTATGTCTGTTAATAAAATATTTTATTCTAACCCTTCCTTAACTCCAAACGTACCAAAATTTCAACGTATTAGTTTTGATGAAAGTAGAACATGCAGAAAATGTTTCAACTGAATCCCATGATTCTAAGTACCCAAACCAAAAACGGTAATCAAAAACTATTTTTCCAGTTTTCTCGAAAACGGTTGAAGCTATCGCCTTGAAAATGGTTTCATTCGTTTTTCTAGCCCAGGAAGCATATAAAACGAGTACTAACAAGCTTATGAACTCAAAAACGTAAGCGTTACGATTTTTTTTTGCGCGAATTTCGCCCCAAACGCCATCTTCCAGTAGGCGGATTTTGCTGGTTTTTCATCAAAATCGGACCATTCGTCTAGGAGCTACAGAGCGAACAGACAAATATATATATATATATATATATATATATATATATATATATATATATAAATACACACACATATATATATATATATATATATATATATATATATATATATATATATATACAAATTTCAACCACCGTTATTTTCGGCCTCTAGGGGTTCTGAAACGCGAAATTTTCTAGTCGGCACTTCCGAATTGTTTCATTGTATCAACATTATAAGCGGAGTTCCTCCCTATGGGGGAGGGAGGAACCGCGCTAAAAAAAGAGTAATTATGTACAAAAATATAGGTAAATTTGTTTTTGCTTTACCATGGAGATAAAAATTGAGCTATAGATATATTAAAAATAATTCCTCACGAAAAATCTCTTAATTATTTCAGAGCTATTTCGAATGGTAAAAAGCCTGATTCTTACAGCTCATATACACCCCTCTTCCTTCTCATAAGGCTGAATATAACTTTTGGGAAGTAAACCCCCAATCTAAATGGACCAATTGAGCTTACTTTTTAAATACATCTTCCAATTTGTAATTTTTGTCCAGAGGACCCACACTTTTAGACGACCCGATGTAACGTATTTTTTCGTTACCCCGACATGATGGCTCCTTTGAGCAAATTATTACGTTCACACAAAGTGTACCCATATATCAACGGAGTTCATTTTGGTAATGTGAAGAAATTATCAATAATTATTCCACGAGTGTAAACTTAATATTTACATTTCTTTAAAAAGTGTTAAAAAACATGAGCTTCCAGTATAGTGCTTGAAATATTCAAATTTACAGTATTGTTTAAATCATGAAATATTAGTTAATTAAAAGTGCATATTGACCTATAACTGCACTATCAAGGTGCTAAAGAAGAGCGGATAATTATATTAGAAATAGAAACTTCCCTTTAACTGCACTATCAAGTTGCTAAAGAAGAACGGATAATTACATTAGAAGTAGAAACTTCCCTTCAGCTGCACTATCAAGGTGCTATAGAAGTGCGGATAATTACATTTTAAGTAGAGATTTTCCTTTAACTGCCCAAATAAGGTGCTTTAAAGGTTCGGATGGTTAAGTTAGAAATGGAGATATCCCTTCAACTGGTATTAAAGTGCTTTAGAAGTGTGAATAAATATAACAGAAGGGGAGATTTACCAGTCACAGCTTTAGTTAGGCTAATTTCTTGAAAACCTTGTTTTGAGTAATTTGTTTTTTTTTTGTTTTTTTTTTTTGAGGACTTGAATGCCTGAAATATTTTTAAACTAGCTTTGACAATATGGCATTAGATGTAACATGTGTGAATTAAAACCACTTTGAAGGTAGAAATTGTCCAAACACTGACAATTTCTACCATCAAAACCACTTTGATGCCCTGTATAGTGTTCATTTATGGGTCATACATAAAAGAACACTATACAGGGTATATTTACATTTTTTGTAACAGGTTTTGTTATATTTGACAGTGCAAAACACTCTATTACGGATATATTTTACGGATAGTGACTTTTACACCCACATACATACTGGTAGCTTTCGGTGAATGCCAGTCCCATGCTATTTATGATCCCAAATACATGAGCTGTGGCTTAGTAGTTTTTTTGTAACTTTTTTGTATGAAATGAGTTGGTTGACTTTTTTAAATAGTGACATTTTATTAAGAACGCTTTGTAAATGGTAAAACAGCAATCCCTAGACGGGGTTGACATCCCTCAACTTCAGAATAGACAAATAAACGTTGTTTTTCCTTGTATATATATATATATATATATATATATATATATACACACATTTATACAGGCAATTTTATTACATCGGTAAACTTCAATAATAACTATTATATATTTGTTAATTTAAAGAATATTACAATCTACAATTTCAATTGTATCGTGCAATTTTGATACACTTGCCGACGCCTCAGGTGTCCCCAGTGGTCAGCCGAATACCTTCCTTGTTTAGAAAGGATTCTAGTATGACCTGGAGTTACCTTACGCCATCCAACCACACCCTGCGACTAGCAGGGAGGATTGGAGGCGAATGAGGCGTGGCCTGTGATATCATGAGGAGAGAAAATATCCATCGATATCACCCTCAATAATATAATTTACACTGATTTTTTATCACTCCACGACACTTCACTACCTTAGTAGATCTCGGGGCCACTTCCTATTAAGACGCCTTGGTGGAGAGTAAGGATGATTGGTGCAGGATAAGGATTGGGCTATAGGATTAGGATAATTGTATATGATAATAACTAGAAAACTTATTACTTCCTTGAACTTACCGATACGCTTAACCCGATTGAGCATTAAAGATTGTATTTTTGTCTTTTGGCGCAAGTATCGCCAGTCTTAACGATTTTTCCTCCTTTTACGGTCACACTTCAGTGCACTTAAGTAAACTCCAATGCACCAGAATAAGTAATTAATTACCTTTAATTTTGTACACATCAGATGCTTAGTAAGCCTTAATGACGGACGATTCTCGAATATGAATCGATCTTTTTAATTGATTCAAATCAAAATGAAAAGATCTACCTTAAAAAAAAAACGGCGAGTTCAGATCGATTGAAAAGATTGATTTTCTAGGCTCAGAATATCGATCTTCAATATGTTTCGATCTTAGATACGGGTCAATTTCAGGATTATCTACAATTACCTACGAAATTCTTATTTCATTTCGATTCGAAAAAGTAGAAAAATGTAAGACTATTTTTCATAAAAAATAATACAGAATAAACTATGTATTACTATTACATCATATTAAAATATATGGGTATTAATAAGTATATATGTTTGTTAAATGAAAAAAAAATAGAATAAAATAATAATAATGGAGAAAAATTTTAATACAAATTAAAAGCACAGTTTGAAACCTTATTTTTATTATATTGCCTTCTTTAATCTAGTTGGAGACACGGAAGGTATTGAGTTGTTGTATAATGTTATTGTTGTTTTAAAAGTCGGTGTAGGAAGATAGAACACATATGTAAATTTTTTCTTCTGTTAAATAATAGAAATGAAATTAAGTTGCAAGAGGTCAGATTAAGTATCTGAATATTTGTAATAAAAAAAAAACAAAAAAAACCACTATTTTACGGTATTATAGATAGATCGATTCTTTAAAAGATCGGCCCTTGAAGATCGATCCATTAAAAGATTGGCCTTGGAGATCGATTCTATAAAAAGATTGGCCCTTGGAGATCGATTCTATACAAAGATTGGCCCTTGGAGATCGATTCTATAACAAGATTGGCCCTTGCAGATCGATTCTATAAAAATATTGGCCCTTGGAGATCGATTCTACAAAAAAATTGGCCCTTAGAGATCGATTCTATAAAAAGATTGGCGCTTGGAGATCGATTCTATAAAAAGATTGGTCCTTAGAGATCGATTCTATAAAAATATTGGCGCTTGGAGATCGATTCTATAAAAAGATTGGCCCTTAGAGATCGATTCTATAAAAAGATTGGCGCTTGGAAATCGATTTAAAAGATCGATATATCGAGTGAAAAAGATCTATCATTTACAGATCGATTCAGATCTCCTATCTCTAGTATGCCTCATGTCACTTTATGTCATTATATGACAAAAAAAAACCTAATTCAAGTGTTCGCTATTTCCCAATTAGTTTTGATTGGCGGTACTTAGCTGAATATTTGTTCATCTCCAAAAATGACCATTCCTTGACTATTGAGCATGTCTATAAATTATGAAGCTCTCATCCTTGCTTGATAAGACACGACCAAAGAGCTAGAGAACGGAGATATTAAGGGAAAGCCGCCGTGCGGAGTTAGCGCTGACATATTGGATTATATCTTGGAGCTTTTGCTTCAAGATAGGATTATCTTCCCTGTCAGATCCTTCTTAGAGTTCCTCTTCCTGTCTGCTTTATCTAGGATCAACTTCTATCTAGGGACAGTGTCGGACATTTAATACAGCAATTAGAAATATTCCTCATAGTATCCGCATTTTTGTTCGTACATCCGTCTCTAAAAGTCTTATGGAGGACAAAAAAAAAATAAATAAAAAAAAAAAAATACCTACAGTTTAATTACAGGAAACATGAACCATTGATTGATCACATTACCATACAAATGTAGGAATTATGAAGAGATGTGAAAGGAAAGAAGTGATGGCCATTAAAATGGAAATGAACCACCGTGGTTTCGTGTAGGCGAATGTAAAATGTAATTAAAGATTCAAAATATTACTTTGAGTTCAGTTTTAAACTACACGAATCTCATTTTACTATTACATTTTTTTGTTGTTGTTGTAGATACCCCTAAAATAATAGAAGAAAACAGATACATTTTTTATTAAGGATTGCTTGATTCCTTCAGAATATTTAGTTTGGAAACCAATGAAGATACTTATATTACCGTAAATTTAGTATTACAAACTGTCAAATACAGTTTGACATACAGTAATCACATTAGGCAATAACGATTAAATATTTTTGAGTAGTGAGGCTTTTTGCGCCCTTTATTTTTTTACTTTTAAAAATTATTGTACTATTTCTGGTTTATTTATTTCCAAATAGTAAGCTTCGCGTAATCTTTTTCGCTACTTGATTTCTTCCATTTTCTGTCATATTACCCCCCCCCCCCTCCCGACACATGTATCCCTCGTATCTGAATATATAATAAAAATATCTTCATCGCGAAAACCAAATTCATATACAATTCTTATCTTACAAGCTAATTTTGAATATATCAGTTCGATCGAAAAGTTCCTATGTATTCTATGGACATTTTTAAACAGTGTAAATAAAACACAATTGACCATCAATGATGTATTTTTTTCAGTATCTACGATTTCTTGTCATGTTATACGAAGCGGGAGAATGAGTATTGCTGAAGAAAGACTCTGGTTTTGATAAAAATCAATTCATTTAGTAAATGCGGTTAATAATTTAAACTTTTTCTCTAGTAAAATAAGAGAAATGTAAGGCCCGAAATGTGTAAACATTTCTTGGGTCCGGGGATGAGCAGGGTACGGCAAAATTTAATATTTTTTTGTAATGTCATTCGAGCTAACCTTCACCGTTTACACTTTAAATTTTTATCGCTGCAGATTTGCCAAACGAAAATAAAAATTTAACACAGTACATTCGCATTGATTAGTTATAATCTTATCTTATCTTGCTAATTATCGTTATTCATTCATACAAAATGGTGACAGACGTACTAATACATTAGTTTTGCGAAAGTACTTAACTGACGAAAGGTTCGAAACCTTATTGATCTAATAAAGTGCTAGAGATATAACTTGTTACTTGGCTGTGAACGGTTAGGGGAAGGTGGAGGCGCCTCTAGCTAATGACGGCCTTGCTGTGTTGCCACTCCTCCCTCTCCTAGTCCCGCGCCTATGCAGAGCGTGGGATGGGAGGGTTGTAGAACTGGCAACGTCGTGCCCCCTCTACACTCTCTCCAAGCATAGTGAGTCATAGGGAATCCAATGAATGCTTTTAATGCGCACAAAATTATTGGATGAACTAATATTAGAAGATGATTACATATTGAAAAGTTCCTATGAATAAAATTACCAAAATATTAAAATAAAGTCTATAAATTATATAATCTAGAACAGGAAGGTGGATGCAACCCTAGAACAGCGGCTGACCTCATTTATGAAAGGGTTGATTAGATTCCCTCTGAATACCCCCAGGGCAGATTAAACAATTCCTGACAATCTACAGCCTGAAATAATTCAGAATCCTAAAGTAGAGCTAGTAAATGAAAACTGGAAATTAATTTCACTCCCATATTCTAAGCTCGCTCTGTAACTCACACCATAGAAATAACTCTTCTGTGGCTCCAAAATCCATCCCTTGTGGCATTCTCTTTTCGGATCAATGTGGATCTAAATTTAGTTTCCTAAATCCTTAATCATTTCTGTGTCTATCTTAAATTCTATCATCTATCTGTCATCTATGTAAATTTTTATCATCACCAATCGCACTATCACCTGATATATGCAACCGTTTTAGGGAAGTTGATAAAAAATAGTTTTTTAACTAATTTTCGGGTTGGGTACTTAGAACCGTTGAATTCAATTGTAATATTTTCTACTAGTATGAAATTCAACAAAACTTCATATTTAAATTTTGGTTGCGTAAAATAGAATATTAGTAAACCAAGGTAAGAAAATGAAAAACGCATTGGTTATTGTGTTCTCGAGAGAACGTAGAGAAAGAGGATGTTGTAATTTCCGCTTAGGATACTATCAGTTTCCTGTTGTGGCGCCTAAAATCTTACTTATGTCTACAAAAAGTCCGTCACGCAGGAGCTGCATAACTAAGCACTTTCCTCAGAATTTGGGTAGTGTAGACTGCTTTCCAGAACAATTTGCTTAAAATATCCTACATAAATAAAATGAAAACATGAATAGTTCTCTTTTAATTTTGTAATGAGTAACTGATAAATTATTAATTTGCTTCCAGAGTTGTGTTTACACATAGTACCTACTGCACTACGTAATAAATACAAAAAACCTCATATTATCGTATTTTGATCTAATGCAGGAACCGGATACAGTCCCTCTAGCGCTCCTTGCGGCGCCTTTGTGAACCTATGTCTGGCTGCCTTTTCTATTGAAATATATTACAAAGTAAACCCCCCGATTCATCTCATTTTTACAACACTTCTTTCTCATGAGTTACCCACGACGTATACCGCGTTTCGTTACAATAAAGCAGAAATTACGACCAGTATGAGTATATTAGTAATTTGGGTCCGGAGTAAACCCCCCCCCCCCTCCTAAAGAACCGATTTAGTTTATTTTTACAACACATATTTACCTGTAGATTACCACTACGAATAAAGAGTTTCGTCGAAATATACCAAAAATCACGGTTGGTAGTGGCGAATTGGTATTGTGGGTCTGGAGTAAACCCCCCCTCCTAATGAACCGATTTAGTTTATTTTTACAACACATATTTACCTGTAGATTACCACTATGAATACCGAGTTTCGTCGAAATATACCAAAAATCATGGCTGGTAGTGGCGAATTGGTATTGTCGGTCCGGAGTAAACCCCCCCCCCCCCTCCTTATGAACTGATTTAGTTCATTTTTATATCTCACATTTCTCTCTATATTACTACTACGAATACCAAGTTTCGTTGAAATATAACAAATATTACGGCTGAAATGGTCAAATTAGTGTTTTGGGCTCGGGGTAAACCCCCCCCCCTTCCGGTGGACCGATTTTGGTGGTTAACGAACTCGTTCAATCGTTTGCTAATTGAATGCTATATACCAAGTTTCGTGGCGAAAAAACAAAAACTCTGGCCGCTATCGTGTTAACAGACATATATATATATATATATATATATATATATATATATATATATATATATATATATATATATAGATATATATAAATTTTAACGGGGGTCATTTTCGCTGTCTACTAGGTAGGATCGATAAAGATTTGAAGAAATTTTTCAAAAATTCCGTCATGAGTCCAACCTCAATAGCTACTTTCCTTCGGAGGAAAGTGCTAAAACGTTAAATAACATTTTATATTATGTACATTCGGTATGCCGTGAGCAATGGACACCACGTACTTTTCTTTAGAAAAAAGAAAAGACAACAGCCCTATCCTGGTCAGAAAAGGCTGGCAACCTATAGATAACCCGTCCAAAAATTTTATTTAATGAAAATGGACGTTAAAATTTAAACAAATAAAAGTTTTACTTTTAATTACAAGAATTGAATATAACATTCATATCGCCAAAGGCAATAGCCACGTTGAATACACTGGTTCCCGTAGATCACCGAAGTTAAGCAACGTCGGGCGTAGTCAGTACCTGAATGGGTGACCGACCACGTGCTGTTGGCATTATAAAAGGGTGGCAACCTGTAGATAGCCCGGCGCTAATAGCCAAGGGTTAAATGCGTTCAATATTAGGAGCATCTAGAATGTGTACTATAAAATTAAATAAAAACCTAGAGGGCAATTCTAACCACAGCTATCTGGTGCGTCCTCTGGGTCCTTCTATGTGGAACGGTTTCCGTCATAAAGGGGGTAATAGTTCGCCCTCCGAATCAGTAAGTAAGCGTTTACACTTGACACTTCTCGCAGGATATCTATGTGCCGGATAGATATTCTCTTGCAAGTTTACATACGGAGGGAAATAGCTAGACATTTATATCATGGATATGTGTACGATAGTTCACAATTTGCGATAAATGTACGGCCTGTTTACACTCATACATATATGTCCTTTGTAGTCCATTCAGCTTGCAATGAAGAAAGTATCGAAACGCAAAATCGCGGCCTGTGTAATTATTATAAAAATGTAGGGGATAAAAAAATGTTCTGCATGGGTTCGAGAATGGATTTTGAGATGTAAGAATTAGGTTTCTTCAGTCAATTGATGTCTCAGCTCTGTATCGAGGAACCAGCATAGTTTTCCAATTTTTTAAGTATGAAACGAGCAGATTTCGAAAAGTTTGCTTGTAAAATAGGTCGTCTTATATCAAAGCAAAATACAAAATTCAGAAAGGCTATTATTGTAACAGAATGACTAGCTCCAGCTTTACGATGTTTAGCATTGGTGAGTTGGTATTTACATGATGAAATTCTATTTTAGATAAAGAAATTTTTATAATATGAACTATGTATTGAAACTGTACACTTGATATATTTCACAATTGAATTGGTTTCTTTAGTTGTAATTTCTTCGGTAGTTGTACTGAATACTTCGGCCATTTCCCTTAAATCGTGATGTTTTTTTTTATTTTATCTTTATAAGTAGTGCGGCTAACGTCCCACAGCTCCGGTACATATTGATAAGTTCTATAACTTCTACTTTTAACAAGTGCCCCCCCCCATATTCCAAGAGAAAAGTAGAGGAACTGTTAAAACTCCAGCGTAAATCAAAAAGTAGTGTTGCAACTAGCAAATAATCAGTGTTTACACCTGTTGGTATAGAAGTGTCGACAATATAGCTAGTAGCCAAGATATTTCTCTCTGACATTTATTCTTCTCTTTATAATCAGTGTTTACGCCTGACGGTCGATGCTTCACAGGGTTTTCCTGTGATAGAAATATATATATATATATATATATATATATATATATATATATATATCAGACATAAATTGTTCATGGTTTACATTAGTCAGAATTTCTCTCTGATATAAATATCCTGCAATAATTATCCAAGTGTAAACCCACCCTAAGAAATACAATTTGACATTTATTTTCCTTATTACCTCTCTCATAAGTAGATTACATAATTGACTCGTCCCCTCCACATGTTTACAGCTTATGAAGGCAGCGCAGACTTAGACTATATTTGGTCAGGTCATAAATGTTATGAGTTGATCGCGTCAACCCTAAACTCAACACCCCACAATCCGAAGCCAAGCTGAATTATCCAACTGATGTCATTCACTCCCTAACTATTCCAATTACATTACTGTTAACTGATACAAATTTCCCCTCCGTTCCAACCTGAAGCAGTTAGCAAACAATCCAGGGATTTGCTTCAAGTTTGGTGGCTTGCTCTCTGATTGATGCCATACCTTGTTACCCTTACTCCCACGGCATCGTTATTCCTTACCGACACTAAATATAGATACAGGATCAAACCTTAAAGACAGTAAACACTAATATATTACTGAGACGTAAGAGACACATGAACCCCTGCTTGTCATATTGTTGTGGTTACACCATATAAAAGTATTGACACAAGAGGAAAATGTGTTGCACTAACGAAACATACAATTAATAACTGACATAGCCAACGGCCATAGCCACGTTGAATGCACCGGTTCCCTTTGATCACCGAAGTTAAGCAACGTCGGGGGTGGCCAGTACCTGAATGGGTGACCGATCACGTGCTGTTAACATTATAAAGGGTGGCAACCTATAGATAGCCCGGCGTTAATAGCCCAATTTTTTTTTTGTCTGTACAGTTAAGCACAGACAAAAAAAAATAAAAACAGACATTGTTTTAACTCATTGATATTTTATGTAAAATAAATTTCAGAAAACGAACAAAACAGTAACAACTATTTAAAAAATGGGAAATTATATTGGGTTGCTCATAATCATCTATTCGGAAGTTGAAATTATTTTCTGAGGGTAGAATATGTTTGAAAGAAGGAACAGAAGATAAAGGAAATAAGAGTTGGATATGAACGATTTTAGGACAGAAATTATTAGAGTTGAAAAAAAAAAACTGATAGTTTGAAGAGTAAATTAAAACAATAAAAATGGATTATAAGCACTCGGAGGCCTTATATTACAGTGAAATTAAAGAAAGTATGCCAAAACACTTGTTAACAAAAGGAACGATTTATTTATATAGTTAAATATGAACGTACACTTTTACATAACACAAATTTTTGGGAATGGAAAAAAAAAATCATTGTTAAATGAATTTAGTATTAAATATCGAACTACCGCACCCAATAATTTTAGGCCCAATTAGGTAATTTTTTTGTTCATTAGTAGAAGAGAGCCCATTGTTGGAATGACTTATTAAATAAATGAATTATTAAATATATTTTTAATATGAACCAGTTTTCTATTACTCCTGACCAAAACCCAATAGCCCTAAAAACTCGAAAACATCGTCCATCGTCTATAGTAAGACAGAATTTAAAATAAAAGGAAAATATAACAGAAGATATGCGGATAAAACGTGAAAGTATGTGCCAATTATTCAGCCCTGTAGAAATGGTGTACAAAAGCATTTCCATCATAGACTGATAGTCCCACTTAAAATATTATATATGTGTATATATATATATATATATATATATATATATATATATATACATATATATATATATTAATATAACAGCTACAATTAAGTTTTGTTAAAAATGTTGCTTGGCACTATTTTGCCCCGACCCCTTCAATTGTTTGTTCAATACTATCTTCAGATTTTAATGTTTACTATAGGAACTAAGATTTCAATGTCATATCTGTGAATATTTTGAATATGAGCGGTTAAATTCATTTTTTTGCTATGTTTCAAATTTTGTATGCTTTCCTAGATAACTCTGAAGATTTGATTGGTTTTATTATATATTTTTTTTTGTTTAAATTAGAGAAAATCGCCTTTTACAGTTCTTGAAATAAATGAACTAAAAAATAATATCAAGATATTTTAGAGAATATTAAAAAATTGAGATTAAAAAAAAATTAAGTTCTTTGTTATATATAGCAGGTTCATTGATAATTACCGCAATAAAGCGCGAAACAAGTCAGGTTGAGTACATTTACAAGGCTATTAATATTTATTAATGTATTCATTCTAAATAATTTTATTTCACAGTCCTTATTAACGTACGTGAAATTATTAACATACTAGTTAAGTTCCTTATAATTAACCGAATAACTTTGGCTTGTTTTGATAGTTGGATATTTGTCATATATCGTCGCTACAAATGCAAATTATGGAATATGAAAATCACCACTTTTCAGAGTGGAAAAGCATTTATTCATAACTTTTCTTTTGGAAAGTCAAATTTTCGGCAAATTTGACCTTTTGATAGTGGAATACTTTCCCTTTAATAGAGTGAACTAAGATTCAAGAATTTGCCGTACATAAGTCCAGCAGAAATTAGTAAAGATTGACAATGAAAGATGTATTTTTTCACATTCGTTACTTTGCATTTGTATCGACGATATATTTGCTCCCATTATAGAGTAGTGTTGACATTATATAGTAAGTCGTAGTTTTGCATCAATATACATTTTATCAGTATGTGCTTAGTAATCAGTGGTGTGTCACACTCTTCCAACATTTGGTCTCTCCCATTTTCTCTTGACACTTTGACAGCCGTGATTGGCCAATTCTTAAGCGGCAAAATACCGCTTCTTCTTAATCATATAAAATTGCCTGTAAAGCGATAATGGACCTAATAATAATAATAATGCTCCATAATGGAGCATGGCGAACTTTTCGATAGAGGTAGAAAGCGGAGAGGAACAACTAATGTGAATTCTGTGAGACAGATAGATTTGGAGCCAGCTCACGTAAATTTATCATGAGAGACTTCCCTAATCTCTGCTCCAACTTCAGTTATTGCTCTTGATCACTGTTCCTGCTTAACAAGCTTCAGGCTCGGGACAACTCACTTTTCCAATAGATCTATCCACCTTGATTTCATAGACCCCGACTTAAAATATCAGTCTCCTTTGATACTTTGATAATATTTTGATATTTTTCTTCAAGTCACGATCCAACGTCCATCACATTGTATGCCAAAGGAGCTTTGCCAACGAGCGTAGCAGTTATATGGGCCTAAGGCTGCACCTACATTGGACCCGTATTTCGCCCGATCCGATCCGATCCGATTTCGTTTCATGGACAACGGCCAAAAGCGGCCGACGTAAGTGCCTACATTGGTCTCGACCCGATCCGATTTAGTCACAGCTCGTCAGTAATGACCTCTTAGTGAAGTGAAAATGAGTGATTAAGTTAAGAAATGCCGCCTAATAAGCATAGAAACCTTCGATTATGTTGAATGTTGGAGGTAAGAAAAGTATTGGTATTCATATTTTAAAATTATTTATAAGAAAGGTAACTAGAAGGTTTCAAGCATTGGAAGGTTATAAACATTAGAAGGTTATAAATATTAGGAGGTTATAAACATCTTTCCACGCGATTTAATAAACAAGGGAAACAAAAAACAAAAATGTGAATTGACAAAGTTGTTCTAAATGTTATTTCCTTTAATATAAAAATCAATGCATTGAAATCGGTTAATATTTAGAACCTGTAGACCTTTTTGAAACACAATATGTGGGTTGGCGCCAAACAAATAAGTTTGAATGGCCAAGAATCGGTGGTCGTTGGATTGGACCTGATTGGATCGGGGCGGGACCAATGTAGGCACCTCCATTGAGATGCATGTGTTTGTTTTTTCTTCCGACAGTCGGTGGCTATTGGATCGGATCGGAACGGGTCCAGTGTAGGTACACCCTAAGGAGGAACCTACATTGGACCCGACCCGATCCGATCCTATGGCCACTGATTCTCGGCCGTTCAAACTTCTAGACCGATTTCGGACGACCGACGCAAAATGGTGCCAAACGACATATTGTGTTTCAAAAACGTCTAAGCCTCTATATATCTTAACCGATTTCAATGTATTTTTTTTTTTTTTTAAATTAAAGCTTTTTTTTTTTTTTTTTTTTTTTTTTATTTAATTTGTTTATTTGAAATCTGTACAAGTCATGTAAGTACAATAATCAAGTTAGTTGATACAGATATATGCTATGTATAAATTGATCAAAACGGTAAAATAAAAAATAATAAAAAAAACAAAACAAATTTGGAAGAAGCCAACCATTGTTGGGACTTCCGGGTAAATTAAAGCTAATAAAATTTAGAAATTCTTTGAGAAAATCTACATTTTCGTTTTTTGTTTCCCTTCTTTATTAAATTACGTGGAAAGATGTTTATGACCATCCAATGTTTATAACCTTCCAATGCTTAAAACCATCTAGCTACCTTTCTTATAAATAATATTAAAATATGAATACTAATGTTTCTCTTATCGTAGTGTAACAGTTAAAATTAACGGTTACGCTAAGATTTATTTTTTTTGGACTAATATACTTCCAGAAGATTGATTGGCCTCTAAAATCCTCCTTCATACCTCCAACATTCAACCCAATCAAATGTTTCTATGATTATTGGGTGGTATTTCTTAAATTAATCACTCATTTTCAATTTACTACGAGGTCAATACTGGCGAGCTGTGACTAATCGGATCGGATCGGGTCGGGACCAATGTAAGCACTCACGTCGGCCGCAGTCAGACAAACAAAATCGGATTGGATCGGATCCCCCTTATCCGGCGTTCTCTTATCCGTCGCTCTAGGGCGGCCTCCTAGAGGAATGAGTTCCTCGAAAACCGCCCCTTCCTAGCTAACCAAACATTTTTTTCGTGGTATTTCATTGAATGGAAGTCAAAGAAGTCATATACAGGTATGTTTCGTATTAGAGGCAGGAACTTGTGTTCCTACTCACAAGGGGAGTATACAGCGATGGGGTCACCGATTTGGACCAATTTATTTCTGGTGATTCTACATCGAAAAATAGTCGGCACGTGTCCGAGCGTTCCGTAACTTACTTAATTTATTATTTTTTAAATTCTTTGAACAATTGAAGCAACCAATATTAACTTTTTTTTAAAAAAAAATTGTAGCAGAAGAACATAAAAGTTGAATTATGTAAAAATTACTCGGGTGTGTAGTACCTTTGACCTGGTCAAAGGAACAACACCTAGTCGTGGTAAGAGGTACAACACACTGGTAGTGCAAATTATAAAGCATGCTAAAAATTGTAGGGTTAAGATAAATCAATTTCAGAAGCTACAACATGTTTCTTATTGTAATAGCTACTTTGTCAAATGATTTCCATCTAAAAATACTTAATACAAAAAATATTATGAGGCAAAACGTCATCAATAAATAACTTACATTTTTATGATAGAAATGGATAAGTATTTTTTGCAAGAATCCTCTTTGACTTGAATAATCCAAAGTAGGATACACGAGCGCTTTAGCGAAGGAGCTAAACACTAATTATACCAAAATTTATAAAATGTTGCTACGTGCCGCGACAGCCTCGGTGGTCAAAGGTACAAGACGGTCAGAGGTACAACACCTTCCCCTATATATATATATATATATATATATATATATATATATATATATATATATATATATATATATATATATCACTTATGTATATATATATACATATATATATATATATATATCACTTATGTATATATATACATATATATATATATATATATATATATATATATATATATATATATATATATATATATACACACACACATTGAATTGATTTGTTTTTGATGAAATGTACGTTTCAAAGAACATTCTCATAAATAATGGAACCACTTTCAAGGCAATAATTTTGGTTGTTTTCGGAAAAACGTCATAGAAATTTAATTTTTTTTACTGTACACGTACGTGTACTGTATTCTTGTAAACTTTTATGTAAGAATGTATAAATTTAGTAAAGTATATTTCAAAAATTATTAATATTCTTGTCCAATAGTATATTTCGTTAAATATCTGGAAAAAGGTTGAGAAACCGTCATAAGTATGAGTGACTATTCGAAAGCTCCATATACTTCCAGCATATACTATAGGTTTTGTGTAAATGTCGATAGGACAAACTCGAAGAAATCTTTATTTGTAGCCAATCTGTGAAAGTGTTGAATTCTAACTATTAAAGAATTGTAAGGTTTGGACAAAGGCACCGAGTCTTCTTTCCTTTTTGCCCAGAGACATCGGACTACAAAATTTTAAACCTTAGTTAAAATAAATTTGTATTGATAAGCCATTGTAAATAAAGAGGATTTTTATTTTACATTTGGGCCAAGGGAAAGATATCTAAATACAGGACGGCCATTCGGTTGAATATTAACTTTGTATTTGTGTAGCCAACAAGGCGTATGCTAATTAGGGTTTAGGTCTAATAGGGCGGCTTTAAGGCTTCGCCAGGTTCAAAATCGAATCTGAAACGGATTGGACAAATGTTTGCCCGGCTGTACTAACATAATCGGCGAATATTGACTAGCACAACCCTCAGATAACTTCCCCAATCACTGGCTCCCTCTGATGGTAACATCACCAATCTCGCAACTTCATTACTGCTGGTGGGTGGGAGGACTTTATTACACGGTGATTCACTGATCGGAACTCTTTCTTCAGCTATATCATTCAGTTATTCAACACTCAATGCAGAAAACAAATTCATGTGATTACAACTAGGAAATAAAATCACTCAACTTTGATATTGATAAATAATAAAACCGTACATGGGTCTCCCGTGGTCTAATGGCTAGCGCCTTGGATTCATAAGCCGGGAGATGTTGGGTTCGATTCCGTACCTCCGGCAGGAATTTTATCATCCCACGGCTCGCTAATAAAATTACTCGCTGCACCCTGGATGTCGGCGCTAATGACCTAGGTGTAGATGCGCCGTAAAAAAAAATAAATAAAAAAAATAAAACCGTACAAATCAAAAGGACACAAAACAATCATGACAACGCAGAAACTGGTAACAGCTCCTATGTTCAGCACCCGCTAATAGAAGAAGGAGCAACCAATGCCCGAGCCAGTTTGGTGGTTCATTCAATTTTAACGTACTACAGAGTAAGCCTCGATTTATAAAGAACCGATTTATTTTATTATTAAAAAGATATATTTAGATTTTCTTGCCCACGGCGCACAGTGGGGCCAAACGATATTTCGTGTTTCAAAAAAAGGCTACAGCCTCCAAATTATAACCGATTTCAATGATTTTTTTTTTTTTTTTAAATGGAAGCTTATAAAATTTATAAAAACTTTGTCAGACCAGATTTTTGTATTTTGTTTCCCCAGTTTATTAAATTACGTGTAAATAATTTACGATCTTTAACAATTAAACATAAAATAATATTTTATTTTTTCATTTAACTTAATATTAGCACTGATATCGTTGAAATTAAACATTCAAACCCTGTTTAGACTTGGAAGAAATCAGACTGACATCTTCAAAACGTAAATTGATCATAATTCAACAATGAGATTAATTCAAATAATATTATTTTTGAATGATTTGAAATTATATTTTGATTTTTTCCACGTCTAATCAGGATTAAAATGTTTAATTTCAATGATATCAGTGCTGATATTAAGTTAGATGAAAAATATTATTATTGTTATTATTATATTATAATATTATTTTATGTTTAATTTCAATGATATCAGTGCTGATATTAAGTTAGATGAATTTTTTTTTTTTTTTTTTTTTTTTTTAACGGCACATCCGCCCGACGTTGCTTAACTTCGGTGGTCTACGGGAACCGGTGTATTGAACGTGGCTATGGCCGTTGGCAAAAAATATTATTATTATTATTATTAGTATTATATTATAATATTAATTTATGTTTAATTTCAATTATATCAGTGCTGATATTAAGTTAGATGAAAAATATTATTATTATTATATTATAATATTATTTTATGTTTAATTTCAATGATATCAGTGCTGATATTAAGTTAGATGAAAAATATTATTATTGTTATTATTATATTATAATATTATTTTATGTTTAATTTCAATGATATCAGTGCTGATATTAAGTTAGATGAAATTTCTTTTTTTTTTTTTTTTTTTTTTTTTTTTTTTTTTTTTTTTTTTAACGGCACATCCGCCCGACGTTGCTTAACTTCGGTGGTCTACGGGAACCGGTGTATTGAACGTGGCTATGGCCGTTGGCAAAAAATATTATTATTATTATTAGTATTATATTATAATATTAATTTATGTTTAATTTCAATTATATCAGTGCTGATATTAAGTTAGATGAAAAATATTATTATTATTATTATTATATAATATTATTTTATGTTTAATTTCAATGATATCAGTGCTGATATTAAGTTAGATGAAAAATATTATTATTGTTATTATTATATTATAATATTATTTTATGTTTAATTTCAATGATATTAGTGCTGATATTAAGTTAGATGAAAAATATTATTATTATTATTACTATATTATAATATTATTTTATGTTTAATTGTTAAAGCTCGTGCATAATTTACACGTTACTTAATAAACAGGGGAAACTAAAAACAAAAATCCGGCCTGACCAAGTTGTTATACATTTTATAAGCTTTCATTAAAAAAAAAAATCATTGAAATCGGTTAAGATTTGGAGGCTGTAGCCTTTTTTGAAACACGAAAAGTCGTTTGGCCCCACTGTACGGCAGTTGCCAAGTTTTGTTGCACGATAACAAATATTACGAGCTAAATGGCAAAATAGTAATTTGAGGCCAGAGTAAGACCCCATTTCAGATGGACCGATTTTTTTTTTTTTTTTTAAATTTTTACAAGGCACCTTTCTCATTAGATCCCCATGACGTTCACCAAATTTCTTCGTGATATTACAAAAATTGCGACCTTTAGGAAAAAATTAGTAGTTTACACCTCCTCCAGGTGGATCGATTTTGGTTATTAATGAAGGCGTTCGAACGTTTGCTAGGGGAATGCTAGAAGAAGAAGGAAAACTTTATTTGTAGTAAATAAAGAATGCTGCTGAAATAAATTGAGTTGCTATATACACAGCCTGCTAATCATTCTTTCGAAAATGCATTATATTAATTTTGGGGGGGTTAATTAATTTATTTTAGAATATGGAGGGAAAGAAAAAGACATTTAGTAGTTCTATCTTTAAATGTAATTTTGTAAGTTAATTTTTAAGGAGGCTAAATTTTTAAGGAGGGTAAATTTTTAAGGAGGGTAAATTTTTAAGGAGGGTAAATTTTTAAGGAGGGTAAATTTTTGTTTGTATCAAATTTGCTAGATATTTTGTAAAACATAATGATCTCACAGTCGTGATTCTGCGAGTACAGCTAGCTTGTTCGTGTCGAGTCCGAGGGTTTACAGGAAGTCACTAGTGGCTTTAGGGATTGTTCCTCTTGTACCGAACCAAAGCCCTTGTACAATATAATCTCTTATTTCATACGCTTCATGAAATTTTTCTTCGTATGTCGTTATGCATTTGGTATATATGGCCTTTTCTTCCTAGTCAATTGACTCTGCCTGCATCATTTGTTTCATACCTAATGGTAGGGTCAATTATGTATGCTGCTTTTGATTTTTTGTGAAAAGCTATGATGTCAGCATACCTCGAAGAGCCATCTTCATCCACACCATAGACTTCTTCATGGAGTTGGAAGCCTTTTTCTTGAAGGAGAGCAATGATCTTGTGTTTGAGGTTATGGTGACGCCTAGTGACAAGAAGCATGCTGTTAGAACATTTCCCAAGCACGTGTGCTGGTGTTTCAGTCTCTCTGCCGCACTTACGACAGAGGGGTCCAACAGTTGATGCTCCCATAACACTAGGAACTCCTCTCAATGGCGCATAATTGATATTGAGTTTTAGGGCATTTGTCCATTCAGAGCCAGACAGACTCTCTTTATGATAAACGAACTTCGTAAACTTATGATACAAAATGTCGTAGTAAAAAAAAAAGTCCGATTCGCAGGAACTGCGTCATCTTAGCGCGGTTCCGTTCTTGTCTCTATTGTTTATGAAGGCATAGAATAGAAACAGTTATTACTTTATTTAGATCAATAGCGAAACAGCTATCCAAATGAAATCTCAAACAAACCAGTCTTCAAAGGTCTTAATTTACAATCTTACCTGTATGGATCAGCTATACCATAAGTCGGGCAGAAAGCCCTCCGCTCAGAGGCATTTGGAAAGCCTTGGGTTCTCTCTCTTTGAACGCTACATTTCTAACAATAAATTGATCTTCTTATTTTACTTAATCTGTTTTATTGTCAAACACATTATCTGACTATAAGCAATTTAAAAATAACAAGGAATAAAACAGACAAAAAGAACAGTTCGAATAAGCGAAATCAATTACTTTAAAGTTTTAAGCACTTATTTCTCCGATTGACATCGCCTAATCAAAACTTTCATCAGAACCATTTTTGTAGAGCATTTAGTGAGCTTTCTAATGGTCATCTTCCGTTTCCCAAGATTCTCAACCTTTTTCGAGATATTAAGGAAAGTATACAAAGTTACCAAAACTTTTTATGTCTGTTAATAAAATATTTTATTCTAACCCTTCCTAAACTCCAAACGTAACAAAAATTTCAACATATTAGTTTTAATGAATGTAGAACGTGCAGAAAATGTTTCAACTGAATCCCATAATTCTAAGTACCAAAATCAAAGAGAAAAAGAACAGGTCGAATAAGCGAAATCAATTACTTTAAAGTTTTATGCACTTATTTCTCCGATTGACATCGCCTAATCAAAACTTTCTTTAGAACCATTTTTGTAGAGAATTTAGTGACCTTTCTAATGGTCATCTTCCGTTTCCCATGATTCTCAACCTTTTTCGAGATATTAAGGAAAGTGTACAAAGTTACCAAAACTTTTCATGTCTGTTCATAAAATATTTTATTCTAACCCTTCCTTAACTCCAAACGTAACATAACTTTCAACATATTAGTTTTAATGAAATTAGGACATGCAGATAATGTTTCAACGGAATCCCGTGATTCTAAGTACCCAAACCAAAAACGGAATTCAAAAACTATTTTCCAATTTTCTCGATAACGCTTAAAGCTATCGCCTTGAAAATGGTTTCATTCGTTTTTCTAGCCCAAGAAGCCTATAAAAAGAGTACTTACAAGCTTATGAACTCAAAAACGTAAGCGTTACGATTTTTTCTGCGCGAATTTCGCCCCAAACGCCATCTTCCAGTGGGCGGATTTTGCTGGTTAACGAACTTGACCTTTCAAATTGGACGACGGATTTTTGTACCAAATTTCATCAAAATCGGACCATCAGGGAAGCCAGAAATGAGCGAACAGACAAATATATATATATATATATATATATATATATATATATATATATATAAATATATACATATATATATATATATATATATATATATATATATATATATATATACAAATTTGAACCACCGTTATTTTCGGTCTCTAGGGGTTCTGAAACGCGAAATTTTCTAGTCGGCACTTCCGGATTGTTTCATTGTATCAACCCTATAAGCGGGGTTCCTCCCTATGGGGGAGGGAGGAACCGCGCTAAAACTGACAAAATCTCAGGTGACTATCTTGATAACAGACATAACACTCTCTCTCTCTCTCCAACCCACAAACGCCTAGAGATGAGCGACCTGATTCGATGTTCTAAAAGACCAATATTTAAGATCTAAGGGCCGTTCTTTTCAAAGAATTGATCTCTAAGAGCCGATCTTTCTTTAATTAATTTTACTTAACAAGAAATTTATTAAACAGTTCCCTTTGTCCAGTAACAGATTTTTAACAAAACAAGAATATTGTACAGCGACTCAATACCTTCGTTTTTTTCCAGCTAGAAGGTATTATAAAAAAAATAAGGTTTCAAACTGTGCTCTTAATTTGTATGTTATTATTGCTTTATTCTATTTTATCTCATTTGATAAAAATATACGTATATGTTATAATACCCTTATATTTCAAGATGATGTAAAAGTATTGGCTTCATTATATATATATATATATATATATATATATATATATATATATATATATATATATATATACACATATATATATATATATATAGATAAATAGTCTTAAATATTTCTACTTTTAGGTTACAGATATATGTTTTATATTAGTTTTTTTTTTTTTTTTGTTAATAATAAAGCGTTTATTAACATCTGCACAAATTATATAGCACATCGGTTAAATTGTGATAAGTAAAGCCATTTTTTATGATTTCACATAATGAGAATACAGAAAAAAAAAGAAAAAATAGTACATACTAAATTGAATTACAGAAACAAAAAGAAAATAATAAAAATAAATAAGTACATAAATAAATAAATCATAGCTAAAAGGAAAATAAAATAAAAGTAATAATAATAAAAATAATAAATCAATAGATAAAATAGAAGTTTATATTAGTAAGTATTCAAATCGACTTATTTAGCACGATTTGTAGTAGTGATGGGCGATTCTCGAACGAATTTCTTAGGGAATTGTAAATAATCATGAAATGATCCATTTCGAAGATGGATCTTCTGAGCCTAGAAGATAGATATTTTGAATCGATCTGGACTAGTCGATCTTTTCATTTCGATTTCAAACCTATTAGAAAGATCGATTCATATTCGAAAATCGCCCATCTCTACACACGCCGCCTTCCGTTCGATTTCTGCCATCTTTTTTCCCCTCCTTAAAAAGTAATTCCCTTTATTCGAGTGGAAATACACTCCTTGTTTCCACTCGAAGGCCCTCTACTCGGCTCGGAGAGCGAAAACAAAATTATGCTAATAAAAATAATGCGAGGGAAGTGGCCGGGAGCGTAGACGAGCATTAGCGAGCATTTGTAGGAAGTAAGCTCATTGTAGGAGCAGAACGCCCCAAAGGCCGTTACTGTAACAGCTTCACAGTTAGTGTTACACTCCGTTACAAGGGGAGATCATACTGTTCCACCACTTCATAAAGTCCTCGCTTTATTGGAGTCGCTCGAAACAGAACACATTTCCGTCGAGTTAATGTTCCCATGAATCTAAGACTACTTTTCTTCCGCTGAATTTGAATGGGATTGCTTCAAGAAATAAAACATGACTTCTATGTTCCATTTAATCAATACATCTGTATATTACGTTGCGCTTTGAGAAAATAATTGAATATCAGGTCAGAAAATAGGGTGTGTTAGCTTTTCTATTGGCCTATTACATAATTCTATCGGTTGTTGCTGGTAGTAAAGTAACCTTTAACACTCAAGTCAATCCAACTCGCAAAAATTAATAGAATTCTATTGATTTTAGCGAGTTGGATTGACTAGACTTTTGATATCATTTTGAGCGAGCGTAGCGAGCGGAAACGCATTGCAGGTATGCCCATAATACGAAATAAATATAAAATAAAAATATGTTATAGAACCACCGGACAAAAAAAAAAATCGGCGAGGAGGCCCCCAGACGTCACAATTACCATTGATTCTTTATAACATTAATCTTCTTATTAATAAATATTGCTTTGGATATTGCCAGTTTCCGGTTGTGGCGCCTTAAATCTCCATTCTCTTAGAGATTTGATTTTATTTTTTAAATTTTAGCGCGGTTCCTCCCTCCCCCATAGGCAGGAACCCCGCTTATAGGGTTGATACAATGAAACAATCCGGAAGTGCCGACTAGAAAATTTCGCGTTTCAGAACCCCTAGAGACCGAAAATAACGGTGGTTCAAATTTGTATATATATATATATATATATATATATATGTATATATTTATTTATATATATATATATATATATATATATATATATATATATATATATATATTTCTGTTCGCTCATTTCTGGCTTCCTTGATGGTCCGATTTTGATGAAATTTGGTACAAAAATCCTTCGTCCAATTTGAAAGGTCAAGTTCGTTAACCAGCAAAATCCGCCTACTGGAAGATGGCGTTTGGGGCGAAATTCGCGCAAAAAAAATTGTAACGCTTACGTTTTTGAGTTCATAAGCTTCTAAGTACTCGTTTTATATGATTCCTGGGCTAGGAAAACGAATGAAACCATTTTCAAGGCGATAGCTTTAACCGTTTTCGAGAAAATTGGAAAAATATTTTTTGAATACCGTTTTTGGTTTGGGTACTTAGAATCATGGGATTCAGTTGAAACATTTTCTGCATGTTCTACTTTCATCAAAACTAATATGTTGAAATTTTGGTTACGTTTGGAGTTAAGGAAGGGTTAGAATAAAATATTTTATTAACAGACATAAAAAGGTTTAGTAACTTTGTTTACTTTCCTTAATATCTCGAAAAAGGTTGAGAATCTTGGTGAACAGAAGAATACCATTAGAAAGCTTATTAAATGCTCTAAAAAAAAGGTTCTAATGAAAGTTTTGATTAGACGATGTCAATCGGAGAAATAAGAGCTTAAAACTTTAAAGTAATTGATTTCGCTTATTCGAACTGTTCTTTTTGTCTGTTTTTTATTCCTTGTTATTTTTTAATTGCTTATTGTTGGATAATGTATTTGAAAATAAAACAGGTTAAGAAAAATAGGAAAAACAATTTAATGTTAGAGATATGGATTTCCAAGATATATAGCTTTTCAACTGCCTAGCGTCCTTCCTAGGGAGGGTTCTTTGTCTTTGATTTTGGTACTTAGAATTATGGGATACAGTTGAAACATTTTCTGCATGTTGGAGTTTCATCAACACTAATATGTTGAAATTTTTGTTACGTTTAGAGTAAAGGAAGGGTTAGAATAAAATATTTTATTAACAGAAATAAAAAGTTTTGGTAACTTTGTATACTTTCCTTAATATCTCGAAAAAGGTTGAGTATCTTGGGAAACGGAAGAATACCATTAAAAAGCTTACTAAATGCTCTACAAAAAAGGTTCTGCTGAAAGTTTTGATTAGACGATGTCAATCAGAGAAATAAGTGCTTAAAACTTTAAAGTAATTGATTTCCTTTATTCGAACTGTTCTTTTTGTCTGTTTTTATTCCTTGTTATTTTTTAACTGCTTATAGTTGGATAATGTATTTGATAACAAATCAGGTTAAGAAAACTAAGAAAAACAATTTAATCTTAGAGATATGGATTTCCAAGATAATATAGCTTTTCAACTGCCTAGCGGGGTCCTTCCTAGGGCGGGGACCCACCCAGGTAAGATCGTAAATAACACCTTTCTTGAGAGTAAAGATGGAACTGTCAACTTTGGTCCTCCTCTACCTCCCGGCACTTTCATTGCTGACGAAGGCTACCAATGAGTAGCCGAAACGTCCTAAATATAGATTTTTTAACAAAAATCGTATTGAGGTTTATTTAGCCGAATCCCAACCATTCCATCTTTACTTATCACCTCGACGGCTAACTATCTAATCTTCATGCTTTCTAGAAATGTGAACCCAAAATAATAACATCTTCTATTTTAATCATTTTAAATGAGTCTAGAGATAAGAACGGATCCGCGCTAAGATGATGCAGTTCCTGCGAGTCGGACTTTTTTATATTATTTTTAAACATCAAATCCTACCAAAAACTGCTTCTATTCATTTACTGATGGCGCTTGGGATATGAACGGAACCGTACTAAGATGATGCAGTTTCTGCGAGTCGGATTTTTTTCGTTGAATGTTTTTTCTAAAAAAAAAAAAACTAGTAGTTTTTTTTTTTTCATTTCATACAATTGCCAATTTCGGTCTTCTAAGGTATTATAGCTGTGGAATTTCACTTGTAAATATTAAATATTTTCAGTTCATGTCATGCATCTTTACAATGCACATAACTTTTTTACCTACAACGAATATGTCAGTCATCTATGTATATCCATTATGATGACTAAGGTCAAATAATATTCGCACTCGTTTTTGAAAGATTTTATAATTGTTATGGGCAAAATATATCATCTCAAATTATTATGCTGACCAGAAAGTTCACAAATTGCGCAGGGATAATACACCGTTTTGTATCAAGAAACGTTGAATATCACCAATCGTCGTTAAAGAGTGTATGAGATTAATTAATTGTCAGAAGACAAAAAGAAAAAAAAAAACAGCACTCTTGGGCATTCAAACGAGGCGGTGATTGCTGATTTAAAATCTAGAAAAGTGAAACTTTCTAATCAGCTCTTCCGGATTGCGTCATGAGGTCAAACTCATATGTACTATGGATGTAGGGAGAAAATTCTCCAAAAGATCTAATCAATTTAGAAAGGTTCTGAAATAAAATCAGTGAAAATACCATAAGAAGCTACTTCACTAAAGACTATCTCTTAATTTATAAAATTTTATAAATAAGCTATTCACTCAACATTTCAAAATATTATTATTCAATAAAATAAAAATTGAATTTAAACAAATATGAATTTTGAATTACATTAAAAGTTAGAAGCAATATCTGAGTTATTTGTCTGGAAAAAAATTTGCATCTCTTAAATCCAATAAAGGAGACCCCAAAGTTGTCGATAAGCCAGGCACGTCTCCACCCGTCTCATAATATTTCATGGCTGTTGATAGATTCACTTTTTTCTTATTGCTTATTGAAAGCTGAATGGTTGTCAAATAATCACAAATCAGTTCAATTGATCGGAATTTTTTAAAGATAGCACCTACGTTTTCACGTTAATATGCTTGCAGGTACTTAATACCTACGTTTTCAAGTTAATATGCTTGCAGGTACTTAATACCTACGTTTTCAAGTTAATATGCTTGCAGGTACTTAATACCTACGTTTTCAAGTTAATATGCTTGCAGGTACTTAATACCTACGTTTTCAAGTTAATATGCTTGCAGGTACTTAATACCTACGTTTTCAAGTTAATATGCTTGCAGGTACTTCATACCTACGTTTTCACGTTAATATGCTTGCAGGTACTTAATACCTACGTTTTCAAGTTAATATGCTTGCAGGTACTTAATACCTACGTTTTCACGTTAATATGCTTGCAGGTACTTAATACCTACGTTTTCACGTTAATATGCTTGCAGGTACTCTTTTTATAAGGTTTTGCAAAGAAGAAACAGGAATAAGCACATTTTAAAGTCGATATCTGTAACCGTATTCGATAAAAATGGATGAAACTAGTTTTTCTTACTAATTTTCGGTTTGGGTACTTGGAAAAGGTGGATTCAGTTGAAATGCTTTCTCCATGCTTGAAAGTCATCCAGGAAGCCCGGTGGCCGTGAGTGTTAAGGCGTGAGCTCTTAAGACCCTGTGCCAAGGGTTGTGGGTTCGATTCCCACTGAGGGAGCAGCTTTTCGTTGGAAAAAAGAAAAGGCATCAGCCCTATCCTGGCTAGAAAACGGTGGTGACCTATAGACAACCTGTCGTAAAATTCTAAGTTAATTATAGTGGACGTAAAAATTGAAAAAAAAAATATAAATAAATTCATCCAAACTAAGATATTTAAATTTTTGTTACATTTGGAGTTGAGTAGGTATTCGAAAAAAAATATTTTCATTAACAGACTTGAGCAGTTTTAAGATTATCGTATATTTTCTTAAATATCAACAAAACCGTAGTAAATCGACTGATAAAAGTAGGGCAAACTGTGATTAATTCCATGACTAATGACTAATGATTAAATGAATATTCGGAATGTGACTAAAGATTGATCAATCATATTTTTCCATGACTAATGAGTGACGACTGACTGCTTTCTAGCCTATGATTGATGATTAATGATTAAACTTGCGTTGACTAAAGATTGATGATTACTGACTAAAAAAAGCTCTTGACTTATGATTGATGATTAACTGGTTCATGAACGAATTCCAAAGCCCAATGTTCAGGTAGTACGTGTAAATAAGTTGGTATTAGCCTAATACTGAAAGTATTTACAACGTACACCATTTCAATCATTAGTACAGACTATCAATGATTGACGAGTAATTATTGATTGATGACTAACTTTACATATGATTAATCTGACCTATGATAGATGATTAACTCAAGTTGTGATTAACTTATTTTGTCCTATGATTGATTAGTCATAAGTAAAATTTAATCGATTAGTCAATCATTTAGTTCGTTTGTGCCCTACTCTGATCGACACTAACCTCTCGAAAGATTAATAAATGTCCTATAAAAACGTTTCTGAACAAATTTTCGACGAGACGGCTAAAATCGGAGAAATAATTGCTTAAAACTTTGAAGTTGTTGGTTTCGTTGTGTTTTTTTTTTGTGTCTCTCTCTCTCTCTCTCTCTCTCTCTCTCTCTCTCTCTCTCTCTCTCTCTCTCTCTCTCTCTCTCTCTCTCTCCCTATCTCTCTCTCTCTCTCTCTCTCTCTCTCTCTCTCTCTCACTCTCTCTCTCTCTCTCTCTCTCTCTCTCTCTCTCTCTAGCACACTACATGCACCGACGCTGTACGCAACCAGTGATAATGGAAATTTTCAAAACTATTCACTCACATAACAAACGCATTACAATGTACTGGCTGCCAGGGCATGAAGGTTTAGGAAAAAGCTCCCTAGCAGAATCTCATGGAAAACTTGCTACAAGACAACCTGAGCTCGACCTATCAATCAAAAACCCATGAGGAATTCACCAATACAATCAAACAAAATATTTTAAATTATTGGCAACCGATAATAAATTACTACTACTCAGGAGTGGACATCCAGCTACCGAGACAACAGACGAGAAAAAATTGTACTTGCCGACTCCGAATTGGCCACACAAGAGTAACACATGAATACCTCATGGCACAAACCAATTTGTGATATATGCAATACAGACTTTACTGTAAAACACCTACTTACGGATTGCAGAAGACGACAAAACCTAAATATCCCACATGACATTTTGTTGAGGGACAGCAGCCAGTACATAAACACAATACTTTCTTACTTGCAGCACACTAAACTATACACTCGCATTTGAAGACATCTGCTGAATAACCAGAGGCTTCCAGGCATGTAACAGACATTTCCAAACCTCTGGTTATGGAAATAATTAAATTAAATACCCATTTATGGGTATCAGACCATACAGGAGTGAAATTGCAGTAGTTACGAATCACTTATAAATAAATAAATAATAAATACCATAGTCCTTTATAAAACTATCATCGGACCTGTGCTAACATATGCCTGTGCAACCTGGATCCTACGCAAAAATCTATCGGAAAAGATTGATAGATTCGAGAGAACGCATAATGGGACCAATAAAGGAAAATGGGGTGTATCGAATGAGAAGGAATAAAGAGATATTCGACTTATTCGAGGATCTAAAAGTTTCCCATTTCATGCGAATTCAGCGCCTTATATGGTTGGGTCATGTTATAAGGATGGAAGATAACAGAGCATGTAGGATGCTATTCTATGGAACCCCAGATGGAGCCAGAGCACGAGGAAGACCTAAAGGAAGATGGAAGGACTCGGTGGCTGAGGACCTTAGGTTGGTTGGAGTGTCCAGCAGACTTGCTACTGACCAAGACGAGTGGATACAGGCAGTTGAGAGGGCCAAGGGCAGCTTACAGCGCCTGTCGAGACGTTAATTAATTAATTATAATAAATACCAACAAAAAAAAATTGTTGATTTATATTCTAAGCGTTCCAAATGATACTAGAGATAAAACCGCAAACGCACTAATAAGACGCAGTTCCAGTTTTATTACATGATATATTCGAAATGTAGTGATTACTAATGCAAATCTAAGCCCATTGATCAAGCTCATTGTTGCCCTAACTAGTTACACCAATATCACTTGAATGAGTGAGTTTGATCATTATCGAAGTTGGTGATCTGATCGCGGAGCCACTGACCAACAGTTCCTATTCAATTAGTTGCCTTGTTAACAAGTTCTTTGTGATATTAGCGGTAATTAGAACCACTAAAATGGGTCAATATCTCTCGAGTGGGACTCCAGTCTTCCTGCACTCTGAGATTTAATAATATTTCTTGGAGGTAATTAAAATTTCCAATTAAACTTTCTACAAAATTAATTATCCTGTCACTTAAAATTTCTCTTTGAGTTCTTTGAAGTGTAAAATGCTGCTTAGTTCAAATTGCCTCTACCTTCGACAACTTTAGTTGGATTGAGCATTATGCCAAACTATCGCGAGTGACATTTTGATGTTTCGTTTAGACGAGAAACTCCTTGCTACGGCATTATACAAACAAGTAGTATTTTCAAGAGATGCTTGTAGTATTTTGCAGTACCTTTTCCAGTACAATGTGGGAGACATAGTTTCCACAGTATGTCAAGCCATCTATGATAATTAAAATGATGAACATTTGAAGGTATGTATCACAATTAGTAATAAGCAAATTCACAACAGTCCGTCAAGCAGGAGCTCCATAACTAAGCACTTCCCATAGAATTTGGGTAGAGTGCAATCCCAAATAATTTGAACAAAATAACCTATATAATTAAAATAAAAACATGAATAGTTCTGTTCATTTACATTTGTAATGAGCAACCGCTTCAATTATTATTTATTTAATTTACTATGAGTTTCGCGACGGAGCTGATTAACAACTCATCAGGGCAGCAGAATCAAAGTCCGTTAATGTAGTAGTCAGGTTGTAATATTAAAAAGGATAAAACGTAAACAAAATAGAACAAAAATTGTCGAACAATAGTCATTTACAACGAAGACACAATAAAATAAAATATTTTCGTAGAAGAATACATATGGTTATATCTTCGAATAATAGTTTAGTGTTTTAAGGTGTGTAAGAAATATTTCACAATACAATATTTCAATTATTACTGCACTACATAATAAATACACAAAAACTTCACAATTTCTTCTATTGATCTTGATGAATAATAAAAGGAACGGGATACAGTTATAACGCAGGAACGTGATAGAGCACTCCTATTGGTAGAAGTCAGAACCCATACTACAACCTGTATAAACTCATATCAAAACAGAGGCGCTCCTAGTGGGAGCTTTGCCAACCAACGTTTGGCGGGAGAATTCTATTCGAGAATAGTACATACTAACCTTCCGATCGACCGATTTAGTTCATTTTTACAACACTTCTTTCTTATTAGAACCCCATGACGTATACCGCGTTTCGTTACAATACATCAGAAATTATGATCAGTATGAGCAAATTAGTAATTTGGGTCGGGAGTAAACCCTCCTCCCCTCCTAATGAACCAATTTAGTTTATTTTTAAAACACATTTTTCTCTTTGGATAGCCACAATGAATACCGAGTTTCGTTGAAATATAACAACAATTATGGCTGTTATTGGAAAATAAATGCTTTAGCTCCACGGTAAACTCCCCCCTCTCCCTCCAAAAAGGCCAATTTTGCTGTTTAACGAACTCGTTCAATCGTTTACCCGGGGATACTACATACCAAGTTTCGTGGCGGAAAAACAAAAACTCTGGCGTGTATCTTATTAACACACACACACAATATATATATATATATATATATATATATATATATATATATATATATATATACACATATGTATATATATATATATATATATATATATATATATATATATATATATATATATATATATTTGTAAACCAGACAAAAATATTGTTTTTTTTTTTCAAGCCTGATGAAGTCTTCAATTTCAAACTGAATCATCGGCAACCAATAAAACCCATTTTCACATAAAGAATGTAGTTTTAATAAGAACCCTGACAATTTCTACCTTCGTAGAAAAGATATATTTTAAATTTTCTCATAAAAAATTGGTTTTATAATAGAAAATAATAGAGTAATTAATACACCCAACAAAATTATATTAACTAAAGGAAATTATATACGTATACAAAATAAATAAATAAAAAATATTAACATTTATAGGTATAGTCAGAGTCCATATAATAAGTTATTATTTTTATCCTATCTTAGTTGAAGAATTAGTTTGCACCGAATATCACAGTTTCTGCTCGAAATAATTTTGGTATTTTTGTCCTTAACCAATTTAGCTCAACTATTGAGTAAACTGCATACTTTGAGTAAAACAGGGTTCGAATTTTAACATATTTTTATTGGAAATCTTCTATCCACCCACTGCCTCTACACGCTCCCCTTAGTTTGACAAATACTTTGAAGGCTCAAGTGCCATTAATATTCCAACCATCACATTGGAATCTCCAATGACAGGCCATCCGTCAATTTTCTCAAATTATAGCTGTCATCATTTACAAGATAAAAATAAAAATCAGACATAGTTTAGACAACCTATATTTTATTTATTCAAATTGTAATATTAAAGGAAATATTATACACAGTAATTTTTTTTAATTTTAATTTTAGGTGTTGCCAATGTTATTAGCATTGTATACATAGTAATATAAATTATTTAAGTAAAGATGGAATGGTTGGGATTCGGCTAAAGAAACCTCAATATGATTTTTGGTAAAAAAAAAAATCTATATTTTGGACGTTTCGGCTACTCATTGGTAGCCTTCGTCAGCTAAAATGACAAGAAAAACAGAACCCTCTATACCAAACTTAAAGATCCCATCCCCTTTGATCAAACCACCCGCTGTGTTTACCAAGTCCCTTGCCAAACCCCTTCCTGTAATGGTGTATACATAAGAGAAACCATAAATGACATTCACTCGCGTCTTACACAACATAAACGAACCATCACTAACGAAGAAATAGAAAAATCTGCACTTGCTAAACACGCCATTACGCAAAAACACTCTTTTAACTTCTACGGCACGGTAATTCTTTCTAGAGAACGAAACAAAAAAAGACTACAGATCTCCGAATGTGTACACATAAACCTAAACAAAAACAATATAAACTACAAAACTGACAAACAAGGCATTTCTCCTATGTACGCTAATATTTTTCAAAAACTCTCCCGACCTCCTACCTAGTATTTTCCCATGCCCCTTGTGTATCCTTCCATTAACACCTTTCTCTCCTTTCCTGTCATAAAATGTCATAAACAGGCCTTTGATCCCTACTGACCTCCCACCACCTGGTTTGTTTCCGTTTCATTTACCCTAGTAGATTCCTTTTTTCTTAGACACTTCCAAAATGGTTACTTAACTGTCAACATTGGTCTTCCTCTGCCTCCAGGAATTTCCATAGGTATGTAGTATCTTATCTGTTTGTTACTATTAGGACTTATATACCTATATACTTATACAAACTTCAATATAAAAGCCTTTTTTCTTCTTTTTTTTTTTTGTTATGTATCTTCTGATTTTCATTCTACTCATTCTAAGAATTTTAGACCAAATTGTTCTTTTATAATAAGTTAATTAATTGTATTTATAGTTCTGTTACTTATCTCAATTATAAACTTTTTTTTGTATTAATTTCTGTTTTTCTTGTCATTTTAGCTGACGAAGGCTACCAATGAGCAGCCGAAACGTCCAAAATATAGATTTTTTTTTACCAAAAATCATATTGAGGTTTCTTTAGCCGAATCCCACCCATTCCATCTTTACTTATCACCTCGACGGCTAACTATCTAATCTTCATGATAAATGTTTTAATTTTTTGACCCAAATAACTTCCTTCATTATGTAAAGGATGGATCATTAACTCTCCAACGACTACCTGACCTAGAGGTGACACACATTTACCATTTAATAAAAGAAAAACAAAAGTCCGACTCGCAGGAACTGCATCATCTTTGCTCTATTCAATTCATGTCCCAAGTTCCATTAGTAAAGGAATAGAAGCAGTTATTGGTAGGTTTTGACCTTTCGAGAAAAATATAAAATCTCAAAGAGAAGGAAGATTTAAGGCACCACAACATGAAACTGATAGTATTCTAAGCGTAAATTACCCTATTATCTATCTGAACGTTCGCTCTTGGACAGACTAATACACAGTTCTGCATTTTCTTGCCTTTTTTTTTTACTAAAATAGTCATTTTAATATTTTTTTATTATTTTTTTTTAACGGCGCATCGACAAAGCTGGGCAATTAGCACCACGTCCAGAGGTGCAGCCAGGAAGTTTCTCAGCGAGCCCTGAGAAAATTTCTGGCGCCGGCGGGAATCGAACCCGCCATCTCCCGCTTATGAATCTAGCGCGCTAGCCACTAGACCACGGGTGACCCCTCATTTTACTATTAAATGCAATTTAAAAAACAACCACCCAATTAAAAAGTTCCTTAAACAGAGACATAACCCCGTCGAAAAGAACAGAACTAACAAATAAGGGGGTCTCCCGTGGTCTAGTGGCTAACGCTTTAGATTTATATGCGGGAGATGGTGGGTTCGATTTCCACCGGCGGCAGGGATTTTCTCATCTCATGGCTCGTTGGGAAAATTCCTCGCTGCACCCTGGTTGTCGGCGCTAAAGGCCTGGACGTCGATGCGCCGTAAAAAAAAATCTGAACATTTCCCTTGGAGTATTTAGTAAGCTTTCGAATTTTTAGTATTTAGTAAACTTTCCATTTACCACTTTTTAGATAATCTAGAAAATATTCCAAGATCCGAAAACGTTTCATGTCTATTAATAAGTTTTCTTTCTTTTACTTCCCAAGCTCCAAACGCTAACAAAATTTAAATATCTTAGATGAGATGAATGTCAAACACATGGAAAAAGTCTCTACTGATTCAATGGTTTCTGAATTCATATATATCATCTATATATATATATATATATATATATATATATACATATATATATATCAAGTAATCTCATAAATTGTTACAGACATCGCCTTAAATATGGTTGCATTCGTTTTACTGCGTTTAGGAACCTATAAATCGAGTAACTGCAAAGTATAAACATATAAACTAGTAAACGTAAGCGTTGCGATTTTTTTCGTGCGAATTTCGTTCCGAAAACCATGTTCCGGTGGACGGTTTCTGCTGGTTAACGAACTTGACCTTTAAAATTAGACGAAAGATTTTTGTACTAAATTTCATCAAAATCAGATCATTTTCTAACAACAATATAGACGTGACTTAAATAAAAATCACCCACTGTTAATGATTTTTGAATATCGTAAACGCCAACCATCACACATAGAGTAATAGATTTGGTTTCTTATCCTTAACATTAAATATATTTATTTAAATTTCTACGTAAATTTATTATTATCAACGAATTTTAGGAAGGGTTATCTTTCTAGCCATGATAGGGCTGATGCCATTTATTTTTTCTAAAGAAAAGCCACCATCCCTTGTGGGAATCGAACTCAGGACCCTTGGCACGGAGTGGTAAGTACCGACGCCTTAACACCCACGGCCACAAGATATTTCCAAGTTTCAATTCCTATGTTTCTGATACCTTCAGTGAGTTGAGGTCATGAAGTAAATGTACTACCCTAAAGCGGCCCCTACACGGTGAGTAATAATGACATTATCAGTAATGTCATTACTATTCAACTCTCGTCATTCCATATCATCATTACAATGTACACCTTACACCGTCATCCCACGGATCATTTTTAATGTCATTACTTTTCTTCAGTATGCATTGTGATCTCCGTGACAGAAGCGTTTTGTAGATAATGGATCCTCGCAAAGTTGCCTGCATAGCTATAATTGTGGCACTAGCCACAAAAAAACATGTGAAACGTTCGTAAAGGCCTTAATATGACACATATCCTTCCAATCGGAGCGTTTCTAAGTGTTCTGGGACCGAGGTTATGTGCAAATAAGTTTACATTTTATTTTTATTTGGATAACCATTTTTCGCAAGTACCTTTTGAGATAATACAATAGTCATTTATATGGTTAGAAAAAGGAGTCTTTCTTCTTTTGAAAGATTTCAATGACGAAATCGAATTATCTCAAGGGGAGATGTTGAATTTCAAAACGTCACATTACTTTTTGCTTACAAATTTTTATTCTCTTCCAGACAGGGAAAAATCATTATTTTTTGTTTTCAATATTATTCACCACGTTAGGGTTTCTTGGGGTGCTGATTTTAAATCTGCTATTATTTTTGGTGTAAAAAAATGTATAATACTAGTTTGCTTGAAAACGTAAGCATATTTTTGATGAAATATAAATTATAGTTTAACGATTATATTTTCTTCTAATCTACTCTATAAGACAAATGAATTGGTAAAAGAATCACGTCAACATTATTTTCTAAAGTCGATATAAAAAATAAAGCACTTTCAACATATTTTACATCGTCGATACAAATGGAAAGTAACGAATGTGAAAAGTTGTCGGTACCTTATAGATGACTTTATATATTTTTTATTCTATGATATATATTAATTAGACTTAATGCGGATTCGTTACTTTGATATGTATATATATATATATATATATATATATATATATATATATATATATATATATATAGATAGATATTACTTTTAAAACTATTTTATAACTATAATGTTACCAAGGTCTAGTCATACATTTCAATTCATCTTATTTTTTGCCCTTTCTACTCAATCTAGTTACACCTTTACATCTGTTTCACCTAGTTACAGCTCGAGATAGACTGAGTAATGACGCATTAATGATGTAGCGCTCCCTACACCATCATTACTAATGACAGTATCCCCTCCACTTTCAGTAATGATGAAGCCGAGATCAGAAAATCCGGATTCACATCTTTACTGTTCGTCATTCCAACTTTCTCCACCTTACACTATCATTATTACTGTAATTTTGATAAGGTAATGTCATTATTACTGACCGTGTAGGGGCCGCTTAAGAGTACTGACATTAATAAAACTTTCTTGGTGATACTCTCTTTTATTTTCGTAGTCTGTTTCGCTTTGCTACCTTAAATTGACACACATGTTTTATTTATTGTAATAAAATTCAACTGGAATGTAAAAAAAAAAAAAAAAAAAATGCTGCAAAAGTAGCTAAGCATTGTACGAGACTTCTTATCTCTGATAAAGAGAAAGCAGGGACCGCGCAGTGATTGCTTGCAATTTTCATTCGTCAGCATGTGAGTTGGGCAGATGTCTCTATCTTTGTGTGCGTGCGAGTGTTAGTGTGAAGGCTTGTTTCTTATCCCTGTGTTGGTGGTTTCTCGTTTGTCTACCCCGCGGATTCTGCGGGTCTTTGCATTAGTGGATAGTGTAGGGAGTGAAAAGATGGTGGAAAGAGTTGTCTGTAGCCGGCAAAGTGTGTGCTGGTATTTGAGAGTAAGCGAGATTGGGCGAGGAAGGAAATGGAGGGAATGCTAGACGGAAAAGGAGAGATAGTTTGAAGAGAAGGAGGGAATTGCGTCTAGGGGATAGGCGTATATAAGAGGGAGCTGCAACCCCCCCCCCCCACACAATCGGTTAAAATGTGCCTTAAAAATAAATTAAATAGGGTCACTTGGTCTAGAAAAAAATATTTTTTGGGGGTGTCATATAGTTTTAGTTATCCCCCCCCCCGAAATTATTTTTTCTATATACGCCCTTTCATCTAGGGGATGAAGATATGATGAAAAGGAAAGACAGACATCTCCCCTGTACACCATGCCGAAATGAGTTTATGTCCGCTCCACTATGAAACTACAGGACTGGAAAGAAATATTTTCAGAATGTATCGGAAATTCGGAATTCTCATATATATATATATATATATATATATATATATATATATATATATATATATATATATATATATATATATATAAAGTTCTATATATTTTTATGATTGTATTTTTCTAGTTCAGGTTAGTGACTTCATCATCGGGCCATAAAACTAGAATATGTACTCTTGACCTCCTACTCAACTTTTTTCTAAAAAATATTTTTTAAACTTTTACTTTTATTTTTAATTTTAAAAAGCAAATTTTTGAGTTTAAACTTTTTTTAAAAATTTTTTTACTGTTATTTTTCAACTTAGAAAATAAAAGTTTTGTAGTAATTTTTAATAAAATACTTAACAGGGATAAAGTTTAAAGGAATAATTATTATTATTAAATTTTTATTAAATGTTCACGTCCATTTATTATTATCTACGAATTTTGGGACGGATTATCTATAGGTTACCACCCTTTTCTAGCCAGGATAGGGCTGATGCCTTTTCTTTTTTCTAAAGAAAAGCCACCACCCCTAGTGTGAATCGAACCCACGACCCTTTGGCACGTGTTCGAATCCCACACACGTCGGTCACTTCATTTTACCGATGTCCAGTTCCAAGAATTTTTATTATTATTTATTATTTTTATTATGGATTTTCCTCGTTAAAATTAATTTAAAATTAAAGTATATAAAAATTACAAAAAAATATATTCGTCAATATATTATATACGTTGAATTTTCTACTCACTTCAGGATTGCCTCATAAGGTCGACTTCATAAGCGGGGTTTCCTCGCTATAAAGAGTGAGAAGAAACACGCTAATTAAAACATAAAAGAAGACCCGAAAATATGGAAAAATTACACCACAAAATAGAAAAATGACTTGGCGGTCTGTGGTGGAGGAATGTGGAACACCGCGGAAACCAGAGAATCGGAAAATGAATCCGTCATTCAGGATATTACTCCGTCCATTTTTCCTCCATTGTGGTCTCACCTACTGCATTGAATCTCTCAAGCATCTCATTTAGGACCTCATTTTCATCAATTGTCCAGTATAGATGCCATTAAATGTCATTTTCATGAAATATATACAGGTATAGACTGTAAAACTCTATATATGAAGTTATGCTCCAGATGAACTAATGATGGGCAGTTATTATGGGAAAAAAGACAACGATACTTCTGAACAGATTATTAATATGCGACTTATTGCAAACCTTAACTGCAAAAAATTAAAAACTAAGAAGTTGAAAATAGTAGTACAATTGGCTTCTATAGAATCTACTATATCGTCGATACAAAAGCAAAATAACGAATGTGAAAATCACCACTTTTCAGAGTGGAAAAGTATTTATTCATAACTTTTTTTTTGGGCAGTCAAATATTCGGCAGATTTGACCTTTTGATAGTGGAATACTTTCCCTTTAATAGAGTGAAGTCAGATTGAAGAATTTGCCGTAAATAAGTCCAGCAGAAATGATTAAAGATGGACAATGAAAGATGCATTTTTTCATATTCGTTAGTTTGCATTTTTATCGACGATATATTTGTCAATTAGCATTCACTCACTGACCTATCATCGCCCAGCCCAAACCACTTGATAGAACAATTTGAAATTTTGCATGGACACTCCCTTTAGAACCTAAACACTCGCAAAGATAGGGTTTTTTTTATTCTAAAATTTTTAGTTATTTTTAGAGGGATTTGAATTTTTAGTTTATTTTAAAGAGAAAAATATATTTTTAAGAAAATTCACAAACTTCAATATTTTTGACGGGATCCGACGCAATGGTCCTATCGGGACGGTGACGCTGTATCCACTGTAGTAGGCGGGACCACCAGTGTAGACGGGACCGACCTAGGAAGGAACTGGGGGAGGGTACCTTGTGTTGATTGACGGGACGGAGGTACCTTAAAACCCACACACCCGTACCAATAGAACCATTGTGCCCGATGCAGGGTTAAACATCTGGAACTTTTTTCAACGGGCACATGGGCGAAAAAACTAAACCTCATGCTCAAATCCGCGTCTCATTTGGCAGAAATCATACATGCTATCCATCCCTCAATGGGGAGACCCTGATATATTGAATAACGACAACTGCGTTAGATTCCAAAGCGGTCTTGATGATCTCGCCAGCTGGTGTCGCAAGAATTTCATCGAGATTAACATCAGTAAATGCAGTATCACCAAGGAAAAAATCCTATTATTTACACTTATTTTCCTGGTAAGGACATATTAAAAAGGGTGGCTGTGGGGAAGGGTTTAGGTGTTCACATGGATTCTGCGCTAACGTTCAAAAATCATATGGACAACGTCTGTAACAAGAAGTCTCCAAAGACATTAGGCTTCCTGTGGAGAAATACTAGGGACATTGCGGATAAACGGGCATTTTCTGCGCTCTACATCAGCCTAGTGAGATCCCGGCTGGAGTATGCCACGGTAATCTGGCGGCCGTATACAGCCCAGGACATCAACAGACTGGAGAAAATCCAGAGAAGATTCCAGCGATTTCTCGAAAGAAAAACTTGTTCGGAGGAACCCTCCGGTTTGGAACTCGTGCGGACCTTCTATTCGTCTATAAATTATTACAAGGAGAGCTGGATTGTCCCGAACTCCATGTTCCTCTAGTAAATCTCAGAACATGCAGTAAATTCGCTCCGGTATAACAAAAGACTCGGGACTCTGCTTTTAGAGAGTATCTAGAAGTTGTGGGCTTTAGAATGTTACAATTCCTAAAAGTAAAGCCTTTTTCAATGGTGAAGTTTCCAAAAAATATCTTAAGTCATTTGAAATTAGTATATAGTTGTGAGATTATATTTTATATATTTATTTTAATTTTTTTTTCTTTCGAGTTGTTTTTGTTGTGCGATTATTGTTGTATATTTATTATTTTTCAATTTTTGTATGACTACAATTTGATTTGGCCGAGGCTGTAATTTTTGTAAATGATAAATAAATAAATATAATAACTGGATTTAATTGGGTCATTTTGCAAGAATTTTCCGATAGAATGAAAGACCAGTACTGGCAGATTTACTGAGATAGTACAAGCTGGGGCATGTTCTCGATAAATAGCTACCGCACAAAATGGCTATAAATTACTTTTTTTTATTTACAAAAAAAAAAACTAAAATAAAAAAAAAAGGTTGTCGATTTTTTCCCATCAGACTCCTTGGATGAGAGAGAAGGTGAAACAAGATTGGCAGCATGTCAGCTGATGTAGTGACGTGATTGGGTCGATCCGCTGGGTGTTCTGACTTTATTTCTCTCCGTCTACAACCAGCTAACAACTAGCGCAAGATTCATCTGGCTATTTCAATTGGAATTAATCATTCTTATTATTATAATGGGCCTAAAAACTTGTATTTCCTCAAAAGTATGACTCACAGCTTACAAACAAGTAACCAAATTCGTAGCCTAGAATTAACATAAATAATATTCCAACGTTGAACAATAAGTAGAGCGTTACCAACGCAGTAGAGCAAGTCCAACGCAGGAACTGCGTCATCTTTGCACATTACCATTGTGACATTTGGAATAGATTTTTTTTTTAAGTTATTTATTTAGGAGCGTCCGCAAATAAGGAGATTTGCTCATTAAAATTATACAAATACATTTCCAGTTAAAACAAGTACATTGTAAACTTAATGGGGAAAAAATCTATTATTTTGGCCTGTTTACAATTTCATCATGTAAGAAAGAGTAAAATAATAATAGACAGTTGTTAAGCAAATACTGTGGGTCGTGTATATAAATGATTTGATTATGAACATAAATACTGGACAAAGTAAGAATCGGGAAAACGAGAAAAGAAGTAACTCTTCAAGAGAAAAAAAATTATATTAAGAAAATAAAAAGTAAATAAATAAAAACTAGTCAGTGGCGAACACCGCTGCGCATGCGTGAACGCCAGAGGACACTATTTTGTGACACCTTTTTAGAACGCCTAGGTCCACCCGACAAACCTATGTAAAGTGCTGTATAACATATAGTCTTCTTTTTCGTACATGGCCACCGCGCATGGGCGAACGCGAGCGGACACCTTCTTGCGACAGTTTTTTGTAACGCTAGGTCCACCCGATAAACCTATGTAATGTACTCTCTTACGTACAGCCTTCTTTCTCTTACATGGAAAATGCGCATGCGCGAACGCCAGCGGACACTTTTTTGTAACACATACAGTCTTTTTTTCCTATATGGCCACGCCACTGCGCATGCGCGAACGCAAGCGGACACCTTTTTGTGACACACACAGTCTTCTTTTTCGTACATGGCCACTACTCATGCGCGAACGCCACTGCGCATGAGCAAATGAAACTAGGCATAAGCGAATGCCACTGCGCATGCGCGAACGCCAGCAGAAACTTTTTTGTAGCGTTTTTTTCCAGTTTAGACACCGCTAAAGCATATTTATGTTGAAAAATAAGAAAAATAAAACATTATTTTAGGGTCAGAAGTCAGATTAAAAATAGCCTGTTGAGCGTTCGAATATTAAAATTGATTCCGAGGTACGGATGTATTAGTAGTATAGAGACACGAGAATACCTATATTATTTTTGATTTATGTTTGTTTGTATATTTCGTGAAAAATGTAAACACCCCCTGCTAAAACATTTCTATTAAAAGTGAGATACAATGGATAATTTATTTATTACCATACGCAACTACAGTAATTTGCTCAGAACAACCACAATGCAGAGGAAACTGGCAGTAGCCATGCAGAAACGACTCATGTCAGTTACACAAAAACGCTTGACATTTACTTATCTTGTTTTAATGAAACAATTACGAATAAAAAAAATAACAAAAAAACAAAAATCCTTTCGAATTTTAAGGACCGATCTCTCCTAACGAAATTGCTCTTAAGTAGAAAGTTCATTCATTAGTTCGTCCAAGTGATCTTCAATTTAATTTTTCATCAGACTGGAGGCAGCTTCCCGTTATTAAAATGATGTTTTTTTTAAAGAATTACTCGTATTTTATCTTTCGTAAATCTTACTCAAGGGTCAATCCATATCAAATCAACCAATGGATGTTGCTGACATGTTTTATTTAATTTTTATTAGTATAATTCCCATATGTACATATATCTGGGTGTACAAAACTATTTTTTTTTTTACAATTTTATAATTAGTAATTCAGTTGTTAGCAACCATTTTGTTTGTGAAGTTCGGTCATTTGTTGCGTTTTTAGATGTTAGCAATAAGTTAAATATCTTCTTTATTTATAGAGCTATCAACTTGAACTGAAAACCATTATATTCTGCATGAAATTATCTACAAATAAGGTTACTATCAAAACTTTGCTAGGTATCCAAGAAAGAGCCTAAAATTAACTTAAAAATGGCAAAGAAAATGGAGCAAACTTATGTTTTCAAGGATTTTTTTTTTTTTAATTAAGGAATGAATAAACATTTTTAATATTTCACCCCTCAAAGATATAACTGACACCATGACTAAAGAAAAAAAATCATACCTTTTGGATGTCACCTTCAGGTTTTGCAGGTCTTCCAAAATCGCAATTTCTTCCAAATTGCCGGTTTTTGAATGGATATATCCCACAGAAGGGCTGAACCAAAAACATAGAAATTTGTACAAAATACTCTTTATATAGTTAGTATTCAAAACATAAAATTTCAGCATGGTGTTTTCAGTAAAGCTTTTTTTTTTTTTTTTTTTTTTAAATATACAAAAGTTTGAGAATTTGCATGCACTATACATACACTGATCTACAATGAATTTGGCCCCAGAGATCTATACAGCATTTCGTGTAAATGTCGGTGCACACGTTATTGAGGAGCCACCCGTTTTGCTCTATCCAATTTTTAGAAAACGGGGAAAACGAAAAACAGCGTTTTTCACCAAATTTTTGTTAAAAACGAAGTCCCTATTCACTTGACTAAAAAAAGTAAAAAATGCAAATATTAGGATATTACATTTTCTTTAAAACAACTCCACATCCATTAAAATCCGTAATAACTTGTGAAAACATCGCCATAAGTTTGCAATGTAATGTTGCCTCACGTCTGTAGCAAAGCCGTCTCAAATATTATAATAGCTGTAACTTAAAGAAGTTTTAATGTAAAAAAAATAATCTGCAATCAGATTTCTTCTATCACATCTAAATTGTAAGTAAATTTGATATTAGTAAAACAAAATGAGTGCAGATGCCCTCCTGAATTCATGGATCACAATCAACCATGGGTTTTATTTTTTTACTATTTTTACTCAAATGGATTGACACACACATAAGGTATGTGAGTAAATGTTTAAATTAGTCCGTCTATCGTACATTTATCCACATTAGTTTTGTCAAATTGTTTTAAGAAGTGTTTTGTATAGAAGGGTTCTGGGACATACCATGTCAAATCAACACAATTTTTGGCCTCACCCATTCAGATATTAATGAAAATTGGTTCACCCAAGGTAGGCGTTGGGACAAATAAAAATACAAAATTTCAAATTTTTATCTAAAACGGTCTTCAAAATACGACTATGTAAAGTTTTCAAAAAGCGGTCAAAATCTCGCTTTTTCAAAACATTTAAATAGTCATAACTCCTCCTGTTTACGTTACAAACATGGGGAAGATGTTCTAACGACATGCAACACATGATGGGTTATGAGAACACAATTTTTTTCAGAATCAAAAATAAAATTTTGAATCTAAATATCTTTAAAAATGCAACTTTAAAAATTTTGAAAAAATTATATATAATAGGTCATATTCTATATCATATTTGTATAGCAAATTTGGATATGTGATGGAAATGGGTTCTTAGTCAAAATAATTTAAAACCGAATGTGGCTTTGGACTAATTTTACGTATTTTTATATATAAAAGCTTTTAAATACTTAATTGTAAAATTTAACCCAAACTTTACTGTTGCATATATTTTATACACACATCAACTTAATTACAAAGCTTATGTAAAAAAATATTATACGTTAATAATTTGTTGTAATTAGTTCAATTTAGAATATTTGTCTAAAATTTAATGATATATTGTAGTCAAAATATTTTAATTGACTAGGAACTTAAATAAAACATAAATTTCAACAATTTACATATATATATATAAACTATTAAAGTGGTTGAATATTTTACAATGAAACTTACATATGGCCTCACAAGTGTTGGAAGTACTGGGATAACATTTCATTGCTTCTTAAAATTTTATATTCGTTTACCTCGTAATTTCTCCCTTTTGGAGTTATGGGATTCACAGTACATAATACATTAGTAAATAGTACATAAGTATAGTCTATGACTCTAGCTAGTGCCTTGGTTACATAATAGACAAAAACAATGTCGAAGATGAAGTAAACGTTTCCTTCCTTCATCCCAAAGGACCTTCTCCATCATTCAGCTACCGAAGAAGGCTAGATATATTACGGCTCCCATTTACTAATTTATTATGTACTGTGAATCCCATAACTCCAAAAGGGAGAAATTACCTTTCTTTATTTAATACGAATTACATTAATTTGTCTTCAATGATTTTATAAACTATGAGCTAAATCTAATCAATTTCATTATAAATAAATATAGACTTTCTAGAAAAGAAAATCAGACATAAACTCTTTACATTCTAAACTTACATTAGATGTGTTTAGTTTATCTGAGCTGTCCAATAGTCACGTTGTCCTATTTAGAAGTTTTAAACTAGAACCATGCAGCATTGCAAAGTTTAATTACCTAGTTTATATACATCTAATTAATATATGCAGTGTAAAAACTAAGAATTAGAGTTAATCAGCAACTGTTGCAGTCTAAAATAATTTGTACTCTAACGATTAAAACTATTTTCAAAGCAAATTAAAACAAATACCTCACGGTAATTAACTTAAGGAGGTGGAAAACTGGGTAACTTTAAATTACTTTGTGAGTTCTTATTTCAACTTTCGTTCTTGTACCTCCCAAATACCTTAGGGAATCGTATGAAACTTTAGGGGTTAGTATCGATACTTTAGAAGATCGTAGGGAAATTTAGTTAGTAGTTATCTACATTTTAGCGCGGTTCCTCCCTCCCCCATAGGGAGGAACCCCGCTTATAGGGTTGATACAATGAAACAATCCGGAAGTGCCGACTAGAAAATTTCGCGTTTCAGAACCCCTAGAGACCGAAAATAACGGTGGTTCAAATTTGTATATATATATATATATATATATATATATATATATATGTATATATTTATATATATATATATATATATATATATATATATATATATATATATATATATATATATATTTGTCTGTTCGCTCATTTCTGGCTTCCCTGATGGTCCGATTTTGATGAAACTAGACAAAATATCTCACTCCTATCTCACTCCTTTCCTGTCTTACTACTATACATGGTGTATCACAAGTTGATGACAATCCTTCAGGGGATGAAACTAGACAAAATAGTTCTACCAACCACATATTTCTATCTCACTCCTTTCCTGTCTTACTACTATACATGGTGTATCACAGGTTGATGACAATCCTTCAGGGGATGAAACTAGACAAAATAGTTCTACCAACCACATATTTCTATCTCACTCCTTTCCAGACGTATGCCGTTCAAAAGGTTCTTTAGAAAAAAACGTGTTTTAGCGCGGTTCCTCCCTCCCCCATAGGGAGGAACCCCGCTTATAAGGTTGATACAATGAAACAATCCGGACGTGCCGACAAGAAAATTTCGCGTTTCAGTACCCCTAGAGACCGAAAATAACGGTGGTTCAAATTTGTATATATATATATATATATATATATATATATATATATATGTATATATTTATATATATATATATATATATATATATATATATATATATATATATATTTGTCTGTTCGCTCATTTCTGGCTTCCCTGATGGTCCGATTTTGATGACATTTGGTACAAAAATCCGTCGTCCAATTTGAAAGGTCAAGTTCTTTAACCAGCAAAATCCGCCCACTGGAAGATGGCGTTTGGGCCGAAATTCGCGCAGAAAAAATCGTAACGCTTACGTTTTTGAGTTCATAAGCTTGTAAGTACTCGTTTTATAGGCTTCTTGGGCTAGGAAAACGAATGAAACCATTTTCAAGGCGATAGCTTTAACCGTTTTCGAGAAAATTGGGAAAATAGTTTTTGAATTCCGTTTTTGGTTTGGGTACTTCGAATCACGGGATTAAGTTGAAACATTATCTGCATGTTCTAATTTCATTAAAACTAATATGTTGAAAGTTATGTTACGTTTGGAGTTAAGGAAGGGTTAGAATAAAATATTTTATGAACAGACATGAAAAGTTTTGGTAACTTTGTATACTTTCCTTAATATCTCGATAAAGGTTGAGAATCTTGGGAAACGGAAGATGACCATTAGAAAGGTCACTAAATGCTCTACAAAAATGGTTCTAAAGAAAGTTTTGATTAGGCGATGTCAATCGGAGAAATAAGTGCATAAACCTTTAAAGTAATTGATTTCGCTTATTCGAACTGTTCTTTTTCTCTTTGATTTTGGTACTTAGAATCATGGGATTGAGTTGAAACATTTTCTGCATGTTCTACATTCATTAAAACTAATATGTTGAAATTTTTGTTACGCCAAGGGCGGCTTCCGTTGCTAGATGGATATCCAGGAGGTGTTGTTAATGGAAAATATGTGGTAGGCATAGCAGGATCTACTTTTTCAGGTGTATGACTTTCAGTACCTTCTTGAAGTCCTATGGTATCTTCATTTGGTTTTGAACCAAACATGACTTACTTAACGTGAACAAAAACTTTCAGGAACACATGAGCTGGCCCCAGTAACGGCTTCGGAAATCCTCTGTATATAGAGGGGTGCCTTTGTAAGAAAGCCTTGTACCAGCCAACACCAGGAAAATTACCTTTAAAGGGAGGGCTCATATTTTTAAATTCAATAAATTCTTTTAGGGATTGCAAAATGTAATTTTTCTTCCTCAAGAATCCCTTTTTCGCACATTTTTCTATCCAAGCAACTAGAGTTAGTTTGTCTTCATCCGAAAGAATTCACCGTGGTCCGAACAATGATTTTACAAATTTGTCCCTTAATCTGAAGTGCAGATTTGATTAAATCGTTTGGACACCGATTTAATGGAGGAGCCTCCTTTATGGCCTTCAAGGCATTCTCTAAATCCTTCTGGCTATAACTGGACTTCATAGAAATACTAATAGCTGTTATACACACAATAGAAACTTTATTATTAGGAGCTGACAGTGTCAATAACTAGTCATTGAACCCAAAAACTAGTAATTGACACCCCATGTCAACAATATAAAGTACTTAACTTTATTGCAATAATAATGTCGGAAGAGAGTAGAAACAAAAAAATTGAATGAAAATTCTTCAAGAAATCATAACCTTGTAGCCATTAACTGGCTCTCATCTCAAGTCTTGGAGGTATTAATTTTAAAGCCTTCCCTGTGGTTAGTTTTTTAATCAGGTATATCATAGATGATTTAGAGGACCCTTAACATTGGTTTCCTGTATTTCTTAAAATGAAATTAGGACTAGTTCGCTTATTTCTTCAAGTTGAAGTTTGGGGTGTCAATAACTGTACGGGGTGTCAATAACTGTCTGGTTTACCCTATTTCATCTATTTAATTTACATTTTTCTTTTAGATTCAGATCCTTTTCAGACACCAGCAGAATTAAAACTTTTATTTTCAATACAAGCTCCCGTTGCTGCCAATCCACATAAAGTGGTCCAAAGGTAGTTGCTTGACCATTTTAGAAAAAATTGATATTTTTACCATCAACTACATATAGAATGAGTAGTTAAAACATTTAAAAAAACAAAAAAACTAATTGTACTTCTAATACAAGCTACTTAGTTAAGTTTATTATCGTGCCAAAAATCAACTTTGATATACTCCCCTTATGCTAAAAAATTACCCTCAAAAGTGGCCTTCTTCCTGTATGTAGGGAGAAAACGCACTAAGTACTAATAATATTAGGAGGAGCAGAAATTAAAATGAAAAAATATATTTCTCGTCTGCAATGTGTAACATATCGTTGATACAAATAAAAGTATCGTATATGAAAAGTGGTTTGATATCTTATAGATGACTCTGTATACATTTTATCTTATTTTATACTATCTGTTACTCGGTTTGCCATGATACACCTACTTTCTGCGTCTAGAAAAGCCAAAAAAAAAAAAAAAAAATAGAAACCAAATAAGCAATATTTAAATCTAATAACACAAATCTGTAACAGTTCGGGTTCACAGTTTCGAACCCGTGACCCCGGGACTGTTAGTCCTAGACGATTTTAACCTAGCCTACGACTCTCCTCGTATCAACACCGTGTGGATTTGTATAAGGAACAAGCATACAGACAGACAGATGGTAGACGATTTTAACCTAGCCTACGACTCTCCTCGTATCAACACCGTGTGGATTTGTATAAGGAACAAGCATACAGACAGACAAGTGGTAGACGTTTTTGACTTACCCTACGACACACAGTGGTGCCGAGAGGGAAAAACCTCCAAAACCGAAGGTGTTCAATCGAGTTTGAACTAACATTTTGTTATACCTAATTAGTTGTAGAATACTGCTGTAATATTGATTTTCCATTTTATTAATAGGTATGATCACAAAAAATCATTTCGTTGACTGTTGTCTCACTGAGTAAAAAACTCACAGTTTTTAGTGAAAAGTAAAACAATATTTTATACCACTTATTTTATTCCTGAAAAATTGATATTACCCAGGAAGTCTCATGAGTATATGTAGCTTTTAAACGAATTTTCTTTTTTGCCAAAATGTACCATGAACTTGGTGCATTTAGGTTGTGAAGATATCTGTAATGGAACTCAATTATCCATATTTTATTTGGTGTAGAAAAAAAAAGCGGTACTTAGCTACCGCATAGTGTTACCTAAAAGTACATGTTTTGAAGTTTCTTTCATATAAATTTCATCGCCGTACTCGGCCGTATGTGTGCACAGCCTAATAAAATGAAGCGATGCGATTATTTTACGAAAAATGAGTTTACCGTAACTATTTTCTGCAGAGAGTTGTTGAACACTTTGTGATAGCAAGTAACTGAACTTTTACAGTGAGATCTATCTAATATCTTGTGTAAAAATGTCAAAATGTATTCGTTATAAGCGAAAATTTTAATAAAAAGAAATACGTCAAGACCAATTAACTTTATTACATTGTTTCTTAATTTATTCAACTCAGCACTCAAAAATACATTTGGAAGGATACATATCTCTACCAATTGAGTAAAATGTGACTTTTTTAAATCGAATACTTGGTGTTTTTTTACGGTTTTCGTTCTATAAAACCCGTTTATCTTCCGAAATAATAATTCTATCGAATTCGCAGTGGTCACATTCGACTCAGCACAACAAAATACCTTAAAAACGATACCAAAATCATAAAGATTCAAGTACCTACAGGTTTTTTCCCCAAAATCGGGGAATTGGCACCACTGTGCGACACTCCCCGGATCAAGATCTACCTGTGTGCCAAGTTTGGTCAGAATCAGTCGAACGGTGTGGATTTTAATTAGACTTAATGCGCATTCGTTAGTTTGATATTCTGTAATTGAAATTTTTTTTTTTTTTTTTTTAATTTTCTAGAGTTTTCAACAACGTACATCAGTCCAACAGCAATCAGTATAGATTGAAAGTGAAAAATGCGTTTGTTTTTTTTTTCATTTTAAATCTATACTGATTGCTGTTGGACTGATGGATGGCAAAGTCTCGAATCTATGTTCACACAGTGAAAGGAGGATGTTACCACTGTCAAAAGGTCAAATCTGCCTATTATTTGACTGCCCAAAAGCAAAGTAATAAATAAAAGTATTTTCACTCTGGAAAGTGAACATTCGTTAGTTTGCATTTATATCGACGATATTATGTATCATAATAATTAATTAAAACCAACAATATGAGTTAAAATTTAATTATGGCCAGTTGAATGATTTGACATATAGCCACAGCAGTTATTTGACAATGCGGGGGTTTTTGGCGGCAAACAAGAAGGGTTTTGGATAAGGTACATAGGAGCCAGGAGAACGGTATAAATTCTAAATAGCCCCAATACAGACTATTACACGCTGGTAGACTGCCAAAACGCTGTCTGAGTCTTTATCATAAATATCTAGGCTATAGCCAAGCCCTTGAGTAAATATCGCATGGGAGGCTGGTTTAACCTACAGCCCGCCATGAAAACTGAAATGTTACCCTTTGGCGTTTCATAACATTAGCCAAGGGGGGGGGGAATACATCCTTCATCAGTGGCGCAGAATGGACTGGACGTCCTTTTGAAATTTATGATCCGAGCTTGATGCTTGATTTCAGATTCAGGCTGTCCCTCTCAACATGGAAAACGGTTGGGAATTCGTTAAATATAAATACTATGCTGTGATGAGAATTTTTTGGCGCTTCAGTAAAATAAAAATCCGTCAAGCAAAGGGTGCTTAAAGTTAACAATTTTCTCAACAAACCAACCAGAAAATAAAAAATCTCTGACCTCTTTCCTGTTTTCCTCAAAGGGTAATGATTTAGATCCTAAAAATGTAAGTTTTGAATATAATAAAAACTAGTTGTTCATTTTTCGTAAAAAAAAAATAACAGGAAAAGGACGGAATGCTAATATTATAAGAGAAAAACGAAAATAAACTCTACCAAGTGCACATTTCCATTTCAATTTAGAGGGTGCTTCAGGTAAACACCCGCTCCTAATGGACTCATTTTGGTCATTTTCACAAGAATTGTGCCCAAATTATATCGAAGTGCTCAAATAGTATGGGTTTCATTTGTTGTTTTTTTAATCGTAATTAGCTGCAACATTATTTTTCAGAAAAACACTATAAGTGAACGAGAAATATTTTCAAACTAATAGTGGTTTAAAGGAGTGGTTACCTTTAGATTGAACAGAATTCGAGGAGTGATTAATTTGTGTAGAGTATAGTAAATATCTAACAATATTACCTTTATTAAAACGAATATTATGTTAACTGACAAGAGCAGTTTTGGACTTTACATATAATTCTGTTAAATATTTCGATAACGGTTTCGAAATGGTGGTAGTTTTTCATAGAATAATCTGCAAGATCTTCAAAACCATCTTTGTTGGAAACAGAATAGTCGAATTTAAATTTTAACGTCCATTATTATTAACTAAGAATTTTAGGACGGGTTATCTATAGGTTAGCACTTTTTTTCTAGCCAAGATAGGGCTGATGCTACCACCCCATAGTGGGAATCGAACCCACGACCCTTGGAACGGAGTGTTAAGTGCTCACACCTTAACACTCACGGCCACCGGGGCTCCGGAATGGTAGAAGTATGATGTTAAACTCAACTTAATTTAACACTTTCAATGGCTTTTTGAAAAAGGACCGAAAGTTTATTGGTTTCTGTAGCCAAAAGTAAGTCTTGAAGGCATTTAATTGTTTTGACCATTTATACGTGTGGCTAATTTCTAGGCCACCTAGCACTTGGTTTGATACACGTGGGCGCTACTCAGTGGTGCGAAACGACATTTCTTTTTTCAAAAAAAAAAAAAAAAAAAAAAGGCTACAGCCTCTAAATATTAATGCATTTTTTTTTTTTAAATGAAAGCTAATAAAATTTAGAACAACTTTGTCTCGCTAGAATTTTTAATTTTTGTTTTCTCTGTTTGTTAAATTACATGTAAATAATTCACAAATTAACATAACATATTCCCATTTAGGACATACACCAACTGATCGTAATTTGCGAATCATTTGTGGAAATAAGGGATATCTACGATGAGATTGGAAGGGCTACATCAGCGGCGATGAACAGATGTCAGTTCTGCAAGCTGGAAGCTAATTCCAGATTTTTTTTTCTTGAATTTTAGAAGTAAATCATTTTCTTTTTTATTCAATTTTAATGTAAGACTCGCTGTAATTATTAAATATAAATTTCTTCAAGAATAATTTTCATCTATTTGTAATAAGATCGTGAAATAAACATAATATTCGTTAAATATAAATACTTTGCTGTGATGAGAATTTTTTGGAGCTTCAGTAAAATAAAAATCCGTAAAGCAAAGGGTGCGTTAAGTTAACAATTTTCTCAACAAACCAACCAGAAAATAAAAAATCTCTGACCTCCTCTTTCTTGTGTTCCTCAAAGAGTAATGATTTTGATCCTAAAAATGTCATTTTTGAAGGAAATAAAAACTAGTTGTTCATTTTTCGGAAGTTGTTCATGAGTTTTAGAAGTAATTCATTTTCTTTTTTATTCAATTTTAAAGTAAGACTCATTTTAATTATTTGATATAAATTTCTTCAAGAATAATTTTCATCTATTTCTAATAAGATCGTGAAATAAACATATTATTAGTTTAATTTATCAGTTGTTTTTCCCTTTAAATTTCCAATTACATTATAAAATTGAGAGATATACTCAGTTCTGAGTATACCAATAGAAAGGTAATTTCGGTAATTTTCGGAGTCTACTAGGTAGGATCGGTAAAGATTTGAAGAAATGTTTCAAAAATTCTTACATAAGAGTAACCTCAATAGCTAATGTCCTTCGAAAAGTGCTACTTACTTTTGAAATGGCTTATTCAGAAGTATAGAGAAAGCTGGCTTAATTTTGATGGAAAAAGATAACACTGAGATAGAAATGCTGAAGAATTGAAAAAAAAAAAAAAAAAAAAGAAATAAAAAATACTAAAAACTTAGGAGGGTGAAAAAGAAGAAATACAATTACTTAGTAAAATATTTATCCCTAAGCTTTAGTTTTAAATTAAATTGCTTTAAGGGTGAGTCCGAAACTCTGGAATAAGACAAATCTGGACGGGTGAAGTTGCTTGAGTCGATATATTGAAGGACTTAACCAACTTTGCTCTTTACTTACTTTCCAAAGCCCTAAACAAGTGTAACTTTAACAAAACCCACTTTTAGAATTTAACTTTAAGAGAAAATAAATTGTCGAAACTGATTTAGTAAACAGGGAGTTTAAGCGAATCTTTTTGCATGTTTTTCAATTTGTTACAATGTAACGAAGAAATCAGAGTAAATTGAGTCCATTAATTATAAATGACTAGCTGACTGCCCGTTTTTCGTCGCGGCAGATAAGTAGTTATTTTAAAGCCTTAAATAATGTACCATCAAAATTAACGCTACCTACTACATAATTTTTGCAGTTTATTATAGCGCGGTTCACGTCATACTGTAAGTTATCCATCAATTGATGAAAGTATAATGATTACCGAGTTTCGTGTCGAAAAAACAAAAACTCGATCGATGAAGATTTAAAGACATTTTTTCAAAACTTCATCCATGAAATTAATTCATAAAATTGTCGACACTTCTCAAACTTGCAAATGTGCCATCGATTTACTTGAGCGCACAAAAATGACCACCGTTTTCATTATAAGTATCGGTATTAAACATATTTTATTAACGAAACAGCAATTAATGAGCAACACATGTCGGTTAAGCATGATAGGTACTCTAAGTTGAGCGATTTCAGTTTTCTTGCCTTAATTTTTTATTTTTTTTTTTCTTACGGCGCATCAACATCTCGGCCATTCGCGCCGACATCCTGGTGCTGTGATGAATTGTCTTGGCCGTGAGATGGGAAAATTCCTGCCACCGCACACTGGGGCCAAACGAGTTTTCGTGTTTCAAAAAAGGCTCAGCCTCAAAATCTTAATCGACTTCATTGCATTTTTTCTTAAATGAAAACTAATACAATTTAAAACAACTTTGTCTGACACGATTTTTGTTTTTTGTTTCCCCTTTTAGCACTTTCCTATTGAGGTTGTACTCATGACGGAATTTTTCAAAAATTTCTTCAAATCTTTATCGATCCTACCTAGTAGACACCAAAAATGACCCCCGTCAAAATTCATATATATATATATATATATATATATATATATATATATATATATATAGATGTATATGTGTCTGTTAACACGATAGCGGCCAGAGTTTTTGGTTTTTCGTCACGAAACTTGGTACATAGCGTTCAATTAGCAAACGATTGAACGAGTTCGTAAACCAACAAAATCGGTCCAAAGGAAGGGGGGGTTTACCCAGGACCCAAAACACTAATTTGACCATGCACCCCGTAGTTTTTGATATATTTCAACGAAACTTGGTATTCGTAGTATTAATCTACAGAGAAAAATGGTTTGTAATAATAAACTAAATCGGTTTATTAGGAGGGAGGTTTTACTCCGGACTCACATTACCAATTCGCTACTACCAGCCGTAATTTTTGTTATATTTCGACGAAACTCAGTATTCGTAGTGGTAATCTATAGAGAAAAATGGGCTGTATAAATAAACTAAATCGGTTCATTAGGAGGAGGGGTTTACTCCGGACCCAAATTACTAATATACTCATACCGGTCGTAATTTCTGCTGTATTGTAACGAAACGCGGTATACGTCGTGGGAACCTGATGAGAAAGAAGTGTTGTAAAAATGAGCTAAATCGGTCAATCGGAAGGGGGGGGGGTTTACTTTGTATAATATTTCAATAGAATGAGCCCGCCAGACGTAGGTTCGCAAGACCGCCGCAAGGAGCGCTTTCTACCACTAGAGGGACTCTATCCTGTTCCTGCGTCAGATCAAAATACGAAAATATGAAGTTTTGTTCTTTGTATTTATTAAGTACTGTTGTACCATGTATAAACATAACTCTGGAAGCAAATTAATTACAAAATTAATAATTGAACAGTTACTCATTACAAAATTAAAAGAGAACTATTCATGTTTTTATTTGATTTATATAGGCTATTTTCAGCAAATTATTCTGGAAAACAGTCTACACTACCCAAATTCTGAGGAAAGTGCTTAGTTATGCAGTTCCTGCGTGACGGACTTTTATTAATATAGGTGTAAATAATTCACAAACATTTACAATTGAACATAAAATAATATGATAGTTTTCATCTTACTTAATATCACCACTGATATCGTTGAAATTAAACATTCAAACCCTGACTAGACTTGGAAAAAATCTAAATCTATTTTCAAATTATTCAAAAATCATATTATTTCCCTTAATCTCATTGTTGAATTAAGATAAATTTACGCTTTGAAGATGTTTGTCTGATTTTTTTTCCACATCTAATCAGGTTCTGAATGTTTATTTTATATTAGTGCTGATATTAAGTTAGATGAAAAATAAAATATTATTTTATATTCAATTGTAAAAGTTCATGAATTATTTACAGGTAATTTAATAAACAGGGGAAACAAAAAACAAAAATCTGTCCAAATGAAGTTGTTCTAAATTTCATTAGCTTTCATTTTTTTAAAAATGCATTGAAATCGGTTAAGATTTGGAGGCTGTAGCCTTTTTTGAAATACGAAAAGTTGTTTGGCTCGACTGTGCGCAGGTGGGAATCGAACCCACCATCTCCTGTATGGGAATCTAATGCGTTAGCCACTATACCTAAATAATATTTGTTAGAATTTTGAATTACCTAAAAACGTATTAGTTGGAATTCCACTTTACCAGTTTGTAACTGGCAAAACTTCTTTGCGTTGTTAATTGAGTCCCTAATGACCCAATGGCCTCCACAAGACAATGCTCCATAATCGATGCCAATATGTATGGTGCTCGAAGTAAAGTGGTTGGGAATGATGGAGGGGGATATAATGGTCATATTAGTGCAGAATGGTGCTTCATCCTCTCCTTCATATCACTTCAAGCGCATATTATAATTATAGTATCATATAATATTTCAACATTTGTTGTAAAATTTCTTTTATTGATAGGTATTCATAATTTTCACAAAGGTCAACCAATTTTAGCCAACTTGCCGAATGAATTGATGATTTGCATTCGTGACAGCATTTTTGAAACATATTTTCAAATCTTAATCAATCCTACATACTAGAATCCAAAAATGACCCCCGGTAAAATTAATATTCATCTACATATATAAATATATATATGCTCATATTTATTTCGAGGGCCGGATATTGTTCATTTTAGCACTTTCCTCCGAAGGAAAGTAGCTATTGAGGTTGCACTCATGACGGAATTTTTTTTAATTTCTTCAAATCTTTATCGATCCTACCTAGTAGACACCGAAAATGACCCCGTTAAAATATATAAATATATATATATATATATATATATATATATATATATATATATATATATATTCGTTTAAAAACGATTAAAAAATCCTACCCTTCCCTAAATTTTGGTTTGAAAACCATTAAAAAACTCAAAACCCTCTATTCCAAACTTAAAGATCCCATCCCTTTTGACCAAACCACCCGCTGTGTTTTCCAAGTCCCTTGCCAAACCCCTTCCTGCAATGGTGTATACATAGGAGAAACCATAAATGACATTCACTCGCGTCTTACACAACATAAACGAACCATCACTAACAAAGAAATAGATAAATCTCCACTAGCTAAACACGCCATGACGCAAAAACACACTTTTAACTTCGACGACACCAAAATTCTTTCTACAGAACGAAACAAAAAAAAGACTACAGATCTCTGAACGTGTACACATTAACCTAAACAAAAACAGTATAAACTACAAAACAGACAAACAAGGCATTTCTCCTATTTACGCTAATATTTTTTAAAAACTCTCCCGACCTCCCACCTAGTATTTTCCCATGGCCCTTGTGTATCCTTCCATTAACACCTTTTTCTCCTTTCCTGTCATAAAAGGCTTTTGAACCCTACCGACCTCCTCCCACCACCTGCTTTGTTTTCAGTTGCATATACCCTAGTAGATCCCAGTTTTCTTAGACACTTCCACAATGGTTACATAAGTGTTAACTTTGGTCTTCCGGCCTTTTCATTGGTATGTAGTATCTTATTTCTTTGTTAATTAATATTATTATTAGCACTTATTTACTTATATACACTTCAATAAAATAGTCCTTTTTTTCCTTCTTTTTTTTTTGTTATGTTTCTATTGATTTTCTAGAACTAATTTCTAGATATATACTAATGTTCACTTTACCCGTTTATTAATACCTTAGTTGTTCTAATAATTTAACACCAAATTGTTCTTTTATAATAAGTTGAATTGTATTTATATATCTGTTACTTATCTTAATTATAAACTTTTTTTCTGTGTATTAATTTCTGTTTTTTTCTTGTCATTTTAGCTGACTAAGGCTACCAAAGAGTAGCCGAAACGTCCTAGATATAGATTTTTTTTACAAAAATCGTATTGAGGTTTCTTTAGCCGAATCCCAACTATTCCATCTTTGCTTAATGTAAATACCGTTCTTCTTAGCCTCCTAGAAATCTTCAGTCGCGATGTTCGGTGAATATAAATCCGCAATGACTCCCAAAAATGCCTTTAAGCATTCACATGTAAAGAATGTTTCATTATTCAAAAAAAAAAAAAATCTAAATAAATAATTGCTAGTAAATTTAAGTAATTAATGTTAAATTTCAATTAGACTCCTTTATTACGGTCTTTTCCATACACGTGCATGCGCATGTTTACAAATATGTTGTTTGCGCCAGCTCTTATAACCTCCATAACAGTGAACTTTAGTGCCTAATAACTTCTTTCCTAGTTGCAAGCGACTTTCTTTTTTTTTAAAGGATTCGTGTTTAGTGCATCAAAATGCGTTATCGTGCAAAATTTGAAAATAATCGGTTTGGAGGCAGCTAAACTTCAGTATTACCAAAAAAAAATTAAAACTTATTGATTTTAATGAAATGCTGAAAATATGTGTTAAATTATTCCCTTCTAGGTTCACAGCATTCTGGAATAAATATTCATACAGATCATCACTCACTTAGAATGCAAAGAAAAGACATTTCATCCGAGGAGTCTATTTGCCTTATTATGTATTATTGCTTTTAATTTTTGATAACTTAAAAGCCACAAAGTAAAAGCTAAAATATGTTATATGGTTATTTATAATTTACTTTGAGCCATAAATCATATTGTAATGGTTGAAGGAAAGAGAGGGAGGATAGAGGAGGGAGAGGAAAAGTCATACATCAGAAAGTGACAGGAGTACGCAAGGAGAAGCAGGCTGGCCTCATGAAGGAACGGATAAAGTTTCTAAAATACTTAACCTGATTAGCTGTCTCCTGTTGATATTATACCGTTAGCCATTGTTGTAAAGTGTTAACGAATAATGTATTCAGGAATGTCATTATTTTATTTTATTTTCATGTCTAGCATCATAAAACTCAAAAGAATAAGCACATATTTCTCGCAACATTGCCCCATCAAAAATTCCTTCAAAAGCTTTTTTATAGTAAATTTAAAAATCTTTTGAATGGTGTCCTTTCGTCCATCTACCACAATTTCCCAATCATTTTCAATATATTTAAGAAAGCATACTAACATCATCGTTTTAGACGTATAAAATTATGTAGGAAGTTGGTAATAGCTTAATTCAGTCCTCAAATATATTTTTATTTTCAAATTATATAGGGTGCAGTGAGCCACACACTAATTCATTAAAAATTTGTTACAGAGACGTTTCGGCTATAAGCCATTTTCAATCTGTAAAATATAATGCATCATACCGGTTAGGATATTAAATTTCAGATAATAAACATCAAATGGAGGCCCGGTGGCCATGAGTGTTAAGGCGTGAGCACTTAACACTCCGAGCCAAGGGTCATGGGTTAAGTGGCTTTTCTTTCAAAAAAAGAAAAGGCATCAGCCCTATCCTGGCTAGAAAATAGTGGTAACCTATAAATAACCCGTCCTAAATTCGTATTTGGACATTAAAATTCAAATAAATAAAATAAACATAAAATTCATTATACACAAATGTATCAACAGCTGACCTGTATAAATGTGCATTATCTCCCATTTGTTATACTGAAATAATCAGATCTTGGTTTTCATTGGACCATGTGCTTTGCTTTGCTTTATAAAATTATTTTTACTTGAAAATGCGCACCTTTGAAAATGGGACATGGTTTGTCGCAATTTGTTTTTCAGGCAATTTTGTCCAATATCGAAAATGGGCACATTTGAGAGTGAACTAGCACATATTGTCGTGAGCTAGCGATGTGAAATTTACCTGGGTTGTGTTTTTTGCACAGTTGTGACCGACGGATGGTTAATAAAATATGGAATTACTTTGTGAATTTTCTGGCCATCGACAAATGACCAAGTTTTAGAATTACGATTCATTGTCATGATATCGGCTTGCCTAATTTTTGTTTCCTATTTTTTTCAGCGGCAAGGATGCGTCCACGGAGAAGAGTTGGCCTATATCTTTGGAGCTCCTCTGGTTGGAGGAATGTCACATTTTGCCCGCAATTATACTAAAGCTGAGGTACTTCTTTCCGAAGCTACAATGATTTACTGGAGCAATTTTGCAAGGACAGGGTTAGTACTGAATCCTTATATTTATACATTTTAATTTTTTATAGAATAAATTTAACCAAGAGCTTACTAAAGATCAGACCTTTATTTGTAAAAAAGAACTAAACTTAGTATCTGCCACAAATTAAGTTAAGTATTTGACTAATCTGCATATATAAAATCGAATTACTTACTTATGCGGCTCTACAGTCCAAGATGAGCTTCCTCTTTCCTGGGAAGGGTTCTCTTGTAACCGTCTTAACCATTCTATCATTGGGTAACCTTTCAACATGTCTAAGCAAGCTAACTCTTCTTGATTTTATAAACCTCACAGTGCCCTTATGGCTATTAAGCTCATCCAGTTCTCGGTTATCCCTTATGCGCCAGGCACCTTTTTTCAGATGGAACCAAAAATGTGTCTCATCACTTTTCGCTCGAAGTCTCTAAGCTCTTTAAGAAAATAAATGAAGGTCCATGTTTTTATTTTTTAAGTAAAATCATTCCTTTTAAATTATAATAAATTCATAAAATTAATAACAAACATATATCATAAATAACTGTGAGTACAAATATATAACTGACTAGCTGTTACATGGCGTGCTATGCTATACCTACTTTCTGCATCTAGAAAAGCAATACAATTAATTAGCAACCAAATAAGTAATATTAAAATCTAATAACGCAAATCTGTAACTGTTTGAGTTCACAGTTTCGAACTCGTGACCTCCGAACTGTGAGTCCTAGACGATTTTGACCCAGCCTATGACACTCCCTGGATCAAGACCTACCTATGTGCCAAGTTTCGCCAAATTCGGTCAAACGGTGTTGATTTGTATAAGAAACAAACAGACAGAATAGCTGACTGACAAACACCTAATTTTTATACAGATATAATAAGTGGTACATTATTTTTTTATTCTAAACACTTAATCAAAATCATTTCAAAAGTCTAATTTAATTTATTTCTATATTCCATTGAGAGACTGATTCCTCTTAAACATCAAGGAAAATTAACTTTAAAGTTAATAAAGTATTACAGTCCAAAACTACTCCTTTGTGCCTTCTGTTGCTTTGAAGATAATTTAATTCGTAGAAGTCTTGAAAGAAGTTGACTTTAATTTCAATAAAATACTTCTTCATTCCACTTGTTATTCTTTGTTTATTGTTCCAAACTTTAGTTTACTTTGTGAATATTAACTTGAGAAGAGTATTAATTTCTTTAACAGGAAACCATTTTATTTTAAAGCTTTTTTTGTTTTTTTAAAGGAAATTATAGATTGCAATTAGATAGCTTTAACATTTTTCTCTAAATTTACACCAATAAACTAGTTGTATACCAAAATTTGTCAAACAATTAAATCAAAAGCAAATCTTCCGATATATTTCTAGGAATCCAAACGAACCACAAGAATCAGACATGAGCCACGTTTTGCGGCAAGAAAGAAGTCGCTTCAAGAACATTGATTGGGCTCCCTACGAGGCTGTACATAAGAAGTATCTATGTTTAGGTCAGTAGATAATATTTTAAACCTCATCACTCTTGGAATGCTTGTTTAGATTTAGAGATCCTTTAAAAATCTAATTAATTCTGGAATCGAATCCTTTATTTTTGGAAATTTGATGAATATCCTAGCTTTAAAATATTGTATCTGTTTTTGTATGTATAACACATAAAATACACTTTATTATACATGGGGTGGCGTATCTCAGCTTACTGGAGGATATTTTTACTGGGGAATATTTCCAACCAGTAAAAATTATTATTTTTATTTATAAAAATATATATAAATATTAATTTTGGTCATTTAGACATTTTCTAACAATTCTAGCAGGGCCGAATAGTTCTGCTTGCTGAGATCATAGCAATGTTGAGACGAACTGCTTGCTGAGATAATATTAATTGTTCTTCTGACAATTTCGGATATGTGGTGGCACTGACTGTAGTATTCGGTATCAAACCATTGGTCGAAACGATAACTGTAGTAACTCTAGCGGAATCTAATTTATAGTGATCTTTTAACTCAATGGCCAAGTCTTGATATTTTCGCAGCTTCTCGGCATATCCATTCCGGATATTTTCAGCATTTGGCAGCCTTTTGTGAGACGTTGTGATAATACGGTACCATATTTTCCATAATGCCGAACCTTTCCAATGGTGCTAGATTATATCTTGGCAGCATTGTTGTGTCTCTGAAGGTAATCAGATCCCGCAAGAATTGTGCAGACTACCGTCACATAGATGACTCTCCTCAAGCTCAAGCCAGAGCTTGATTGCATACTACTTAAATATCCTTAATCTTACGGGCTAGTATGGCATTGAAGCACCACTCGCACTGCTTCCAATGTCCAAGGTCCCTCTTAAGCAGATTAACAGACTAGAGGGAAATTATTCCTTCCGGAGCAGACCTCACTCCCGCTTCTTGTATGCCTAGAATGGACTTTAATTTCACCACTTTGTGTGGGTAGTGCATTTTATACCTACTGCCAGTTAGAGCACCCAGGGAAGGTGCTCCTGGAGTGTGTACTATCGGTGACCTTGTTTTAGTGTACTGTGTTTATGTATTATTATTATAATATCCGAGGGTTTTAGATCTTTTACATGAATATTAATTAATGTTCACAGGAAGTGAAATATGTATTTTAGTTACTCTTGTGTAAGTTCTAAACATTTCGTCATCCATTTAGAAAGCTGTAATAGAGAAGAAAAAGTGTAAAGAATATATAATACCTCTTTAATATTAGTTGGAGTGTACACATTTTCTGCATGACCCCCAGCCTTAAGACGTATCTGTATCAAAAAAATATATTTAACTTTTCTTGCAAAAAATGTATTCAATTTTTGCGATGGGTATATTACCTATGAATAAAAAATATATTTTAACTCCAAGACGTTACTATCAATAATTTACTATTTTCTGATATTGTACTAATTCCACAATTTTCTTCAGCCTGAAATTGAAAATCGACTACAAAAATTCATGACAATTATATTTTTCAGATTTAAAACCCAAGCTGAAAAATCATTATCGTGCACATAGACTATCCTTTTGGTTGAACTTGGTACCTGACCTCCATAAGCCTGGTGGTGATGATGTGCCGCTATCACATCATGAGCTCCGTGATGATATGAAGAATCAGGTTATTTCTTATTTATTTATTATTATAGATGTTAATTATCAAATATAGCTATTATACTCTTTTTGTAGACAATTGTGTGTAATATTGTACTGTAATAGATTGTAAGAAACGTATTAACCAGTTAATGTAGAAAAAGTTAGCAGTGAGGCAATATACAATATGCTTAATGAGATTTTTCAGAAATTTCCTTCTTAAAATCAATTGTAATTGCACAGTTAACTTTTTTTGTGGAGTAAACAATTAATAAATTTTTTTTGTTCGAAATTTTCGGGGCATAAAACTTCATGGTCGTCAGCGCCCTACTATGTAAACAACATGACATATGATTGAGTGGCAATGCTCTTGGAATGTGTTTTGTTGTTTTTTGTTTTTTTTTGTATTTTTTACAAATAATGATATTTTAATATTTCTTTTCTTTATTACCATTTTTGTGGGTTGTTTCCTCCCCTTTTCCAAGTTCTGATCTTTTTTATTTTTATTTTCTTTATTATTCATTAATTTTTTTTTTTTTTTTTTTTTTTTGTACATGAACATAACAGCAATGCATAGGCCTTCAACCCTACACATTCGTGTAAAGAACGAACAGCTGTTGTTCTTCCTTATAATTTACTTTCAAAAAAAAATATAAATAAACTACAAGTCTAATAAAAAAATCAACAATATTTAAAATAATATGCTAATGTTATCACAATAAGTACATTTACTTACAATTTTACTAAACAAAATGTGGTCAAGAATCCCTGAAAGTTTTTAGTACTTGAAATGTCATGAAATAAAGGAGTAAATATTATAAATATACCAAGATTTAAAACATATATAATATATATTAGAGCACAAGTATTTTATTTACTTCAGCGTATATTATTGTACAGTAGACTCTCCCTTATCTGGTGTTCTCTTATCTGTCGCTCTCTCTATTCCAGCGGTCTCTGAGAGGAACGAGTGACGGATCTCGGAACTCTTCAGAGCTGGACCGGCTCAAGGGTTCTAGAAAACCTTCCCTTCCTAGCTAGCCAAACATTTTTCTCGTGGTATTTCATTGAATGGAAGTCAAAGAAGGCATATATGTTTTGTTTTAGAGGCAGGAACTTGCGTTCCTACTTAGAAAATAAATGTTTCTACTAAGACATCTGCGGAGGAACGCCTGATTTTAGCCAGACTATTTCGAACATTCATTGCGAGTGGAGTGTAAGTTTTACACTTTTAAAAAAGTAATTTTTTTAAAATTTCCTTGTTATGGCCACGAAAAGGAAGAAGGTAACTCTGTTGATCTGGCAGAATTTATGAGCTCTTGAACAGCTCGATAAAGGGATGACAGCAGCCCCCTGGGAAAAACGGGAAATATTATTATAGATCCTCAAATAATAAGGTTTTTTATGTACATAAGTGACCACGTCTAACTGAATTCTCTAATCTGACTGTACCCTGGTTCTGAAGATGCCGGGTTAGAGAGAGTCTACTGTATTCAACAAGTTACTAAATAAACTATATACATTTAATTTAATAATTTGTCTAAGTTAATTATTTAATAAAAAATGTTTCTAGAAGAATAAGATAATTTTCTAATGCCACCTTTTGGTTAAAGGATATTTTGTTATGATAAAGGCTATCCTTGCATTTCTCATATTACTCCCTTAGTATGTAATATTAATTGAAATTTCCATTCTTTTCTTCAGGGACATGGAACAACCTCCAAAAGAGGCCCAGAACCAACGATAAGTGTAAATTTTGATGTCTACCCATCAGTTCTAGCTGATCACAATTCAAGCCTAGCTCAGCCACCTCTAGTAGTCGTAGCCCCTTCATCGAGTGAAAGAGGCAATCATGATCAAGATGATGGATTCACTGCATACTCGACAGCCCTAAGCGCTACTATAGCTATTGGTAAGGTTGTGTATTTGCTTTGAGGATTTTTCCATTTATTCCACCACCAGTAAGAAATTATCAATGTAGATACTCCAATAGAGTGAAAGAAAAATAATTTATAATTTTGGTTTTAAGAATAGGTCACAAATTTTACCATTTAGAAGCTCGGCAATTTGTATGCCAAAGACTACTTATTATCCTCCAAGCCTGCAATCTCTCCAATTTGTTTTGGAGAGATTGCACCCAAGTCTAGTGGTTGTGCAGTGACATTGTGTTATAAATTGTCTAAAACATTCAGCCGCAGCACCATGGCATATGCATCTGAAAGATGTTTTCTGCGGGCCTAGAGTCGTGGCATGTGTGTCAGCAGATAGCTTGGCTTTCTTTCCATTCCCACTTCTCCGGGCCTTTTTCTAAACCCTTCGTATTTGCTTTGGGACCTCATTACATTATTCCCAGTTCGGTGTGTGGGTCTGGTATTGTACAATACTGAATCCGCCAGAAAAATTCCTTCAGCGGGCCCGCTGTTATTGCTTATTTGACACTTAGATAAATTGTAATTAATCTGCTAAAAGAACATCATTTCAAATGTTTCTTCACTTATGTATTTATTTATTTTTATGTGTTTGCCTAAATAACTATACAAAAATAAAACTTGGGCCCTGATGGAAACTTTTTTCTTTAGCCATCAGTCTTGAGTAATTTTCTCATAAAGTTTTCAAAATTATCAACAAATTATTGTTTCTGTTTTATAATTGCTTAATAACTTTTCCAGTGCTAGTAATTTAACCAATATATTTATGCAAGATCCCAAACACATGGATCCAGAGTTATGTCCCCCTGAGTAATGACTGACAAACCTACGCCAGACACAACCTTCCGGTACTAAAAGATGCTACTGTTTTCTTATCTCTCAACAGACGCCTGTCTACCAAGAAATTTAGCTGTAACTGGCACATTTTAGATGGAAAAAGACAAAAGCAACAATGGTAGCTTTGTACACCTGGGGCACCCTAAACTGAACGCACTACAGGACAGTCAGGCTCAAGCCTCTATAGTGGCTTCACTCACTTAACACTTTCGCTGCGGGTGTCATTACAGAAGGACACTAGCTATCCTACCCGCTTACAAGTTTCCCTTCGGAAGGACACTCCTCTATTACTTTTCCCTTTCAAACTTCACTTTTACAGCTCAGGTAAAGACAGTTAACTTCAGTATTGTTTGGGCTTTCCAACATTCTTTTCCGTTTTCAAATCGGCTGACTGGAAGATTTTTATAAACATGTGATATGTGTTTTTAAAAATGTCCATGAAAAATTCAAACAAAAAATGCACCTGATACTGAGGTATTCCCAAACAATGACAGCCGCAGCTAAAGTGTTAAAGGCTTAAACCACTGTATATTAGACAGTTCATTAGGTGTTCACTGTTGGTGACTTATTGTCAAATCCATATTTCTTTTATTCTGCCTATTTTACAGTGGTTAATTACATCTAAAAGCCTAGTACCTACGTTGAGCCTTATACAACAATTACTTTGTTTGACTCTGCATGCCTTCCTTTGGATGGATTAAAATGGTATGTTGTAATTAAAAGCCCAGTTGTTTAATAGGCAACAGGGGTACCCAAGGGTTAGCCGCAAGATTCTTGCATCAAATCCCAGCCTGGCAAGTTAATGTTTCCAAAAAGTTAAATTCGGTGATAAAAACCAAGAGAATTATAGTTATTATTATTTGTTAGGGTCTGAAATATGTTTATGAAGACAAATTGTAGAAGGTAGTTTGTTTAATAGCAAAGAAATTCTGATTTATTTATCAACACTTTGGTATCAATAATGATCGAAATACAATAGTTTCATTGACAAGCACGTAATTTAATGGATTCTTTATATTTTCAGAAATTGTTTAAATATTTAACCATTACCTTCTCGAAACTACTTTTTTAACCTGGACTAAAAGATTTCTCAAGATTGAATCGTACGATTTTGTTAAAATTTGTAATATACATTATTTATAATATTACTTAATATATTATTCTATCCAAATTGCTTTTGTAAAAATAATAACTGCTAAAAAAAAGCTTTAATTTTTATTGAAATTATAAATAAAATGTGGTTGATAATACCATTTTGATTATCTTCACTTATGACATGATTTGTTATATTAGGCAGTATTTATTTTTGAGCTTTTAAGAAGATGCATCAAAAGACGGAAAACATGTAGAGTAGTTTAAATTATTTGACATAAGACAAAAGAAAATTTGTCGATAGTTTGATTGATATTGAAAATAATTAACTGCAATCGTATGTGAAAATGTAAATGTAGCATTCATTTTGAGATATCTGTTACGTGCTGACTCCATTTTATCATTCTAAATTGAATTTTTTATTTATTTATAAGGAATAAATTTGTTTTAATGCTATGAGATGAAAATTGTATCTTTCTGTAAATAGGGTGTTCTCTTCTTCTTCTGAATGCTTTGGTTTTTGCTGGAGTCTACTATAGGAGAGACAAAAGGCACGCCCAGAACCACGAAGGAAGTCATTCTGCAGCGAAGAAGAGGAACGAAAATGGTGGGCCCATGGCCAACATCTGTGTAACGGGAGGTAATAATATTTTTTTTTTTTTTTTTTTTTTTTTTTTACTTACGTGCTCATTACTAATCATCATTTTCATGTTTATCTTACGTGAACGACGACGTGTATTACTTACAACAATTTATTTACTACAATTTAGGTACGCAGCAAACCAACAATAACCATTGAAAACAAAGTTTACTTACACTTTTCTTGGGGTCTCCTGTGGTTAGTGGCCAGCGCGCTAGATTCATAAGCGGGAGATGGTGGGTTCGATTCCCACCGGCGCCAGAAATTTTCTCATCTCAGGGCTCGCTGAGAAAATTCCTGGCTGCACCCTGGATGTCGGCGCTAATAGCCAAGATTTGTTGATGCGCCGTAAAAAAAAAAAAAAAAAAAAAAAAAAAAAATATTGTAAAGATTTTATTTTTATAAAAAGAATGAAAAATTTTTAATTACTTTAGTAAGTTTTATTTTATTAAATTGATTTAATCTCAGGGATAGAAGTTCCGAGTGAATGAACAATATAATATTTATTTTCAGACAATTCCGAAATACAAAACAACATTAAAATACATACAAATAATAATAAAAGAATTAACAATTACAAAAAAATAATTTTACCTCTGAACCAACTCACCTCCAATAAAACCCCAATACACTGCGCTTCAGTAATTCCTTCTTCAAGGTGATACGCTTTCGCTTTCTTGCTAGGTCTCATGCATAGAATGGATATCTGATGTTCCGGACTCCGCCGTTTTCTCAAACCGTCCTTTATTATAGACAGTAATGGACTGAACACTGCACTCTACGACTCCTAGGAATAGACTTGACTCCGTACTCCTCGGAGGATAGCTATAGACTGACTTGACTCCAAGGCTGCTACCAATAGATTGCCTCCTTTTTAGCGGGAAAGTTTGGCGTCCTTTTTTTTTCAACTTCCGCATTATGTTGGTTCATATATAAAGATAATAATTATGTTTTTATAATACCAAATAATTAATTTATTTTCACCTGAATGTACATTTAATATGTATATATTGTACATCAGTATTGTCCAAAAATATTATTAATTTAAAGCGTATATAATACGATGTTATTTGTATATATGGTTTGTGATTTGCGCGGGATTTTCAAACTATCGATGGTTATTTGAATTTAAAAATATTTTCGAGAATGTAATATATCATTACAATATATTTCTCTTTCTACTTCATTCCGAAACCACTGCTTGTTTTTAGATGTGATTTTTAAATGTAGCAATGAAAATGTTTTTTATTTATTATTATAATAAGCTACTCCTTTATAATTTACAGTTTCACTAAAAAAATGCCCTAAGAACATTTTTACCGTGCACACGCCTCACAGACGCATGTTACTTATAACCTTCAAAATTTGAGTGTTACCAGTCAAGGGTTAAACCAGAAAATAACCCCCATTCCTGTTAGTGCACTCTGTACTTGCTCGATGCTAAAGAGGGCTCGCAATCAAGAGATACAACTGTGGCGAGAATACTCGCGCGCATTGTAGCGGGCGTCGCATTGAATGGGTTAATGACAATAGTACATTTTTTATTCTGTTATAATTGTGTTCCCTTTCTTCCCATATAGGGGGTGTTATGTTTCATCATAACCCATAGGTAAAAAAAACTAGTCATTCAAATTTGTATATACATATATTTGTCTATTTCTGCCACAAAAGCTTTAGTATTTTAAAAAGCTTTAGCATTTTGATGTGAAAAATCGAATAATACTATTTTAAATGTGACATTTTCAATCATTTTTGAGAAACGTTAAAAACTAAAAGTTTGTTTTCCACTACTCCGAACAACACACTGAGTTTATAATGTTTTCACACATTTGACATTTGTCTAAGTAAGAAGAATATGTTTGTATTACATTTGGAGCAGAGAAGGTATTACAAAATAAATATATCATCAAGAGATACGATTGGCTTGGGTTTTTTTGGATTTTATTATATTTTCTTAAATATCTTGAAAAAGTTTAATTCAAAAGTTTTAAAATTCCCAACAAAATTGATTCAGATGTAAATTTCGATCGAAGAAAATGGTGCTTTAATCTCGAGAGTTGGTTTCCTGGGTTCCTATCATTGAAGTTGAAATATAAGGAGTATATTGAAAGGGGGCCATTGGTGATGCGAAGGTAAAATTTGTCAGGGTTCGGTCTTCAATGTGTAATGTTTTTCAGTTTTTGTCATTTCTTTTGTAATAACTCTGACCTCCTTGTTTTACAGCTCTGATGAAGGCTTGAATTTCAAGCCGAAACGTCGGCAAAATATAAAACTCATTTTCTTATAAAAAATTTAGTTTACCACAAAGATACCATAACGGAACCCTCACAAATTCTACCTTCTCATAAGGAGTTTTTATTCATGTCTTTCTAAATACAACAGCATATATAAATATTTAATGTAAACAGGCTGATAGATGATGCAGGTCCTGTGAGTCGAATTTTTATTCATTTCATGTCTTATTGCAATACAAAAAAAAATCAGTCCCATAACAGGCCACAAGGGCCCTGAAGGGCAGATACTATAAAGGTATCTGATTCATGACCATACGGCGGCACACTAGGGAGACAGTGTGGTCAGTACTATGCCCTGACCGCCTGATTTTCCCCTTGCTTCTCCGTCTGCTGGTTCAATAGCACCAACCTACCCATTAATCAATTATTTAAAGGCTGGGTTGGCCTAGGGATGGTCAGGGAGGCCGAATCAAACCCATGAACGAAGACACCAGAAGATAAAAATCTTGCTCAGGATTTGAACTCAAGTCCTCCAGCATTCTAGTCCAGTGCTCTACCACTAAGCTAACCCATGGGCGTATATAAGGGGGGGCTAAGAGGGCTGCATCCCCCCCCCCGAAATTTTGATTTGATCGATAAACATTTTATAAAACCCTTAAAAATAAATTAAATAAGATCATTTCGTTCATAAAAAATATTCTATTTTGGGTGTAATAGCGTTTTAGTTGGCTAAAACTCTTCCAAGATCTAAATAGTTAGTATTACATAGACCGGAAATGGTCTCAGCCTCCCCGAAAGTTTCCCAGCCCCCTCCGAAATTATTTCCTATATACGCCCATGAGCTAACCTCACCCCCATTGCAATAAAATATATACATAAAAAAATCAATATTTCAACTACATATAGACTATCTAATTGAATTGCCTATTTAATTTTGTTGAAGGGGCAACAGAGCTTCTACAAATAATGGAGACGCGTCCAAGTAGTGCAATGCCAGCACCCATCCTAAAGCAGACTATAGTAGAAACTCCAACTAACGGAGGGACACTCCCCAGGGCTCCGCCACCTCCCAAGACCCCACGGCCACCAGAGTCTCAGCCTCTACTCCCTCACACAGCAACTCTTGGGAGGAAACCCAAGCAGCCACTTCCCGATGAGCTGAGGGTGTGACATCAGGAGGAGGGACAGATCCAGGGTTTGGCAGATGACCTCAACAGGATCTGCGACCAGCTCAACAAGAACAAGGACGACGGGGAGCTCTTCCACGTCTGAATGACCCAGTCCCTCCTCAAATTATTCAACTATAACGGACGCTCTAATGCGGATTATCTAACTTTCTTTCTTTTTTGTTTCCTTTTTTTACTGTCGAGTGTATTGTGTAAGATTAAGGATAACAGGGACCTAGTAGTACCATGTAACAAGACTCTGATAAAGTTTCTATTGATAAGTTATAACTTTTATGAATATTAACATTATGAATTGATAATATTCCAGTTAGTTATGAACAAAATTATATTTTAGTTATTTTTTCACTTCATCAATGGGCTTAGGAAAAAGACAATGAACAAGCATAATTCTAATACTAAATGGCTTTTTATTGTCCAGTTGAATATGAGCCTTTGAGGTATTCTGTTCTTTTTCCTTTGGCTTATTTATTTTTTATTTATTTTTGGGGGGGGGGGGCTCAGGCCATCAGCTTCTTTATTGTCTAATCTAAAAACAAATTTCCTGGAGAATTGGGAAAAATCCAGATTTGTCTTTCCTTAAACCTTAAAATAAACCCAGAAGGATCTGGTTTTATTTTCTTCATGATATCCCACTGAATGATATACAGGTATAAGCCAGAGGATGGTATGTGACAAAATTGCATGAAACACCTATAACAAAGTAAAAAAAAAAAAAAAAAAAAGAAGGCTTACTCCAGAAAATAAGATTTAAATTGACTTCATTTCATGAAAGTAATTTATCTATAAGCTAACTGCTAAGTGGACATTTTACCCCTTCTGTGGAATAAATAAAATAATGATCTCCCGTTGTGAGTTTTCCTATTAGAAATTATTTGGAGTGATCTTTACTTGTTTCCTCTGAGTGTGATCCTGAGAATCAAGAGTAGAAAGAAAAGCCTTCCCAAGAAATATTTTGTTGAACTCTAGACCTTTCGCTATTTGCAGAGCAGGCAGGCTAATACAAGTCCAAGAGCTAGCAGGAAAAAGTAGTATGATCAAACATTCAAAATGTCTATATAACTTAATATCTATGTAAGGATAATGAAAGAATTACTTATTTATTATTACACTCTTTTATTTTCCACGGTACAAGGTTGAGCAAGAGCGTTAGAAAAATTGGTCGGAAAATTGAAGCTTGGGGACATGAACGAACACCCGAGTGAAACTTTGTGTAAGCAATCTTTACCTATTAAATAAAGTGAATTCCAAAAGCCATGAGTATTTATTGGATCTATCGTAGGCAAGATGATTGCAAAATCAAGACTCTCGCAAGCCATTTCCGCAGTTCAGAGCTGGTTACAAAGCGGCCGCCATTTCCTATACTGTCTAGCGAGATTCAATCTTTGCAATAATCTTGCAGTGCCTTAGATCCAATCAAAACGTCTGGCTTTTGGAATTCACTTTATTTAATAGGTACAGATTGCTTACACAAAGTTTTACACGGGTGTTTGATCATGTCCCCAAGTATCAATTTTCTCACCAAGTTTTCCAACACTCTTGCTCGACTTGTTACAGTAGAAAGTCTGTTGAAGTGATTTTTCGGTTACCCTTACATAAATTTGAAGTTATAAAAAAAAGATGGAGACAGGTGTTCAGCCATGCCCTGACAATTAAAAATAATCTAAATGCAATTTCCAAATGTTCCAGCTTCACTAGTAAGAGGTACGTTTTTTTTTTTTTTTTTTTTTTTTTTCGCAAATAAAGTTTCATAAAATATCCTGAAGCCAGCCAAATGTTCGATCATGGCCTACTAGCACTATTCCAAGGCCTAAATGCTTTCCCAAAAATGTCTCCTCTTGCTTGTTGGTGCTTTATGATGGCAATGATTTATAAAAATTCCTAATTTCCAATAACATATTTGCACAGGCTCCAGCTTAGGGACTCACCTGGAAATAAAGCTTGTCCAATTCTATATTTTCTATCAAGATACTGCTAAGGTGGTTCATTGCCCATCTATTAAACCATCAAAAGTGATATCCAATAGCAAGAAATATTTTTCTCAACTTTGAAAAATCTTTCCTCATCTAGCTTACTCAATTCTTTTCATTCTTTTAATTTATCCATTACATTTCAAAAAATCATTTTAATAACAGGTACAATAAAATAAAATGTATTACTTCCTAAATGCACGAGCAACTCAAATGACCCAAAGAGTCAACAAACTAAATTTGTTCCTTCAGAGAAGCAATTATTTTCTTTCCATTCATGAATACATATATGTAAAAATTAACATAGTAAAATAGAATTAACCCAGCTTTTCTTCATTGATCTTGCACCTAGACAAATTGTTGAAGAGAATAAATATTTTCTAGTTTCAGTTCTAATTGCTTTAATTATATTTACTTGTGAAATATTCATGTATAAAAATTGATAATACAGGGATATCATTACATTTTTATGATTTAATTTGAAAGAGCTTGAGACAAAAAGAAAAGTGTGATGAATTTTAAAGAATTGGTCAACCATAACAAAAGGGGGTAATTCACGAAATCCAGATGTTGGGAAATCGAAGTCAAAGTTCTAGAAGTGCTTCAAGATAGCAAAGGAGAACGTTTACTCTATGGAATGCAGATTCATAAACCCGTTTGAAAAAATATGCAATTGAAATTCAATGTTTTAATTTTAATTTATACGATTGCTTTTTGGGTAACAAAATGCTAGGAGGGGGGTTTCAGAATCGGGATTCGCCCTTGAAATCGGTCATCGAATTTTTCATAGATGATGGTGTCATTCACATTAACTTGAAACTGCGAGAGAACTAAAGGCGAACCAGAGAAACAAGGTGAAGCGTTGTGTTACATACATTTTTCTGACTCAGAAAATAAAATAAAAAAAACAGATTTTTCAGATTCGCCCTTTCTCTTTTAAGGTTTACTATATTATGTGATATCATAAACTCATGATAATTACTTTTTTTTTTAATGTTTTATAATAGTGAAGAAGTTTAGAATTATCATTGACTGGAACTTCGTCACACAAATTATATAATTGACCTGTTACTATATTATTACAGTTTCTTTTTTCCTTATTATTTTATTATTCTTTTTCATTAGTCCTTTTTTTTTATTGATTTTGATGTTTCTGTAGCTACAATTCATAAAATATCCAGAATAAAGTTTGCGTTTGCTTTTAAAATAATCAAAATATTCCATAAATGTTATTATTTATATAACCTTTTAGGAGAAAAATTATGGAAGACTTAATCACAATAAAGGATATTATGAGTCTTATGTAAAAAGGGTAGTTTGCCAATTTAAAATTCATTCTCACTTTTCAAAATCTCATTATTTATTTTTCCTTCATTCCCAAACCTTGTTTTAAATGTATTTGTAATTGTGTCTGTAACTAGACTGATATTTAGAAATGGTCGTATTTAGATGGAAGTCGAGAGACGAATAGTGTATAAAATTATTACAAAAACAAACAAAAAAAAAAAGAAAAAATACATATATTTCAGCCTTTATCGATCTGTACATATACAATATACATAGGACTTTTAGACTACTCTCAATCCTTCTGGAGCTTCCTTCAGAATAAAAGTATCTAGGCTATTAAGATTTTTCATTTTAGGGAACACAGAGTTACTATTTAATCATTATTATCACAATTTTTTTCTACTCTAGTGGGAATCAAGAAGATTGAGATTAAATGAAAGCCGTTTTCTGTTAAAGCGAGGACGTATTAGAAGAAGCAATTCTTCCATGGGACTGTGTTGTATATATTTATATCCCAATGAATTACTTGCACATAAATATCATAGAGAATTTGTAAAATTCATAGTAACTTTTCACAATATTATTCTCTGAAATATATATTTATTTATTAAAATCTGAAAAGAATAACTGTTAACAATTATACAAATAATTTTATATTGAACATGTGAGACAACTCAGATTCATTGTACAAGAATTTCAATAATTATTATAATTAATTGCTATAATATTTTAAACTGATCACTGTAAAAGAAGTGACCAATTTTTATTAATTCATAACAATACATGATCTTCTTAAAATTAATTTAAACCTTGGTATGTATAAAGTTTCTGACAGACAGGAGAGAAATTTCAGTGAAGTATGTTGGTAGCAGTGATTATCTAAATACTAGATGCTCATTGCTGCCAATATATTTCACATAAATTTCCCTCTTGCCTGTCAGACACTTTATACACACCAGGGGATAACTAGCATGTTACTCAAGAAATTATATTTTATTTTTTCTTACAGAGAGAGTGATATTTATTAGTAATTGCTGTAATCAATGTGCATAAAAACTGTGACAGATTTTTTTAAACAAAATGTTTCCATTTTTGTACTTTATATTTAACACTCCATTTACTTAGTACAATTTTTTAAACCTTTATGTTAAATTATATGAAATTAGAAGTTTATATGAAAGTTCAAGGCTTACAAATGGCCTTCAGTCTTTCTTTTTAAGTTCTTCCTAACCGTACAAAAGCTACTTTTGTAACTTGCATTTCCAAAATATATAACTCATTGATTTGTGATAGACTAAACTTCAGTATTATCAACTTTAACCCTTACGAGTCAGCAAGCCGCGTGACCTTAGATGCCTGAGGAGTGGAGCCCGTTTCACTCTCCTGGACGACATTTAATAGGCTCAAACTACATTTTTATGTACTCTTGTGGGCAGAAGAGTGATTACAGCTTACAAAACTTAGCCCTAGATGTCACAAACTGCAGTTACAGCGGTGGCATTCAGTCCCAAAGTGAAGAAATGGCTTTGTCACGAAAGTGGCAATCAGGCCACGGGGAATGCCGGCCCATTGTCACACAAGTGGCTATCAGTCTCGAATGGGTTAAGAATATTTTGTGTACACACTAGCTCTTCCTATAAAAACTTTATTCTTCAAGATTGCCTATAGTTGATTAACCAATTATTTCTTCAAAAAATATAATTTAATATCCCACCAAATCCTTCATCTTTGAATGCCAGACAATTTGGAGTTTTAAAGCCACTTTCATAAGTAACTTCTTTCTTTTATTGTTTTAATGTTTGAGTATAAAATAAAAAGACTTTATACAAAAATCAAAGTGGCATAAAAGAGACCACAGACTGCTATGATAATATTTCGGAGGCAAAATGCTATAGATGCAGGAGAAATGAACTGATTACGTGGCCTGAACCTCTTGAATTTAGTTAACATAAATATTTTATTTTTACAAAACTTCATTTCTATGATTTAATTTTAATATCTTACCATATTAAACTCTATTTACTGAATTAATATTTTAAAACTACTATGAAATATATTCAGAGTTATTGTAATAAAAATCCCCACAATCGACACAGAAAACTGACTTTGCGGAAAAACAAAAAAAAAAAAAAGAAGGAACATTAAGAATTATTTAATTTCTGATGTCATTCTTTGTAAATCTTCTACATAAATGATCAACTCAAAGTGTTTGCAACTTCAATTTTGCATTCACTCATTTAATGCCTAATTTTACTGCATGTACATAAAGAGCAATTCCCATATACTCATTACTTAGAAGTGTAAATTTGTATTAATAAACTCATTTATTATCTCATGAAATTATTTTATAGATTTTACAATAAATTAAAGTAATTAACGACATGTAAATAATATTGAAGAATATCTAATGTGAGATGTAATACAAGTTTTAGATTAAGAAAATACATTGTCTTCAAAAATAAGGTGTAAATAAATGTTTTCCACTAGTTATGTATTCCTTGATAAAATTATTTAAATGTAATTATTCATTTTTTTTTATTTTCAATTTTTTTCCATGTTTTCAATTTTATATTTTTAATTAACTAGTATATAATTTTCTCATTTAATTATAATAATAGTTGGGCTTAATGAGAAAAAAAAAAAGATTGTAGATATTGAGATAGTCATAGAGCTACAGAATTTATGTTTAAGAAACAGTTAGCTCTCCCAGTTTCATTCAATTTATGATATGGAACCTTTAACTGACTTTCAGTTTTTATTGTTGGCCTTTTTTCAGTCTCCCTTCAATTGCTTAGCACAAATAATGAGGCTATCGAAGGTAATTTACAAAAACCGTTTTTAAAATATTATCATTAAACGATCATTGTTTTGAGGTTTACTACCCTCTCTGGGATGAAACATCATTTCTGCAATTATATATTTACTAATTTAAACAATTTTCACGAATATATATATATATATACATATACATATTTTGAAAGGAGAAAACAATAAACTGAAGCCAAAATTAAAATCTGCTTTTTAATTAGACTTGGTTTTAAATCAAAATCAGCCGTTGAGCAATACTCAAGACAATATCAAAATTGGTTGCTTGGTTAGATTCAAGAAAAAATAAAAATTGACCATTTAGTTGGACTCTAGTCAAAATAAAAATTGACTGTTCAGCTAGACTAAAGACGAAATCAAAATCAACCACTTAGATAGACTCAAGATAAAGTAAAAATTTATTGCATACTTATCACTCAAGACAAATAAAAATTGACTGTTCAGCTAGACAAAAGACAAAATCAAAATCAACCACTTAGATTGACTCAAGATAAAATAAAAATTTGTTGTATACTCATACTCAAGACAAATAAAAATTTGGTTGTTTAGACTGTTTAGTTAGACTCGAGTTAAAATCAAAATTGACCTTTCAGTTAGACTTAAATCAAAATTGGCTATTTAGCTATACTTGAGTTGAAATAAAAATCATTGCTGCGAAATTTAATTAAGTTTTTTCTCACAGAACTATAATTTTCCGAGATTCAGGAAGTCTTTGCAATCAAAATTGAACAATACTAGTTGCGCCATTGCTTACTCTTTGAGGTATTCACTATTATTAAATTTTTAATCAATTAAAACAATTGTTTAGAAGACTGCTGAAACAGAAGGCTGAACGATAACATAGTGATTAAGAAATGTTTTCCAAATGAAAGCAATAGAACAGATAGTTGGGAAGATGTTTCCCACAATCTAAATCTTGCTATTGTATCATTAATTGCTTGAAAATTTCACGTATATATTTATGAAAATAAGCTGTACTTACATTACCAATTTCTTTTTTTAAAAAAACCTTGAGTTCTCAAACTACAAATCTTTTTTCTTTTTTTTTTACATTTAAAGTCCAACTCATTGCTCATTTTATTTATTAGACAATATTTTTATTTTGTTAAGTTCTTTTTGTAATATAATAATTAGATTTATTATTTTTTTATATTTTTAGATAGTGCCCAAGTTGTTCTACCCTCTGTATATAGCCTTGTAAATTTTGTTGTATATGTAAATAAATGTGATGTTAAGAATATTTAGGTAATTTCTTCCTAATCTTATAGCAGTCCTTTTGATATCTTCCGCTTGTTCAATATCTCAGCGTTCTCACTTAAAAACTGCATATCCAAAGGCAGCTTGGCATCATTTTCGATTTTTTTTTTTCATCAAAACTCAACTAGTAATTGCAGGCAAACGAAAGGTTGTACGAGTATTATTATAAATAAGTATAAAATAAATTAAGGTAAATCATTTAAAAAAAATTATTTATTGATTGTGAAAAGTAAATTTATTTATATTTTATGCGAGCCCTCATGAAGTGATAATGGAAAAATATTAGGATAAATAAAAGACAAAAATCCATCCCGTAACAGGCCATGAAGGCCCAGGGGGGTATAATACTATAGAGGTATCTAATCCTTGATCATATACAAACTAGGGAGACGGTGTGCTCTAATCCAAACAGTTAATTTCTAGTAATTCAAGGACTGCCATCATAGTTGAAATTAACCACAATTAAAAATAATACTATGAAATAGATACAGTGCGGGCCTAGGCGAGCATGTTCTCTTTAAAACTAAAAATTCAAACCCCTCTAAAAATACTTAAAAATTTGAAGAAACTTTCTTAGCGAGTGTTTACATCCCAAAGGGAGTGTCCATGCAAAATTTCAAATTTTTCTGCCAAATGGTTTGGGCTGGGCGATGATAGTGAGTGAGTGGTATTTGACAAATATATAGTAGATCAGTTGATTATATAGGAAAACTAAAGTACCTCATAAACACATTATAAAGTAATATTTATTAATACAGAAATATACTTGATATAAAAATATAATTTGTTATTTTCCTGCCTGGCAATATTAGGCAAAATGATTAAAATAATTTCATTTAGATTAATTAAATATCAAAATCAAGCTTAAATTGAAAACAATGAAGTAGAGGAATGAATAAAAATAATTTTGTTCATTGATACATTAATGACTAAGTGAACCACCCATTTGACCTCCAAGTGATCGAATGTAATCAGCAACGTCTGAATGTTGGCTGGTTACTGCCATTCGCAGCGGTGTCCATGTGTAATTATCTCTCATATTTACAGCAGCACCTCTTTTCAAAAGAGCACTGACAGCGGCCAGCTGGCCACGAAGAGACGCAAAATGTAGCGGAGTGCTCCCATGCCTTGAGCCGGCGTGAATATTAGCTTTATTGTCCAAGAGTAAATGAATTGTCGTCAGCTGACCACTTTCTGCGGCTCTGTGCAGCGGTGTCCAGCCTGTGCAATCTTTCACTTCTACCTCCACGCCGTTTTCTATCAACCATTTAGCAGTTTCGTAATTACCACCCGCCGCGGCAAGATGGAGCAGTGTCAATCCTCCGTGGTCTTCGGCGTACAGGTCGTTTCCTGAAATTTCCAACAGGAACTCCATTACAGGAAGTTCTCCTTCTCTTGCAGACCAATGAAGAGGTGTGCGACCACGCCAGTCTTTTAATAGGGCATTCCCTCCTAGACCAATTAGAATCTTTAAAGTCTCCGAATGAGCACAAGTTGCAGCAAAATGAAGAACTGTTCCACCTTCAAATTTTCCTCCTTTCAAGATGTAATTCAAATTTCCACCATAGAGTACCAACGTCTCTATTGCTGAATGGTTGTTGTTCTCCGCAGCAACGCAAAGAGGAGTTTGGCCAGAGTCATTTTCAACATCAATTTCAGCTCCAAATATGATCAATAATTCTACTGTACTATTGGCAATTTCATCCACAGCTGCTCCCATCAGTTAAAAAATGTTGAATTGATAAACACACACATTATTTTTATTTTCTAATTTTGATGATTTCACTCAAATCTAAAAGCCAGAAAATAAATAACGAAATTTATTTTTATTTTAGTTTTAGAATGCAACACATCTTTAGTGCTTTCCATAAATCAATCATTATTGCAAGAGTTATTTGCAATTACAAAGACCTGTAGCTATCAGTCATTCAGATTATTAAAATTTGTTAATTTTCTCTCTAATCCTTATACAGTATATAAAATTCCCTTATTGTGTGATATTTTATTTACAGGCATCATTAAATGTAAAAAAAAAAAAATCTTAATTCAAATTGAGGAGAAAAATTTATGTTTTTTTTTTGTTTATGTTAGGGTTATTTTTTGTTATTACACTGAACAATATTTATTTTTTTATTTTTTAAAGTACACTTACACAAGAAAACCATTTTTGGGGTGAGTATTCTACACCTAGGCTAACACCCTTTACTAGCCAGGATAGTGCTGATGCCTTTTCTTTTTTTAAAAGAAAAGCCATCACTCCTAGTGGGAACTCTTGTTAGGCACAAAGTGCACAGGCCTTTTTGGAAAAGGTGTAATCAGTTGGGACTATTATTTCAAGTAGCATGGATGTAGTGTGTTATTATGCAAATTGGGGCTTATTTTGGCCTGTAAACTATTGAGAGCTTTGTGAAATTGTTTTATTTTTAGTTAAAAATAATTTCTCAGCAATAACTGGAAAGCTGAGATCTTAAGCTAATTTTTGGAGAAAACCTTAAGTCAAACACGCTTTTAGCCCCCCCCCCCCCCCCCGAAATTTTCATTAGATGGTAAAAATGTGTCATAAAAACCTTAAAAATAAGTTAAATAAGATCGCTTAGTTAATAAAAAAAAAATAGTTTCTTTTAGTTGTAATAGCGTTTTAGTTGCCTAAAACTATTTTAAATTCTAAATTTTTCATATTCCATGCCCCGGAAATGGTCTCAGCCCCCCCCCCCCCGAAATTTTCCCAGCCCCTCCCAAAATTATTTCCTTTATACGCCCATATGTTTATCATTTCTGTAAATTAATAATAATAATTGTTTTTATGGAATAAATAGATTCTCTATCACTTTGTGTTGTTTTAAAATTATTTTAAGTGACATTTTTTGAGGGGGCCCATATTTAAACCCCATTTTTCCTGGTGCTCTTTTAAAAGGTTTTTGAAAATCATCGTTTTCTCAATGAAATAATTTATGACTTATTTTAGCACGTTTCCTCCCTCCCTCCGTAATGAGGAAACATATTTTTTCCTATACTTCAAAATCAATTGGAGCCCTTATCAAGGTTATATCTACTATGTTCTCTATAAAACTGAAAAAAAAACAAAACTAGATTTCTCTTGAAAATATCGTATACTTTACAGCTGGTATGTGCGAATTAATAATTTGGGTCAGGAGTAAGGCCCCATGCAAATGGACTGATTTTGTTGGTTAACGAACTCCTTAAATTGTTTTTTATAGGAAAGATTGTGGTGATAAAACAAAAATGATGAGATTTGAATTAATTTTTTGAAAATGTTTTCATGAGTGCGACCTGAGTAGATACTTTCCTTTGGAAAGTGCTAATAATGTATTAGAAAGCAAAACTTGAAATTGCTTTAATATGGAAAAAATAATTATATTTGGACAATGAGTTAAAATTAAGGGATACAAAATAAATGTATACATTTTTATATGTTTAGGAATGATGAATGTCCATTTAAATTACATAAATATTTTGAATTCAATACTGGAACTTTTGACAGGTAAGAAAAAATATAAAAATCTTCTGTTACTTAAAAAAGATTTAATAATAAAAAAGAGTAAAAATTTATGACATTAGAATTTCATGGTATTCTGGAGGAAAAAAATGTCTTTAAAATAAAAAAGCTTGAACACTACAAGAATCATATCTTGTGATTTTGGTTACTTTTTATTTAAATGCTCCTTATTCCTGTAATAGATGAAAAAATTATCCTATTAAATTTTTGAAAATACAAAAAAGGTTTCAGTCATTGAAACAAATGCACATACATTGTTAGGTTGGGAGCGCCACCCAAATTTCCCCCTTTAGCACGGAGGAGTTCAGCCACTTCCCGATGCTGGCTTGTCACTGCCATCCGAAGTGGAGTCCAAGAATAATTGTCTATTAAATTGACTTTTGCTCCTCTCTTCAATAGTTCTTCCACTGCTGTTATCTCTCCTCGGAGGGCAGCAAAGTGCAGCGGAGTACTTCCTTGCTTTGTTCCAGCATTAATGTCAGCTCTTTTCTCCAGCAAGAGATTCATCGTGGACAATTGACCGTTTTCCACCGCTCTATGGAGGGGCGTCCAACCTCCGCTGTCCTTCACTTCGACGTCCATATCGTTCTCCAAGAGCCATCTCACGGTATTGTCGTTCCCTCCGGCCGCTGCTTGATGTAGCAACGTCAAGCCTCCGTGATCTTCGAGGTACATGTCGTTCCCGGATATATTCAATATGTGCTCCATCACCGCGACATTCCCTTCTCTCGCAGACCAATGGAGAGGAGTTCTACCTCGCCAATCCTTCAAGGAAGTGTTTCCGCCAAGTTCTATTAACAATTTAACGGTTTCCAATTCGGCATTCGTAGCAGCAAAGTGCAGAACTGTACCTCCTTCAAATCTTCCACCTTTCAATTTGTAATTAACATTAGCGCCGTAATACACCAATCTTTCTATATCGGAACAATTATTCAACTTTGCAGCAATACATAGAGGAGTCAGCCCTGACTCATTTTCTACATCAATTTCTGCTCCAATCTGAATCAATAATTCGAGAGGGCTACATTTTCTTTCACTTCCCATTACAAATATAAATAAAACAACTTAAGCTTTTAAAATTCTATTCATAACATGTTATGCAAAATAGTCTTGGGAAGTCTCCAAATTTTTCTTTGACACTAAAAATAAAAAATTAAAATTAAAATAAACACATCAATATTTTTAAAATATTAACACCATAAGGTACAATTATTGTAACAACATTTTAAAGATTTTCTAATTTATTCTAAGAACTCCTTTTATTGAATCAATTCATAAAAATGGCAAAATATGTTCATCTGTATTTTATATATAAATCCCCATAAAATACATAAACTGTTCTGAATAGTTTCTATAATACAGAAAAATTTCATAATTATTTTTATCTTATTAATGATTTTTTCAGGGAAAAATTCTGAGATTTATTTATTTAACACATTCTTACTTTAATGGACCTTCACCAGAAACCTTTTCATTTATTATTTTTCACATTTTAATATTTCGGCCTTAAGGCCAGTTTCATAAACCTAAAAGAAAAAAATATACAATTATTATCAATTTTTAATAACCCCCTTATTTTTGTTATATATTTACTAAATTATGTAACCAATCATAAATCATTATGTAAATAATTTTAAGGTTAGTAGCTGTATGCAATGACAAAATTGGTTAGATGACAAACCCTTTTAAAAACAGGGTATAGAAAAAGGACTGTTTATTTGGAGGTAAAATTAGCTTTAAATTGTATTTTTACAAAATTCAATGGAGGGTTATTATAGTAATTATATAGCAAAAATAAAGGGGTATTTTATTGCAAATTGATAATAATTGTATTTGTTCTTCTTTTAGTTTTATGAAAATGGCCCTAAGGCCGAAACGTTAAAATGTGAAAAGTAATAAATAATAAATGAAAATGTATGTATTGCAGATCCTTTAATGCAAGATTGTGTTTAATTATTATATTTTTAAATAATTAAAATTATTTTAAACTTTGTTCCAGAAAGTCAAAGTAAATACAACTGTTCCAATTGCCAACAGCCATAGCCTTGTCGAATGCACCAGTTCCTGTTAATGTCTATCAGCTGTCTGTCTGTCTGTATGTTTGTTTCTTTACAAATCCACACTGTTGTAGCATGGCACACCGGGGAACACCTAGTATATATATATATATAGTTCATAGGTATAGGCAATGTATAGACTTAATCCATCCTAGCTTTAATTGGTTATTGATTATGTAGAGCATTATCAATGAATAATTGGCTATTCAAATATAAGAGCTCTTCTATTTCATGCGGAAAAGAAGGGAATAGTGATTACAATGATTTTTCTGTTGTAAAATGCCTGGTCTATCAAAGTTTCCAAAGTAGTTTTAAATGAATTGCTACATGATTTATGAAACATTCTGCTTCCTAAAGATAAGTGATAGCATTTGATGACATGTGCCTAGGTGATCCTCCAGAGTGAGCACCCAATGTTTGAAGGAGTTCTATGATTTCTTGGTGCTGGCTCTTGATTGCCATTTGAAGTGGTGTCCATGTGTTATGATCTCTTGCATTGATACGTGCTCCTCGTTTAATTAATGCTCTCACTGCAGGCATTTCTCCGCGGAACGCTGCAAAGTGCAGAGGGGAACTGCCCTGCCATGTCTTAGCGTTGATGTTGGCGTTGTAGTCCAAAAGCAGGTTTACGGTCGATAACTGCCCGCTCTCAGCCGCCCTGTGTAACGGAGTCCAACCTGTGCAGTCTTTTGTCTCTATGTCCACGTCGTTTTTGATAAGCCACTTGGTGGTGTCCGTGTTACCACCGGCCGCAGCTAGGTGGAGAAGACTCAGGCCTCCGTTGTCGTGGGAGTACAAGTCGAAACCAGACATCTCCAACAGTAGTTCCAAAACGTCCACTTTCCCCTCCCTTGCAGCCCAATGGAGCGGTGTTCTACCTCGCCAATCTCTGATGAAGACATCTCCTCCAAGATCTATTAACTGCTTCATCGTCTGCAAATTTGCCGAGGTAGCAGCCAAGTGCAAAACCGTTCCTCCTTCAAATTTTCCTGATCTCATTACATAATTCACATCACCTCCATAAAATATAAACGACTGGATGGCAGAATGGTTATTGGTTTCCGCAGCAACGCATAGAGGTGTCATGCCTCTGTCATTCTCTGTGTTTATTTCAGATCCATACTTGATAAGTAGTTCAACCGAGTTGTAGTCTTCTTTGTCAGAACTAGAGCTCATCTCATTTAGAAAAACTTAGACTCTATTTAAGAATCAAGCGAGAATTAATTTCTGATGCTTTGGGGATCTTCTATTGCCACTAAAAATCAAGAGAAAGACAAAAGTTGAAGTTCTAATTTCACAGTATTCTGAAAATTATATTGTTTCAAATATTTATTTACACTTCATGAACACACCTTCTGTTAATCCAACTAAATAAAATTTCACAGGCGTTGGGAGCTGTTTGTTGAATATTCATCATCATATAGGAAATGAAAGAGCAACCTTGACGGTTTGATTTTTTTTATTTCATGCTAAGCGCTTTCGAGGCAGGGACTCATCTTTCCAAGAGCCGGTAACCGCACTTTTCATGAAGTGTTTTATGCACTTTGAAATGTTGCTATAATGTACCTTTTGGGTAGATAAGAAGGTATATATATATGTTGAGTAGACTTACTGTGGAACACCAGGTACTGCGCATAGGGGAAAGGTGCAAACAAATATTGCTCAAAAGTAGTGTTTTATTCAGAAGCCAACTATCTTATATGTAAAGTTAGGACATTTTTACAATGAATAATAAATAAGGCAGAGACTTTTAAGTGGGATAACATGAAAATGAAAACCTTAGTTGTTTTTATTCTAATATTATATGAGCTTTTTATTCACGCTGCCATTTAAACCGGGACAGCTGTACAAGATCATGTGAGCAAGAACCAATAAGAGCGCAGAGAACAACCGCATCAACATAATTCTTGGCCATTAGCGCCGACATCCAGGGTGCAGCCAGGAATTTTCTCAGCGAGCCCTGAGATGAGAAAATTCCTGCCGCCGGTGGGGATCGAACCCACCATCTCCCGCTTATGAATCTAGCGTGCTAGCCACTAGACCATGGGAAACTTTCCTGATAATTAAACCCCACTAAGTGTCTGCCCTTTTGTAATAATTTGCAATTATATTTATTGAAGACACTGTTTAAATCGCAGCATGAATAAATTACTTCGTTTAATATTTAAGAACAACTCGGTACTTTGAGTTTTTTTTTTTATTTAAATTTTAACCCTCTTCAGAGTGTCTGCCTTATTTATTATTCGTTGTAAAATTGCCTTAATTTGCATTTTTTTTTTTTTTTTTTTTTTTTTACATTAATGATAGTTGCCTTCTGAATAAAATACTATTTTTTGGCAATATTTTTTGCACTATGCACAGTACCTGGTGTTCCAAGGTAAGTCTAGCCAACACATATATACCTTCTTATCTGCCCAAGAGGTACATTATAGCTAAATTTCAAGGTGAATAAAACACAGGAAAAGTGCATTACCATCTCTCCGACTATCAGTGCATATAGAGTGTATCCACAGACTCGTGGGTCTACTGCCACAAAAGTCCGAAGACTCACACTGAAGATGAGACTTTGTCTCGAAAGCACTATGTAGTGCAAAATAAAATATTTCAAGCAGTAAAGGTAGGCCATTTTATTCCCCGACATAAATACAATTTCACCAATTCTTATTATGAGCGAATAACAATATTCAAACATGACATCCAACTTACAAACAATCTATTCATTACACAGAATTTTTAAAATAAATATTTTGATGTTTGTAAAGTATTCTTAATCCATTAGATGCAGCGTCCTATTGATAGGACAGTCACTATTCCTGACCTGACATACTTAGGAGGTACAGGGAAATTTTCCTCTACTGTCAAATCATATCAGGACATGTCAATCTAAGAGTTCCAAGTGTTTAAACCCTCACTCTTTCAGTATCCTACAAGCTGTGGGATAATAAAGTAGTGTTCTACAACTACTGCCTAACTCTTTGTCTCTTATTCCTACTAAAAAATTGGTAAGTATCTTTTTCTTTCATTTTCTGAATTAGAACTGATGAAACTATTATTCTAAGTAATAGTTTATTGAAAAGATATTTTCATCTAATTTTTATATGCAATTGAATCGACTGTCCTATAAATAGGACGCTGCTACTATGAGTATATTTTTCCTATGTGTAGAATACGTCTGTTCCTTCAGTTTTCAATACAATTGAGGATACTGTGGCCTATTTATTCTCGGAAGAAATAGAAGCTGATATATTAGGTTTACCAGCAGATGTCTTGAAAGTCACGGACCAAAAGGAAATAGACGATGAATGACAATATTCAATAAAAAAAAAATCAAAATTCTCCCCAAACAAAACTTTGGAAGAAAAATTATCATGGGAGAAATATGATATTATCTATAATTTAGTGAAATAGGAGACAAGGGCAAAAGAAAAGAAAAGCCTAAATGACATTTGCAGGATGATTGCGTTGACATATTTGAAGCTAGGAGCAAATGCACGTAAGAGTGTTGGAAGACCACCGGCTTCAAGAAGGTTCAAAGCCAAAGTGTTGAAGAGTGTCAGGCTAGATGGAAAGGGCTACGTCATTGTGAAGAGAGAAAAGCAACAATTTGCTGATTGTAAAGGAAAATATTTGACATATTGCACAAAATGCTGTATAAACAAATTGTTTTCAAAAATTTCATTCATAACAAAAATGTTATGACTCTAGAATATATGTATTTTATTTGTATATATGCATTATTATGTTCAGACATTCTATTTTATGTAAAAATATTTTAAAATAAACAACATATTTGTTGTGTGTTATATTTCAGTAATATTACCGTAACATCCCAAATGGAGCAGCGTCCTATATATAGGACAGCTAATATTTCAGAAATTAATTGTTGGAATTGATTTAAATTTTGTGTAGATGCTATTCTAAGGTATATAAACATCCTGTTAAAATTTTATTAAAAAAATCCAAAAAATAAAAATTGGCTACTTAATGGGTTAAAGAAAATTTATAATAAGTATAAATGAAAACCAAGAAGAAGGATTCAATACAAGACTAAATGCCCATAGAGGTATAACTTATTATTCTCATTAATTAAGAAGTGTGTAACAATGACGATGCAGCTATTTTTAGGGTATAGAAATTGATGGAAGATGGAAATTTATTCCTCCCACAAAGACATCTCTATTTCAAGAGGTTCAATATAGAAAACATCAAGACAGTAATTATGTTATCTCTCACTAGCCCCTACAAAGTTAGGAAGATAAAGTCAATTCTTACACTTTCTTGTTTTAAGTTTTAAACTCTAGAAAAATTAGCTACCTCCTTAATACTGTACTAAATATTAAATTATGAATTTTTCTGTCCTTGCAAGATAATAATAATTTTTGTTATGGGTAACTAATAACTAATTGGGACAGAACCGTGTTCGGATTAGCAAAAACTTGTATTATGCAGAATTTTGTCACCTAATGCCATATGTCGGGAATGGATGTTATTGTATTTACATATTTCTTTCTGATTCTTAAATCAAAATTTTTGATGGAATTCTGCACATTTTAAGTGATTTTAAAGCATTTAAACAGGGTTTTATTTTACATATTTTTACATATTATGTCAAAAAACCATATTTTTAAATATTTTGCCATAAATACATATTTTTGCTACATATTTTAATATTCTTTTTACTTTGTAATTGAAAAAATAAAGGGGAAACCAAGAAAGAATGCTCTTCCCATTGAATCTACATCACTGTGTCTCTTCTAATTGCAAGAAGCAAAGGTGGCTGGCAGCCATGCTTCCCCGGCGCTAATGGTCTCATAGGAGATGCGTTTTAAAAAAATATATAACAAATTATTGTATAACAATTGTATTATTCCTTTAATCTGCTCTCGAATCAAAAGAATCATGCCGATATCATTTTCCAAAGTCGAGATATAAAATAATGAATTTTCTACCTATTTTATTTGATGTCTTAGCTCTTAAGGCGCATTGGACGAAACGCTTGGGCACGTGTTGACTATTTTTTTATGCAAAATCACCCGACAAAAATGGGCCTGATCAGCAACCACACCGTTATATACTCCCCTAATGAGATCAGACCGGCGTCATTTCACGTTAGACAATTCAAAAATGCATTTTGTTGCAAACAATTTTACAAAATAATGTTCATCTGAAGAAATTTTCAACTTATTTTTTCCCCCTTTTAAAATGAGTTTCTAATTTTTATTTATGCTTTTTCAATATATTATAGAGTTTTAGTCATTTTGTTCTATATATTTTTAACTTTTGTTCTTTCCATACATAATAACAGAGTTCTGCTAGTTATCATTGCTTTTATTTTGAATATTTTATAGTGTTTTTGGTATTTTTTTACTACAATTTTCAATTTTTGATTACATATTTCATGTAAAATTTGAAAAGATTACTTAGTCAAATGAAGCATTTATTAAAAAAAAAAAAAAAAAAAAAAAAGAGAAAAAAAAAATCTTCACTAAAATATGTATATGGTAACTTTCAAATGCTAAAGAAAATGATAAAATCACCCTTTCGTTAATATGGATTTCATTGAAGCTGATTTTATAGATACAGAACTGAAAATTTTAATTTACTCGTACAGTAAACTGCACAGGAAGTAACAAATAAAAAAATTTGATGAGATCAGAAATTGGTACGGGGAGAAAACAATGCTCAGTGCATTGACCTATCTCAGATCTTCAAGCTTTTTGTTTCACGCAATCCACATTTGACAAAACTGTTAGAGATGTAAAATATTGTTTTGCTTCAGTCAAAGGAACAATATTTTAGCACTTTCCTCCGAAGGAAAGTAGCTATTGAGGTTGGACTCATGACGGAATTTTTGAAAAATTTCTTCAAATCTTTATCGATCCTACCTAGTAGACACCGAAAATGACCCCCGTTAAAATTTATATATATCTATATATATATATATATATATATATATATGCATATATATATATGTGTCTGTTAACACGATAGCGGCCAGAGTTTTTGTTTTTTCGTCACGAAACTTGGTATTTAGCATTCAATTAGCAAACGATTGAACGAGTTCGTTAACCACCAAAGTCGGTCCACCGGAAGGGGGGGTTTACCCCGAACCCAAAACACTTATTTGACTATGTCAGCCGTAATATTTGTTATATTTCAACGAAACTTGGTATTCGTAGTGTTAATATAGAGAGAAAAGTGAGATATAAAAATGAACTAAATCGGTTCATTAGAAGGGGGAGTTTACTCCGGACCCACAATACCAATTCGCCACTACCAGCCGTGATTTTTGGTATATTTCGACGAAACTCGGTATTCGTAGTGCTAATCCTCAGGTAAATATATGTTGTAAAAATAAACGAAATCGGTTCATTAGGAGGGGGGGTTTACTCCAGACCCACAATACCAATTCGCCACTACCAGCCGTGATTTTTAGTATATTTCGACGAAACTCGGTATTCGTAGTGGTAATCTACAGGTAAATATGTGTTGTAAAAATAAACTAAATCGGTTCATTAGGAGGGGGGGTTTACTCCAGACCCACAATACCAATTCGCCACTACCAGCCGTGATTTTTAGTATATTTCGACGAAACTCGGTATTCGTAGTGGTAATCTACAGGTAAATATGTGTTGTAAAAATAAACTAAATCGGTTCATTAGAAGGGGGGGTTTACTCCGGACCCAAATTCCTAATATACTCATACCGGTCGTAATTTCTGCTGTATTGTAACGAAACGCGGTATACGTCGTGGGTAACTCATGAGAAAGAAGTGTTGTAAAAATGAGCTGAATCGGTCAATCGGAAAGCGGGGGTTTAATTTGTAATATATTTGAATAGAAAAGCCGGCAGACGTAGGTTCACAAAGCCGCCGCAAGGAGCGCTTTCTACCACTAGAGGGACTGTATCCTGTTCCTGCGTTAGATCAAAATACGATAATATGAGTATTTTTGTATTTATTACGTAGTGTAGTAGGTACCATGTGTAAACATAACTCTGGAAGCAAATTAATAATTGATCAGTTACTCATTACAAAATATGAACTATTCACGTTTTTATTTTATTTATGTAGGATATTTTAAGCAAATTGTTCTGGAAAGCAGTCTACACTACCCAAATTCTGAGGAAAGTGCTTAGTTATGCAGCTCCTGCGTGACGGACTTTTTATTTCTTGTACAACAACTTGATTGAAACATATTACTAGAACTACTGAGATATAACAAGTGCATTACTTGTTATTACAGCAATGACTATTCTGAAACATATGTGATAAACCCATAAGACTAAATTTCTTTTGCAAATTGTCGAAGAAATTTTCAGATGTGTCAATCATCAAGTACCTAAATAACCATATAGTAAACTTAAATAAATATTAAACTTACATAAAATTAACTTTTGCCATAATAGACAAAAAATTTACATTCTGTCAAATGATACAACACTACTATCCTGACATGAGATATGAACTACAACATTGAAAACTCAAGAGAGACTAAAGCTCTTGTTTCTAAGAATAGTTGGCAAGGATCTACTCTTGACCGATGTAAACACCTAGCAGCTAGCCCCACCATCTGCAGAGGCAACGAGTGGGGGGATTTGGACTCCTTCCATATCTACGGTAAGAAATAGACCTCACTCCAAGTACACTAAGATTTTAAATTATTTACTTATGTGTTAGAATGAGAGACCTTGAGATAGCTACTTTATTAGCTTGGCCATACAAAACTAATGTTTTCAGATACAAAACTTTGATTTTTTATCAAATTAAAACCACCCCTACTTGCTTTTTAAATCAATTAGCCACAAAAATCCGTTATTCCTAATTTTTAAGTGGCAGGGCTGTGGATTGGAAAGGATTGACAAACTTACAGGCCCCAATAAGAAATAACCACAACTAATGGGCTTGACCCCCTTGGGACTTCCTATAATTGTTACCTTCCACTAACCCTGGCTGAGCCAATAGTAAAAAGATTCAATATAGTGTGCAGGCATACAAGCAGATTATTTCTGAACATAATTTCGTTTTGGAATCGATAAGTAATCAGCTGGTAAACCTGCCCACCATATTGAATCTTTTAGTATTGACTCAACAGGGGGTTGGTGGAATGGTTCAATCCCATGGGAAGTCTATAATTTTGACTGATGTAACCAGAAATATTTTTAGTTATAAGCTCCTGAAGAGGCACTTGAGGGTCGTGAAACACATAAATCCATCTGAAACATAACATTGAATAAAGGATTTAGAGCTGAAGCAATAGTGTGTTTTAGCACTTTCCAAAGTAAAGTAGCTTTTGAGGTTACATTCATGATTCTTTTCTTTTTTTTTTTACAGAAATTATATTTATTGAAAACATATAAATAAAAGTACTAAATATGTGTATTAATTTGTACCTAATATTAAAAATTAAATACATTTATTTTACTTTTCTTGATAATTCATTAGCAAGAGTGACACAAATTGTTTTCTCCACAGCACAATGTCAAGTCTCCATTGCAATAAGAGTTTATAAATTCAAAATCGGTCTTGATTCAACGATTAGGGACAAGTACGCCTCTATTTATGTTTGTTCGTGTAGTTTTAGATGGGACATATTGTTATAAGTTCATAGAAATAGAACACTGTATCATAAATACATATTTATTGGATCAATCACAATACACATGAGGTTATGCAAAGACCAGTAAACAAACACTGAGTCAACATATCCTGCTCCCTTGGCGGGAGAGCACATTACAAAGAGGTATGAGTTTATACAATATACTACTATACAACATCTTCCCCTTAAAAACTAAATACTTAACTACTTAAGATTAGGTACAACATAAGATTAAGTACAACATAATACATAAGATTAGGTACAACATAATACATAAGATTAGGTACATTCATATATACACATCTATAGGCCAGGTTATATAATCTTTGTAGCGAATGGGTCGATTAATCACGCGCCCTGCCTTAGTAGTACTATACATATTCGAATCAGGCGCATCTTGAGAAGTAGGAACAGATTTCACCGGTGGTACCGTCTTCACTTTAACCAAACCACCCCACTCCTCCGGAAAAGTCAGTGGAGCCGCGGAGTCCCGGGGAAACAAGCGACGCCCCTCCCTTTTCTTAATATAAATTTCATTCCTAATATATTTATGACCAGCGTCACTGACTACAGTATATGACCTTGGTTCGCTGTTCTTGCATAAAATTGTACCGGGTATCCAGGCAGAATTAGGCAGTTTTTTAAAAAGAATTTGTTGGTCTTTACGAAAGGGTTCACGAGAACGGATACACCTATCATAATATCCTTTAGTTATCTCTTTCTGACGCAAAATCTTTTTCCGATCCATCCATACAGTAACTTTAGGGACCAGCGATTTAAATGAACATGGAACATTCGTCCTCAAATTCCTACTCATGAGGCTAGCAGCCGGCGAACTGATATCACCCCTGGGTGTAGCTCTAAAATTAAGCAAAGCTAGGTATGGATACTCACCAGAGTCTAAACATTTTTTCAATATTTTCTTAACCGACTTTACAGCAGCCTCGGCCAGTCCATTGGATTGAGGATAATGCGGAGTAGACAAGACATGGGTAAATCCCCATTCCTTAGCAAATTTCCGAAAATAGTCACAGTAAAAATAAAGAGCACCATCAGAATACAAAATCAGTGGTATACCATGCCGAGAGAAAATATTTTTCAACTGTAATACTACAGTACTGGAACGTAGATTTGGTAGGTCCGCCACTTCAATATAATTTGACAGAACGTCCACTACTACCAAATAATATTTTTGATTTAATTCAAATACATCGCAACCTAACTCCGACCACGGAAGTAGTGGAGTTTCTTTCTGCTTCAAGGCTTGTTTAACATTTCTGTCTTGATATTTCTGACAACTATTACATGACTTCACATACAATTTTATGTCCCTATTAATTCCAATCCAAAAAAGGGTCATTTCAGCCCTGTTAGTCATTCTGGAAATACCCGGATGCCCAGTATGCAGTTTATGTAACATCTCTTTTTTCAAAGATTGAGGAACAAGAATTCTGTCTCCTCTAAAAATCAAACCCTTAACAACTGTAAGCTCATCCCGAAACTCAAAATACGGCCTCACTACATCTGCAATATCTTTATAGTACCTGGGCCAACCTCCTATAATATATTTCTTTAACTGGGAGAACACAGCATCATTAGTAGAGTGAGAAGCAATGAGTTTCCAATTTTCCAAGGTCACCGGTAAATGTTTTATCAGTAGAGACACCTGTTGGTCCACATCACCTAAGTTAGTTGTAATATCACAACCAGAAGGCATAAAATCCCTACTCAAAGCATCGGCCAAATATAAATACTTTCCCGGGACATAAGTGATCTCAATTCGAAAGGGCTGTAACCGTAACATCATTCTCTGAAGCCTTGTGGTTATCTTAGATAGCGGCTTGTTGAACAGTCCTAATATAGGCTTGTGATCCGTTTGAACCTTGACTCTGGGCCTTCCAATAATGAATTGACGAAACTTATCTGCCCCGAAAACCAACGCCAAAAGTTCCCTTTCTATCTGTGAATATCTTTTTTGGGTGTCCGTAAGAGCTCTGGACGCATAGGCCAATGGACGTCCTTCCTGCAAAAGTACAGCCCCAAGACCGTACGAACTGGCGTCCACGCTAAGCGTTAACTCTTTTTTCGGGTCGTAAAACCCCAAAACTGGTGCCTTAATAACAGCACTCTTTAGTTTATCTAACGACTCAGAGTGATGGCACTCCCAAACAAATTCGACATCCTCACGTAGCAAATCCCTCAGGGGAGCTGACATATCTGAAAACTTGGGAATGAACTTTGACAAATAATTAAACATCCCTAACACCCGTTGTAGCGATTTTTTATCTACAGGACGTTTTAGATCCCTAATCGCTTTAATTTTATCAATTTCTACCGACACTCCCTGCGAGCTGAATGTATGCCCCAAAAATGTAATACTCTCCGAGCCATACACAAATTTTTTCCTATTGAATTTTATTCCGGCAGCCTTAGCGGCAGCTAAGACCTTTACAAGACTTTGAAATAGTTCTTCTTTAGTTCTCGCCCAAATAAAAACGTCATCCTGCACCGAATCAACATTTTCTATATGCATAAAAGTTTCCCTAATACGCTTATGAAATATCTCAGGAGCCACCGACAACCCAAAAGGCAAACGTAAAAAACAATATCTCCCCCAGGGTGTTTGGAATGTGCACAACTTTGCACTTTTCTCCGTCAAGGGAACCATCCAAAATCCGGACAAGGCATCTAACTTACAAAAATACTTTGCCCCTACCAACTTTGCGGTAATGTCTTCAACAGACAACATGGGATAATGAGCTCTTTTAATGGCCTTATTTAATGGGCGGGGGTCTAAGCACAACCTCAACGAACCGTCTTTTTTCTGAACCACCACCAATTGACTGACCCAATCTGTCGGTTCCTCGACTGGCCTGATGATACCTTTTCGAACCATACTATCTAACTCACCCTTTACCTTGTGCATTAGCGAATAAGGAATATTACGAGGTGGCTGAATAACCGGCCTAATATTTTCATCCACATCAATTTCCAAAGGGCCCGACATCAAACCTACCTCACCACTAAAAAGATCAACAAATTCCAGCGGTACAATACTTTCAACATCATTATAAATATAATCGACTCTATTAATGAGCCCTAACAGTTCAGAAGTCTGTAAGCCTAATATATTAACGCAATCCATGTCAACAACAAAGAAATCAATTCGGTAAGTTTTTGACTTAAACATACAAGTTAACTAACATTTTCCAAAAACATTTAACTTATTATCTGTAAAAGATTTAATTGATACATGAGTTTGTTTTACCTCATTAGGGTCCAAACCTAAATCAAGATACTGTTGAAGGCCAATGACGTTGCACTGAGCCCCACTGTCGACCTTCATGGTGATAGGCAGTCCACCAACCTGTAGAGTAGCCGTATACCAGTTTCCAGCAGTCTGCGATGCAGGTCCAGTTCTCGGTGTCTCCAGAGCGTCGACAAAATACTCCACGTCAGAGTCCAAGATGTCAAAGTCCAAGTTATCCACTTTCTCAGCCCGTTTCTGATTAGCCTTACATTTTTTTGCAAAATGATTCTTTCGATTGCATTTTGTACATTGTTTTCCGTAAGCAGGACATTTTCCATACAAGTGATTGTAACCACAAAAAGCACAATCCTCCACCTCACGAACTATGGGTTTAGCGTCACGAGTCCTCCGACTCCCTATGTCCCTGCTTTGTCCAGTCCTCCGTATAAAATCAAGAGGCTCCTCCTTGATAGTCCTATCCACTGATTCTGCCATCATTTTGTCCACATGAGCTGCGACTGTTGCCATAGTTTTACAAAAATTTAAGGCTTTCTCAATTTCCAAATCTCCTAACCTCAATAAAGCCTCTTGAACAGCCTTGTCCCTCACTCCACATATGAAAATATCCTTAATCAGGCTGTCACTTAATTCACCGAATTCACAATTTTTGCTCAAGACCTTTAAAGATGCTGAATATGCCTCATAAGATTCACCATCTGCCTGACGTCTTGTAAAAAACATAAATCTTTCATATGTCACATTAATTCTAGGTAAAAAATGGTCATCAAAAGCCTTAATAACGTCTTCTAACTTCTCCTTATTTGTCACTTTTAGAGTATCAAAAATGTCGTTCGCTTCTGTCCCCATGTGGTATAACAACATAGCAACTTTTTGCTTACCTGTGGCACTGGAAAAATATCCATCAATATAATGACTAAATGCATTTCGAAACGACTTCCAATTCCTTGCGACGTCGCCCTCGACAGCAATGAAGAAGCCTTGTTTCCAAAGATTCCAAATTTCCAAAAAAAATCCAAATTTCCAAAAGAATCTATTTACCTTATAGGTACGATACCGCTGCCACCATGTTATAAGTTCATAGAAATAGAACACTGTATCATAAATACATATTTATTGAATCAATCACTATACACATGAGGTTATGCAAAGACCAGTAAACAAACACTGAGTCAACATATCCTGCTCCCTTGGCGGGAGAGCACATTACAAAGAGGTATGAGTTTATACAATATACTACTATACAACATTCTCAACTGGGACGGAAATTAAATTTCTTACAACGTTGCACTTGGTCTTTTATATTTGTTGTCAGTAGTAATTTAAAAGAAATTTTGGTAAATCTGAAGGAGAGCGTCCTCAGCACCGATTTTCTTCAAAGTTTGCACTATAACGTATTTTGATGCACTAAACACGAATCCGTTGCAAAAAAAAAAAAAAAACGCTCTCAACTGGGAAAGAAGTTATTTAAAAAAAAAGTTCACTGTTATGAAGGTTACAAACGATCGCATAATTAACGTACTTGTAAACTCGCGCATGCGCAATAGTCCTTAATGAAGAAGTGTAATTGAAATTAACTATCAATTATTAAAATTTACCAACACTTATTTATTCAGAAACATTTTTTTTAAATAATGAAACATTCTTCAAATTTCTTGTTTCGCTCCTAAAAAGTATTATATAACAGAAATCCCTTAATAATTAGCTAATGCCTTTATGATTTGTTCCTTCTAAGCTTCTCTAATTCCCTCTAAGCTGTAATAGGCTTGTTATTGTTATCGTTATTACAGTTTTTTGTAGAAAGTTTTGAATAAAAATGAAGTTACACGACTTCATAATTCTTATCCACAATCGAGAAGAATTACTCAAATTTTTAATACAAAACAAAGTTTTGAGTAATTCTCTCGATTGTGGAAAATGTGGGCAACAGTTGAAGTTAAATGAAACTACTTTTGGGCATAGGACGACTTTTGGGCATAAAATTCTTTTAATTTCTGCGAGTTGGATTGACTAGGGGTTTTGATATTTTCTTGAGCGAGCGGAAACGCATAGCACGTATGCCCAAAAGCGACAGTTTACGACCAAGTCAGCTACCACAGGTGAGTCTAAATTTCAATTACACTTCGTCATTAAGGACTATTGCGCATGCGCGTGTTTACATATAAGCTGTTGACCCCGTCTTTTATAACCTCCATAACAGTGAACTTTAGTGCTTAATAACTTCTTTCGTAGTTGAGAGCGGTTTTGTTTTCAACGGATTCGTGTTTAGTGCATCAAAATACGTTATAATGGAAACTTTGAAGAAAATCGGTGCTGAGGACACTCTCCTTCAGTTTTACCGAAATTTTGAAACCCATTCGGAACGATGATAATTTTTTAAAAATATAATAGCTACTATCGTTCAAAGAGCCGCATGTTACTCGCGAGCCGCAGGTTGGCCCCCGCTGGTATATGGTATTCCCCTAGCAAACTATTGAACGAGTTGAACCATCAAAATCAGTCCATCTGGAGGGGGGAGGATTTCTTTGGATACAAAGTAGTCATTTGCCCAAAAGAGCCTCTAATTTTGATATTTTGTAACGTAACTCGGTATTCGTCATCATCTAAATAAAAGAAAGCTTTGTAAAAATAAACTGAATCGATTCATCAGAAATGGTGGGGGGGGGGGAGTTACTTTGGATTCAAATTACTAATATGCTTTTTTTTTTTGTTTGTTTGTATTAAGGGCAATATCAACCACAATGGGTCATGGTCACCCTGTGAAAGTAAGACCCAAGAGGGTACTTAACGTATTAAAGTTGTCATTTAATAGTTATTGATGTTGTTGTTTGTTGCAATATAGAGACATTTACAATTACTGTAAATTGATATTAGAATAAAAATAAAATAATAATAAAAAAAACGAAATGTTAAATAATCATTAAAAAATAAAATAAATAAATAAATAAAAGATTTTATATAGAGTGACAGGTTAAAATAAAAATAGCTGTTGAGAATAACATTAATTTCTAGATGCGGTTATATTAGTAGTATCGAAACACAAGAACGCCTATATTATTTCGTTAACTGTATTTTGTTAGAATATTCTGTATCAGCAAAATACAGTTTTATGTTAAATTTTGTCTGTTAAATTTGTAGCCTCTAGGAATTTAAACAGGTTAATGATTTTTTCTGGATAATCCCCTAGAATTTCGTCTAAGGTGCCATCAATTTTGAACCGATTCCTTTCAGACTGGTATGCTAAGCACTCTGTAAGTATGTGCCTCACCGTGAGGAGTACTCCACAGCTTATACAGTTGGGTGGTTCATCTTTAGACATGAGGTAAGAGTGTGTTAGCCTTGTATGCCCTATTCGCAACCTGGCTAACACAATCTCTTTCCTTCTGGTTGGACAAACCGAAGATCTCCAAGTCCTGGGGGTTAATATATATAAGCTAATATGCTTATGCCGGTCGTAATTTCTGTAGTATTGCAACAAAACGCTGTAAACATCGGTCTATCGGAAGAGGGAGGGGGGGATTTACTTTGTACTATGTTTGCATTGAATTTAGCCGCTAATGTAAGTTGGCAAAGAAGCCACTAGGTGCGCTGATCGCCCTCTGAGTTATGGTTTCTTCTAAATTCTACGACTAGGGCCGTTGATCATGGACGCTGTATCCCGTTCCTGTCTTGTCATTGTAAGTTTGTCATTCTAGGTATGTTCTATTTTCAAGGTTTTATCATCATCATGAAGATCAACAGACGCTAGGTGCTCACAAATAAATACATAATTAAAAAAAAAATGTCTGCGATAAAATAATTTGCAAACCCACAATATGTTTTTGTCTTTTCCTTTACTGCTTCTTATCATTATTACTTGCACATAAAATGTGTAAATCCACAATCTCTTCCGTCGTTTTGCAAAAACGACATAATCCATATACAACTTAGGTATACATATCGTGTCGTGCAGACACGAGTTTTATTTTATACGAGCAGCGCTGGGCTGAAAACGCCCAAAGAATAGCCTTTAGGCTTTTAACAGATTCTTTTTTTCGCAAATGTAATATATTTTAGCAAAGTCTGTCCCAACTGTGGTTGATTCGGGTACTCGAATCAATGACATTGACCGTGTACTCCACTGAAAGAATAACAAAAAAAAAAAAATATTTACAGGCGAACTTAACGAACCTAACCCTTTGGATCATCTCTTAAACATAGGGGCAATGGGAGAAAATTGTGTTTTTACCCCATCTGTGTGTGAAAAAAAATTGAAACCTTCCTATTCTACCTAAATTATTGCTTGTTTGGAGAGAGAGGAAGAATAACAAACACTTTATAAGCCCCCGAAAGAAAATGGCTTGTTAGAAGCCGGAAGTAATGAGCTAATAAAGGATATACTCGTCTTATCATCCAATCTAATCATCACTAAAGCAGATTTATACACATTTTTATATTATCTTCCTCCTGTCTATATTGCGTTCTCTATTTATATTTTCCTATTTACCTTCCAAAATCGCTAGATTGGACGTTTTATAGGGTGACGATTTAATGTTTTTTATCCAAGACACGTCGCACGGTAGTGCCAAACACCCGATTTTGGGGAAAAAAACTGTATATGTTTGAATCTTTCTGAGGTACTTACGTATTAGCGTCAAAGCAGGTTAAAGAGTCGGGTCTCAGAGAACTGAATCTACACCGGGCCAGAGAGCTGGATCAAGGAGTCAAATCAGTTTTTTCCCAATATGGCGAAGGGATTATCAACGATTTGGGTTAACCTTTAGTTTTGATGTAACCTTTAGCGAGCGAAAACGCGTAGCACTTATATTAATAGCATAATTGCTAAGCGTTTCCGCTCGCTCAAGGTTATATCAAAACTCTAGTCAATCCAACTCATTGATGATATAGATCAAGGATAGTTTTTCGCTGGATAATGGACTGATATACAATTTAGCATCGCTTCGAAACAGTCTCTTTCATCCTTGCTATTCTGTTGTCGCCATATAAACTCGCAGAAAAACTGAAATCACGTAACAAACAAAAAAACAACAACAATTGCATGGGTAAATAAAGCACAAATGAATTGCGTTAAAAAGACAAAGGGAACAAGATAGTTACTATAAACACAATAGCCAATGGAATCTCTGATAGTGAATGACCAATAGAAATGCGTTATCCATGATCCAGAACTCTGAACGAGACCCACCTCTTTAACCTGCTTTGACGCTAATACGTAAGTACCCTTGGTAAATGTGAAGGAGCGCGGTCTCCACACCGATCCTTTTGAAATGTTGCACTATAACGTATTTTGATGCACTAAACACGAATCCGTTAAAAAAAAAAAGCTCGCTTTTCACTAGGAAAGAAGTTATTAAGCACTAAAGTTCACTGTTATGGAGGTTATAAAAGACGGGATAACAGCGTATTTGTAAACACGCGCATGCGCAATAGTCCTTAATGACGAAGTGTAATTGAAATTTAGACTCACCTTGTGGTAGCTGACTTGGTCGTAAATTGTCGCTTTTGGGCATACGTGCTATGCGTTTCCGCTCGCTCCGCTCGCTCAAGAAGATATCAAAACCCCTAGCCAATCCAACTCGCTAAAATTAATAGAATTCTATTGAGTTTTGATATCTTCTTAAAATTAAAAAAAAAATTAAAGAATGGTTTATTATTTAAAAAAAATATTTTTGAATAACTAACTGGAGATAAATTGATAAATAATTGATGGTAAATTTCAATTAGACATCCTTATTACGAACTTTTCCATACCCGCGCATGCCTATGTTGACGAACATAGTAGGTTACATTACCATTCAGAACCCGTACAACAGTGAACTTTAGTGTTTCATAACTTCTTTCCTAGTAAAAAGCGAGCTTTTTTTTTTAACGGATTCGTGTTTAGTGCATCAAAATACGTAATAGTGCAACATTTCAAAAGGATCGGTGTGGAGACCGCGCTCCTTCACATTTACCGTACCCTTCCTGATTTTGGTCAAAAATCTTTCTGATTTTTGAAATATTTTTTGTGCTGAGTCGAATGAGACCACTTCCGATTCGATAAAGCAATTATTTCGGAAGATAAACGGGGTTTATATTAGTTAATACCTGAAAAACAGCAAGTAATCAAATTGAAAACGGATAACGTATTTTTGATTTGATTGATTTATTTACGGAAGTGCCATTAATTTAGTAAAATAATTCAAAACAGATGTTTCAAATAAATGAGCTTCAACTTTCTTAACGCCAACATTTATTTTACAAAGAATTTATAGGCAATAATCTTTTTATAACAAGTTTTGTAGATCATTAGAAATATTTCTGACGATATATTCTTGTTTCAGTTCAATTCAAAATTAAAAGTATTTTATTAAGTTATTAAGTAGTACAATGTTTCTTATTATTGGCCCAGTAGTGTGGTTAACTAGCATTAGTTTGGCATTATTGTGTTAATTCATTAATAAAGACTTTATTGTCATTCAAGATTTGTAAATATTAGGTTTATTGGTATTATTTTAACTAGATTATAAAAATAAAAAATTGAAAACGTCACATTTTACTCAATGGGTGGAGAGATGTATCATTAATTTTTTTTTTTTTTTTTTTTTTTTTTTTTTTGAGCTCTGCGTCAAACAAATTTACAACCAATGGAATACTGTTAACTGTCCTCGACGTATTCCTTATTCTTAAAATTTGCGCATACATCCAATCACAAACAACACTGTTAATGTTCTGTTATTTTCCAGCACAAAATGATCAACGACTCTTTGCATAAAATAATGATGCGTCGTTTTTCGTAAAATAATCGTATCGTTAATTGACAAATTTATTTTATTAGGCCGTGCACACATACAGCCGAGGAGGGCGATGAAATTTATAGAACAGCATTCGTTTAAAATAAGATTTTAATGAGCGGTACTTCTTGCCGCCAGAGCCTAAAGTTAGAGACTTGTTGGAGTGCCACTAGGGTGGAGTGGTACGTCAGTACTTCTTTGACAGGTAAAGAGTGGCTGTTCTATTCTAATAGGCAACGAATTCATATTAGGAACGACTATAGGAAACAATTTAATTCTGTAAAATCTATTAACTAAAAAATAAGTGAATATTAAGCCATATAAAGAGGAAATTGTAATTTTTTACTACAAACTGAAGAGCAGGTTCGAATACAAAGCCACTCATGCTTTAAATGCACGAGCCCAGACATTCCCTTGAGATAAATCAAGATGAAAATAGCAAAGTAAGAAACGGCTGCAAAGCCTCCGAACAATAACAATCAAAATAACACCCAATAAAATGAAAATATTGAGACCTTTGGCCCATGATGAACAGGTGAGCCTTTGGAGTGCAACCCAAAATGCACTGAGAGTCAAAAGTAGCACACTATAGAAAAGAGACTTTTTACTAATATAAGTAAATAAATAAAAATGTTAACTTTCCAAAAGTTTAGATTTAATGAAAAATGTTCTTTAAACCTGCCTATTCCTCCAAGTATGTCTCCACCCCAAATAAAAAAATTATATAAAGAAAACTCATGTCAATAGTAAAAGGTTTATTAGTTATGATGTACGTAACGTAAGATGTTTTGTAGGTTTATTATGGGAAACAATACAATAAAAAAAATAAGCTAAAAATGTCAAATTTCGTTTAGAGCCTTCTGCTCAAATTCAGGAACTTAAATATGTTTTAGGTCCACCCGAAAAACCTATGTAATGTACTGTATAACAATTTCTTCTTTTTCGTAATGTCCACCCCAAAGCGCTAACACCAGCGGACACTGTTATGGGGGAGGGAGGAACCGCGCTAAAAAGGAAAATATACTGGGTGTTTCATAATGAGTATTATACTTCTAACGCCTTATAATACTACTAGGATATAAGCCTAGTATTCACAGTGCGAGGCGACTCGCTTGGAATTCCTCAGGTATGCCTCTTAATGTCAAAATACACCAATACCTACTTCTCTCCTTTACTGATGACACTAAGGCTATGAACGGAAATGCGCGAAAATGCAGGAATTCCTGCGAGTCAGGTTTTTTTTTTGGGTTTGTAGAGACCGAATCTGTAGTTACTATGCGATCCTCCCAGTTGTAATATCATCCGTGTAGGGTATCATATTTTAAACATACCGGTTGGCTTTTCTGAAAAAGGAGAGTGTGGGATAAGAGTTTCTGAAGAGAGTGGCGAGCCACCGAGAGAGCAGTTCATGTGAAGCCCAAAGAAATTATTTCTGTGACGACTTTTTTTCACTTAGAACTTCGCTTTTATCGTTTGAGATTGTTTCAGGCTCTAAGCCCTACATGCTACTAACATGCATACTAGGAACATTTTCTGTGTGACGTTGTCTTCAGTGAGGAATGGACTTTTCACCGTATTGGATATGTGTACACTCGTAATGCACGAGAATGGGGTTAGAACTTCTTCCCGAAGTGGTATAAGGCAACGAGACTCCCCTAAATTGAACCCGGCGGAAAGTTTATGGCCCTTTCTTTTTTGGCTAATCAACTGTAATTGGTGCTTCTTATCTTGATACTGTAGAACATTGACTCTTCTCTCAGTTGGAAGAAAGTGAACAGAAAACTCCATTTTCTAGGAAGATTTGATAATAGGTGGCCTCACTGGCATATCGAATTATGTGATAGGTTGAACTTTATCCGATCCCTGGATTGGCCGCAAGGGGCCTAAAAACAGAACTCGATCTGACGCCATGTGATTTTTACATTTCGGGGTTCAAAAAGGACCGCGAATCTCTACCACCACTAACAGCTGATCACACCAAATCATGACAGAGGGTTGAAGCAGCTGTAGAAACAATGAATTCAGATGCACTGATCGACGTTTGGGCTATGTACTTGAAGAAAGGTTCTCACTTTGAACACTTGTAAGATTTTAGGATAAACTGTTTCGTGTTATTGATCATTTAAAATTGTAAGTTTAATATCGTTAATATGTATTAGGAAGCGTTAAAACCCTTTTAGGTACTTCCTGCTTACAATGCAGGTTAGAGATGTGGGTCTCGTTCAGAGATCTGGATAATCAGCGCAGGAGCATAGCTCATAAGCACTTCTATTGGTTTATTCCTATGGGCAATTATATTCGAATGATTGCCATTTTAGTCTTGAATCTTTATCGTCGACAGGTTCAATGCCAGTTTGTGCAAATTCCTTTCACTAATCAAGATTTGATTCTATTACGATATCCGGCTGGAAGTCATTCCAAAGCCGAGTATGAATTAAGTTGCAACAAAAATGAAAAAAAAAAAAAAATCATGACCACCCTCGAATTCTGAAAAATGACTTACATCAATAACTAGGGGGACCATCAGGGGACTCTACATTACATTTTGTATCAAAAGTTTCAATAGTAACTTATCTTGGGGTCTCCCGTGGTCTAGTGGATATCACCTTAGATTCATAAGCGGGAGATGGCGGGTTCGATGGGGATCGGCGGCAGGAATCTTCTCATCCCTCGGCTCGTTGGGAAAATTTCTCCCTGCACCCTGGATGTCGGCGCTAATGGCCTAAATGTCGAAGAGCCATAAAAAAGTAACTTATCTTGTTACAACAACCTTCTTACGACGTGAGCAATACGCAAGATCGCTCCATAGGACGCCAATGATCACCCGCGTCCACTTCTGACTTGTCCGGAAGCCGAAAGGCGCACATTGGGGCCAAACCACATACCTTGGTTCAAAGAAGGCAGCCTCCAAATCTTATCCGATTTCAGAATACTTGAAACTTAGATGTTCTTGTCTGGGTCAGTCAATTCTATTCGCCATACATTTAACACAGCATGAATAGTTGAATTATAACATGCAGTGAATAAGAATAACAGATAAAAATGTAAAAGGTTGTATGCCTTCATTTCAGAATAAAATTTATGATTTTGTCATAAAATGTTATTGCCGCAAAAAATTGATCATTGTTATAGTAAGTTGTTCTATTGATACAATTTAGGATATGAATTTAAATTTGCATTGCTTCTAAGGTATTTCCAGTCCCCTACTAATATTGAGAGTTGGAAAGATAGAGCATTGGCCCCTGATAATCCTTCCCCAGACCTAGCTTAGAAGGTAGGATTACAGCCAAATCCCGAGCTATGAGGTCCTTGGCTCAATATATACTCCAATAACGGCCTCGCTTATTCAACTCCATGGAACTTCGAGGAATCATAGCGACAAATTTGGAACTAGACACTTTTCCGTAATATTTATAAATTTATTTTTTTTGCCCTTAAACGTCAAGGGAACCGTTTTAACACTGCAATAAGTTATAGCTTGAGCCCTATCTTATCGACTAGAGATATTTATTTAGCCAGAAAACTGGCTTGAGCAGACGGGCACCAAGCATAAGTTTTCAGAAAAAAATGCTATAAAACTAGTGTTGCTTAAATACATTTTAGTGTCAACATATAACTTTAATTATATTTTGCTGTAATTACCGATTATGAATCTTGTTGAATATATTTTGCGTTTCACGAAGCATCACCACAAGCGAAATTTACCCCGGCTCTCGCTTCTACTAAGGGTGCGTTTACAATTGATATTTCTCGCAGGAAATATATGTCACGATATAAGTGTCGGATAGATATTCTCTTGAAAGTTAACATAGAGCTATTAGAGAAATAGCTAGACATTTATGTCATGGATATCTATAGGATAGTTCTCGCTTTGCAATAAATGTCCGGCCTGTTTACACTCATACATATATGTCCTGTCTAGTCCATTCTGCTAGCAAAGAAGAACGCAACAAAACGCAAAATAGCGGCATGTTTAGTTATTATACAAATGTTGGGGAAAAAAACCGTTCTGTATGGGTTCGAGATTGGATTTTGAGACGGGAAAAATTAGGTTTCTTCAATCAATTAATGTCTGAGCTCTGTATCGAGCATCCAGCGCAGTTTTTGAATTTTTTAAGAATGAAACCATCAGATTTCGAAAAGTTTGCTTGTAAAATAGGTCCTCTTATATCAAAGCAAGACACAAAATTTAGAGAAGCTATTAGTGTTACAGAACGACTAGCTATAACATTGCGATATTTAACATCAGGTAAGTAGGTATTTACTTAATGAAATACTATTTTATTTTATGAAATTTTATTAATTTGAACTATATTTTTAAACTGCACTATCCCCCATAATGAAAGAGAAAAGAAGACGAACTGTTAAAACTCCAGCGATAATAGTCGGACCTGTTGCAACTAGTAAATAATCAGTGTTTACATCTGTTGGTACAGAAGTTTCGGCAATATAGCTAGAAACCAAGATATTTCTCCCTGACATTTATTGCTCTCTTTATAATCAGCGTATTCACCTGACGGTATAGAAGTGTCGATACTTATTGCTCGTGATAGAAATATATATCTCAGACATAAATTGCTCATGGTTTACACTAGTCGCAATTTCTGTCTGATATAAATTTCCTGCAATAACTAGCAAGTGTAAACCCACCCTAAAACCTGCTCAGCTACAAGGAACCATTCTTAGTGAATCACTGACACCAAAGATATCTGTAGCAGAATTTGACGAACAATGAGTCGTTAATTATTATCATTTTGTTTACGATAGTAGAGAGAATTAGAGCGTTCTAGGCCCTCATTTCGTACGGAAACCAGTGTAAACCAGCTGACGTCATTTCCTACAAGGAAAACAGTGTCAGCCAGCTGACGTCACGCCGGTGACGTCATCAGCTGGAGTACTGTCAGCCAGCTGACGTCACGCGACGTCATCAGCTACAAGGAAAACAGTGTCAGCCAGCCGCCATTTTCCTCACGAAGCCAACATGGATACCGCTTAATCACATCCGTATCTAAGAGCAGTTTACCGCCTAGTCTTAGCATGAGTCATACTAGGCCCTCCTTAGATCCTTAGAAGCTCTAGAGACGCGCATTCAGTCATGGCAGCGCAATCAGAGGATGAGCACAGCGGTTATAGCGCTAGTGGTGGGAGCCACCCTTTCTCAAGACGGGTCAGCTTTCCAGAGTACCAACTAATTGAAGCACGCAGAAGATCGTTCGATACTTGGCCTTTAAGCAACAAAATAAACCCCAGCTACAAGGAAAACAGTGTCAGCCAGCCACCATCTTCCTCACGAAGCTGGGCTGAAACGGCCCTACTACGCTAGGTTAATAGCGCGTTTCCAAGTTTGAAACATTACCAGCCAGCTGCTGTCATCAGCTTGAGTACTGGCAGTCAGCTGACGTCACACTGTTGACGCCACTGCTTTGACGCGATGCTGATCTAGGTTAATAGTGCGTTTCGTCTGTTAGCGCGTTTCCAAGTTTGAAACATTACCAGTCAGCTGACGCCTCCAATAAGCTAACGTCACGCTGTTGACGTCATTGCTTTGACGCGATGCTGACCTAGGTTAATAGCACGCTATAGAGGTAGGGTCTTACGACGTTTTTTGGAATTAGAAAAAACGCGCTCCTCCATTTTCCTCATGAAGCTGGAGGTCCTTCAACGTACTGAGCGTAGCTGTAAGCGCCTCTATGAAGCGATGCTGCGATCAATAGCGCGCAGCATGTTTTTCATAATTTCCTTAGCGAAAGCAGTGTCAGTCAGCAGCAACCAGCTGTACTGACGTATCCTCAAAATCAATAACATCTAGTGTGACGAGCGTCTAGATCCATATCATAGCTTGTAAGAGTTTGTTAAGCAGGGTAATAGGGTGAGTGGTAGAGCACTGGACTAATAAGCTAGAGGGCTAATCCCGAGCAAGCACTAAGCACTAGTGTCTTAGCTCATGACCGTCCCTAGCCTAACCCAGCCTTTAATTAATTTAATAATGGGTACCTGGGATGACTCTAGCAGTTGAAGCAGCCAATGGGCGGTCGGAGCATAGTACTGACCACTAGTGTGCCGTATGACTCAGATACCTCTACTACCCTCAAGGCCCTCGTGACCTATTACGAGGGCCCCGAGGGTAATAGGAGGTTGTAATCTTAGTATTATAGTGTTTAGAATAAATAACAGTATCGCTCTCTCACATTAATCGTGTAGGCGATATGTGATAGAGGGGACTGCTCCTTATCTTTACCTCGCCCCTCCATCCAACAGACTCCTCAGTAGACTCAGCAACCTACAGCTGCAAGAACCTTCAACACGCACAAGTGAGTGGAATAATTATTTTATTGTAACAGATCACTCACTTATGGCGATGTCGGGGTGATAAAAGTGTCAATAGGATAAATAAATAGGCATGTTCAGGATAAAACGTGTTTTATTTTGTTATAACATAAAAAGGTTAACTTAAATGTACAAAAAGATTTACAACTTCCCTTAACTTAGTAGTTAATTTAAATGTACAAAAAGGTTTACAACTAGCCTTAACTTAGGTTTACAAAAAAAATAGCTTATCTATCCTTAACTCAGATTTACAACCAACCTTAACTTAGATTTACAAAAATAGCTTATCTATCCTTAACTTATATTTACAAAAAATAGCTTATCTATCCTTAACTCAGATTTACAACCAACCTTAACTTAGAGTTACAACCAACCTTAACTTATATTTACAACCAACCTTAACTTATTAAGTATTAGGGAGCGCAAGTAAGTTGTCCGAAGGTATCTTATAATGACCTAATGCTAGAGTGGAGACGTTATCTTTAAGAATATACCTTTTGTCATCGTTCGCTGATAGAGATATTTTATTAACTTCTGTACTATAAATGAAATGTTTGGATGAGCGGATAAACTTCATGGGATGTCGAGCTGTATCATGGGTTTTTAAGCATGAAACATAATCTTGAAAGGTGATTTTATTTTTCAATACGGCTTTCTTAACACCTTTAGCTTTACGAATTTCACGTTTATCGATAAGTATTGCATACATTTTTGCCCGAAGCCCTACAAACGCATTTATTAGCTCACCATTGGTCTCATCTTTGAATTTACCTAATACCTTTTTGTTCAGAGTCGAGAAACATTTATGATCGGGAGGGAAGTCGGATGTATCCAAATACGGTAGGAGATCTATATAATCCTGGAATATATCTTCAGTAAATATCTTATATATGAATGAATCCGTATCTGTATAAGATAGGATTAACCTTTCAGGTCCGAAACGCGGCATCATAACGTCGTAGTGGTAAGCGTACATGGTAGTCTTTGAAAGATCTAAAACACTTAGGCCGATGTAAAGGGGCTTATTAAATTTTACTTTATTCTTTAACAGATGTATAGCAGCTAGGTTCTCGGTGTATATAGTCCTATCAATAAAATTATTTTTCGAAACCATTTTTTCAATCTTTTTAGCGTCGCACACGAGCTGCATATTCATTCGATTTCTGACATTTTCCATAGTTTTACCAAAAACCGAGTTGTTATAAAGTTTATATAGATCTTTTTCAAAAGCCGTGCGAGCAGTTGTTCGAAGTTGAGTATTATGGGAAATGTAGGGTTCGAGCCATTTAGACTGACGAAATTTTATCGCTCTATTAATTTTCTTTAAAATGAGGCCATGGTCTAAAGCTTGCTTGAGAGCTACGTAATGGACGATATAATTCCTCCTAGGATTTAAATGAGGGACTAGTTTCCTGTGCTCACTCACCTCTATATTGTCAGGTAGAAATGGTAGGGAGTTGTGCAAATCGTGTAGCTCTTGAGGGTAGTCGACATCAACATCAAGGATATATCCGTAGTCAGGTGAGAGTTTGCTTAGATCTATATCCCCCTCCACCCATTCAAACCCCCCATAGGGTAGCGATTGCACCATTGCATGGCCATATAAATTATTTGCATCTTGATAAACGATATACGACGATGGCTCATTAGGATTATAGTTATTCAAGTATTTATTATTAGCTTCGATGAACCTGTGCGATACCTGGCATATTCCTCCACGTATTCCTCGCTCAATCATTAAGATCATATCATAATCGGTGAGCAGTTGAAGTCTCACACCTGTAAAGCGAAGCATGGCATCCCAAGAAAGTCCGGGAAGGGTGAAGTAGTTACAGGGGTCGAGCTTATGCGTCTTCAGGGTTATATCTCGAAATACTTCGAAGACATCCGATAGTAGTAATACATCCGTTCTGAGATAATGGTCGCTATACTCCCCTATGGTGCGACATTTAAATGTATTCCACACATTTATAGCGTGCTGATAGTCTTCATCAGAAACGGATGTATCCGTTAACTTATTATAAAAATACGTTTTGTCCGGCAATGCTTGCTCCTCTAACGTGCTCCAACCAGTGACGTAATCGTATGGGAATACCCCCTTACGCGATAATAGTTGAACATGTTCTGGAGGGTAAAATTTTGAAATCTCACGTAGCTCCGGTAAATTTTTAGCTAAGCTATCTAGACTGCTTGACATGAATCTAAAAGTATCCAAAAAGCGGAGCTCTAGGGTTCCCGTCACTGATTTGCTAAACGATATGTACTTCTCTTCGGTGTTGGGGATCACCGATATCTTCTTAGTATTACACCCCAACTGTCTCACTATATGATGAGCATCGTATGACGAGAGGTTATGAAACAATACCGGTAAAAACGAAGGGTTTGAATATCGTAGGTTGCAAGACTGGTGTGCGCTCCCTCTAAATAATCCTGTGAGATGATTATGATCTCTAACCTTAATATCCGACGAAGTAAACGGCTTATCACACATGTAGCAATGCGTGCTTGCCTCGTGTCGTTGTATTTCCTCACTGGTTGAAGGATTCATAGGAGTGGGAGTACTGTATATATCTGATACCATCTCTGCGATCTTTATCAGGTATTCCATTAGATGCTTACCAGCATCCGGACCTCTGTATAAGTACGGCTCCTTAGGTAGAGGTGTCTCTAGATGGGCGACTTCGTCGGACATTTTCAGGTAGCAGCAAAAACTCATAGGCTCGTGGAGCTGATAGTTGAGCGTATATGACGCACTCGGATCAGGCTGACACGTATGCACAGGTCTGAGGATGCTCTCGAAGTCGCAATATATGACGTAAGGAACTCTTAACGATCTCTCTACGTGCTCGAATTCTACATACGCCTTATTAGTAGGTAGCTCAACTCGGGTAGGAGGGTTTTTTATACAGTAAACTTTATGGTCCGCCATTTTGTCAGAAGCCGGCTTTAATTGGTTATCGAAATGGGTGAAACAGCGTTTGCAAATAATCTTTTTAGCGTGGCGTTTCGAAACTTGTGATCCTACTAATCTATCGAAATCCTTAATGTATACATAGTGGGAGAGCTCATCTTGCTCTAGTAGTAGGAGATCTCGGTGATCCGGAAGCTCGGAATCAACGACTTTTATGGGATAAACGTTAAGATCTTTATCCAGTCCGAACACATTGATCGAAATATTATTGAGTTTTTCGAACTGTTTTATATCCTTTACAGGTGTGGGGAAAGTCAAGTGGGAGAAATCATATCGGCTCTCAAGAGTAGAATAAACAGAAACTCTATTAGGGTGCTCCGATGCAAATTTGGCTAAGACTGAATAGACGAAGCATCTAGAGTCATTGTTTTGAACATTAATGCAAGCCTTCCTATTTCTTATCTTAGCGGGTAGTTCGATATAACTACTACCTCTCAACGGGCTATATTTATTAATTTTTAATCGCATCCCATCGATTGCAGCTAAGGTCCAACCGCTACGTTTTAATTGAGACTCCTCAAGCTCCTTATCCAATTTTTCACACATCGTATTAAGAAGTTCATCTATATCTGTATCAGCGAAAACGGGGCTATTTTTAGTTTTTACTGTTACTGATAACTCATCTCCACTTACATTAGTCATCAGACAATCTAAAACTAAATTAAACTTAATACTACAATGTTCTACTATACTATTACTTATCTTATCCTTAATAATATACCTTACAGACGTACAAAAATTTGGAATATCTGAATTAGTCTCGGACCTAATAAAATATGATCTTAACCTACTTTTGAACGCAGTCTCATATTCTACTACTCCGCTAGAGTCTGGCAGCTCACCTAGTAGCTCTTCGTTGCTAGGCTCTCCTCGCTGTCGTTTCGCAGGCGGCTGACCACAACAGCTCTCATGACGCTCCAAGTTGTGTAGGTTACTGAAGCGGAAGCTGCAGTGTGCGCAGGGTCTCCCTGGGCAGTCATGTATCCCCAACTGACCGCAAAGATTGCAAGCGCGGCATATTTGCTCATGGCGAATCCTATTGTCAATCCTAGAAAACGCCTTGGAACACTTGGAGCAGTTCATAGTGACTGATGGTAAGTACCTCTGACTGATGGTGAATACCTCTGACTGATGGCGCATGGCGCATGCTCTTATATACTAATCAGGCTGGAGGGGAGTGGTAGGGATAGAGAGGGGCTGGAGGGGAGGGGTAGGGATAGAGAGGTGGGGATAGAGAGAGGTAGGGATTGATAAATAACATAACCATTTCAGCATACATCTATTTATTCATAAAGTTCAGTTTTACATAGTTTTAAATTCCAATATAATATAATCCAGGTAGGTAAAAACATAGGCCTCCATAAACTGTTGTCGCCAGCTGTAGAGCCTTAATGGTGTAGGGAACTCCTCGCCGATATCGTGATATTTCTTTCCATCATACTCCGCTGTACAGTGCGTATTTCTAACAGAAGATTTTAAACAGAAAGATTAACGTTTTTGAAAATATGGATATGATGACCTCGATGGGTGGTGGGGAGGGTGTTGACACAGGAGTCCGAGTATGACTATGATGAGGAAGGATGTAGAAATAATTACTAAGAGCCTGATAGGAGAGCAGCAGGATTGGCTCATAGTTATAATCAGCAGGATAAGTCACTTCCCGAATCCGGTGATAAAGGTTAAAAAATGATATGACTAAGCTATGACTCAATCTCGGGGATTATTATTCTATAATATTTTTAGCAGGCTCCCATGTAGGCTTTCGAAAACCTAACCATTTCACTAAAACGCGATTATTTTTTCTTCTTAGTATTTTCTCTACCAGATATACGTCGTTGAACGTAGTTTTCTGCAATTCCTCGGAATAAAACGCGCCTTTGATGAGGCTACCGTTCAGATCCTTCAAGATATAGGTAGGAGGCTTCGTAGTTTTTACTTCTTCAATCTTAAACACTTCCGTTGAATAGTTGGGGTGGTAGGCTTTGTCGAAAACGCCTCTCTCGCGCGATATTCGTACATAATCATCCTTCTTAAGAGGTCGCGAATGTCGTTTGATGCTGTCGAAAGGTGCTAGGCTTCTATATTTTGAAAGTATATAATTCTCATTATCTTTATTAACTTGGGCCGGAGCCAGTCCTATAGTCCTATGCTTGTCGGTATTATACTCATGAGCAATATCTTGTAGTATGTGTAAATATCGGAACGACCCCTGAAGATGAAACCTTCGATACATCTTAGCCTTGATAGTTCTTATCAATCTTTCAACATGCGCGCATTTTATTGAAGAATACGTACTATAGTGCCTCACACCCTTCTCCTTTAAGGATTTCGATAGATTAGTAGGATCACAAGTTTCGAAACGCCACGCTAAAAAGATTATTTGCAAACGCTGTTTCACCCATTTCGATAACCAATTAAAGCCGGCTTCTGACAAAATGGCGGACCATAAAGTTTACTGTATAAAAAACCCTCCTACCCGAGTTGAGCTACCTACTAATAAGGCGTATGTAGAATTCGAGCACGTAGAGAGATCGTTAAGAGTTCCTTACGTCATATATTGCGACTTCGAGAGCATCCTCAGACCTGTGCATACGTGTCAGCCTGATCCGAGTGCGTCATATACGCTCAACTATCAGCTCCACGAGCCTATGAGTTTTTGCTGCTACCTGAAAATGTCCGACGAAGTCGCCCATCTAGAGACACCTCTACCTAAGGAGCCGTACTTATACAGAGGTCCGGATGCTGGTAAGCATCTAATGGAATACCTGATAAAGATCGCAGAGATGGTATCAGATATATACAGTACTCCCACTCCTATGAATCCTTCAACCAGTGAGGAAATACAACGACACGAGGCAAGCACGCATTGCTACATGTGTGATAAGCCGTTTACTTCGTCGGATATTAAGGTTAGAGATCATAATCATCTCACAGGATTATTTAGAGGGAGCGCACACCAGTCTTGCAACCTACGATATTCAAAACCCTTCGTTTTTACCGGTATTGTTTCATAACCTCTCGTCATACGATGCTCATCATATAGTGAGACAGTTGGGGTGTAATACTAAGAAGATATCGGTGATCCCCAACACCGAAGAGAAGTACATATCGTTTAGCAAATCAGTGACGGGAACCCTAGAGCTCCGCTTTTTGGATACTTTTAGATTCATGTCAAGCAGTCTAGATAGCTTAGCTAAAAATTTACCGGAAGCTACGTGAGATTTCAAAATTTTACCCTCCAGAACATGTTCAACTATTATCGCGTAAGGGGGGTATTCCCATACGATTACGTCACTGGTTGGAGCACGTTAGAGGAGCAAAGCATTGCCGGACAAAACGTATTTTTATAATAAGTTTAACGGATACATCCGTTTCTGATGAAGACTATCAGCACGCTATAAATGTGTGGAATACATTTAAATGTCGCACCATAGGGGAGTATAGCGACCATTATCTCAGAACGGATGTATTACTACTATCGGATGTCTTCGAAGTATTTCGAGATATAACCCTGAAGACGCATAAGCTCGACCCCTGTAACTACTTCACCCTTCCCGGACTTTCTTGGGATGCCATGCTTCGCTTTACAGGTGTGAGACTTCAACTGCTCACCGATTATGATATGATCTTAATGATTGAGCGAGGAATACGTGGAGGAATATGCCAGGTATCGCACAGGTTCATCGAAGCTAATAATAAATACTTGAATAACTATAATCCTAATGAGCCATCGTCGTATATCGTTTATCAAGATGCAAATAATTTATATGGCCATGCAATGGTGCAATCGCTACCCTATGGGGGGTTTGAATGGGTGGAGGGGGATATAGATCTAAGCAAACTCTCACCTGACTACGGATATATCCTTGATGTTGATGTCGACTACCCTCAAGAGCTACACGATTTGCACAACTCCCTACCATTTCTACCTGACAATATAGAGGTGAGTGAGCACAGGAAACTAGTCCCTCATTTAAATCCTAGGAGGAATTATATCGTCCATTACGTAGCTCTCAAGCAAGCTTTAGACCATGGCCTCATTTTAAAGAAAATTAATAGAGCGATAAAAATTTCGTCAGTCTAAATGGCTCGAACCCTACATTTCCCATAATACTCAACTTCGAACAACTGCTCGCACGGCTTTTGAAAAAGATCTATATAAACTTTATAACAACTCGGTTTTTGGTAAAACTATGGAAAATGTCAGAAATCGAATGAATATGCAGCTCGTGTGCGACGCTAAAAAGATTGAAAAAATGGTTTCGAAAAATAATTTTATTGATAGGACTATATACACCGAGAACCTAGCTGCTATACATCTGTTAAAGAATAAAGTAAAATTTAATAAGCCCCTTTACATCGGCCTAAGTGTTTTAGATCTTTCAAAGACTACCATGTACGCTTACCACTACGACGTTATGATGCCGCGTTTCGGACCTGAAAGGTTAATCCTATCTTATACAGATACGGATTCATTCATATATAAGATATTTACTGAAGATATATTCCAGGATTATATAGATCTCCTACCGTATTTGGATACATCCGACTTCCCTCCCGATCATAAATGTTTCTCGACTCTGAACAAAAAGGTATTAGGTAAATTCAAAGATGAGACCAATGGTGAGCTAATAAATGCGTTTGTAGGGCTTCGGGCAAAAATGTATGCAATACTTATCGATAAACGTGAAATTCGTAAAGCTAAAGGTGTTAAGAAAGCCGTATTGAAAAATAAAATCACCTTTCAAGATTATGTTTCATGCTTAAAAACCCATGATACAGCTCGACATCCCATGAAGTTTATCCGCTCATCCAAACATTTCATTTATAGTACAGAAGTTAATAAAATATCTCTATCAGCGAACGATGACAAAAGGTATATTCTTAAAGATAACGTCTCCACTCTAGCATTAGGTCATTATAAGATACCTTCGGACAACTTACTTGCGCTCCCTAATACTTAATAAGTTAAGGTTGGTTGTAAATATAAGTTAAGGTTGGTTGTAACTCTAAGTTAAGGTTGGTTGTAAATCTGAGTTAAGGATAGATAAGCTATTTTTTGTAAATATAAGTTAAGGATAGATAAGCTATTTTTGTAAATCTAAGTTAAGGTTGGTTGTAAATCTGAGTTAAGGATAGATAAGCTATTTTTTTTGTAAACCTAAGTTAAGGCTAGTTGTAAACCTTTTTGTACATTTAAATTAACTACTAAGTTAAGGGAAGTTGTAAATCTTTTTGTACATTTAAGTTAACCTTTTTATGTTATAACAAAATAAAACACGTTTTATCCTGAACATGCCTATTTATTTATCCTATTGACACTTTTATCACCCCGACATCGCCATAAGTGAGTGATCTGTTACAATAAAATAATTATTCCACTCACTTGTGCGTGTTGAAGGTTCTTGCAGCTGTAGGTTGCTGAGTCTACTGAGGAGTCTGTTGGATGCGAGGTAAAGATAAGGAGCAGTCCCCTCTATCACATATCGCCTACACGATTAATGTGAGAGAGCGAAACTGTTATTTATTCTAAACACTATAATACTAAGATTACAACCTCCTATTACCCTCGGGGCCCTCGTAATAGGTCACGAGGGCCTTGAGGGTAGTAGAGGTATCTGAGTCATACGGCACACTAGTGGTCAGTACTATGCTCCGACCGCCCATTGGCTGCTTCAACTGCTAGAGTCATCCCAGGTACCCATTATTAAATTAATTAAAGGCTGGGTTAGGCTAGGGACGGTCATGAGCTAAGACACTAGTGCTTAGTGCTTGCTCGGGATTAGCCCTCTAGCTTATTAGTCCAGTGCTCTACCACTCACCCTATTACCCTGCTTAACAAACTCTTACAAGCTATGATATGGATCTAGACGCTCGTCACACTAGATGTTATTGATTTTGAGGATACGTCAGTACAGCTGGTTGCTGCTGACTGACACTGCTTTCGCTAAGGAAATTATGAAAAACATGCTGCGCGCTATTGATCGCAGCATCGCTTCATAGAGGCGCTTACAGCTACGCTCAGTACGTTGAAGGACCTCCAGCTTCATGAGGAAAATGGAGGAGCGCGTTTTTTCTAATTCCAAAAAACGTCGTAAGACCCTACCTCTATAGCGTGCTATTAACCTAGGTCAGCATCGCGTCAAAGCAATGACGTCAACAGCGTGACGTTAGCTTATTGGAGGCGTCAGCTGACTGGTAATGTTTCAAACTTGGAAACGCGCTAACAGACGAAACGCACTATTAACCTAGATCAGCATCGCGTCAAAGCAGTGGCGTCAACAGTGTGACGTCAGCTGACTGCCAGTACTCAAGCTGATGACAGCAGCTGGCTGGTAATGTTTCAAACTTGGAAACGCGCTATTAACCTAGCGTAGTAGGGCCGTTTCAGCCCAGCTTCGTGAGGAAGATGGTGGCTGGCTGACACTGTTTTCCTTGTAGCTGGGGTTTATTTTGTTGCTTAAAGGCCAAGTATCGAACGATCTTCTGCGTGCTTCAATTAGTTGGTACTCTGGAAAGCTGACCCGTCTTGAGAAAGGGTGGCTCCCACCACTAGCGCTATAACCGCTGTGCTCATCCTCTGATTGCGCTGCCATGACTGAATGCGCGTCTCTAGAGCTTCTAAGGATCTAAGGAGGGCCTAGTATGACTCATGCTAAGACTAGGCGGTAAACTGCTCTTAGATACGGATGTGATTAAGCGGTATCCATGTTGGCTTCGTGAGGAAAATGGCGGCTGGCTGACACTGTTTTCCTTGTAGCTGATGACGTCGCGTGACGTCAGCTGGCTGACAGTACTCCAGCTGATGACGTCACCGGCGTGACGTCAGCTGGCTGACACTGTTTTCCTTGTAGGAAATGACGTCAGCTGGTTTACACTGGTTTCCGTACGAAATGAGGGCCTAGAACGCTCTAATTCTCTCTACTTACGATGCTAACACTACTCTTACGATAAAACACTTACTCACAGACTGCATGAGACGATGTGATCTGAACTTACCTTACAACTTATGCGAGTTGTTAAGTGAAGATAGCCAACACATAGACTCTATACTACATTACCTACACAACAATGGATTATACCAACTCATTTGAACGCAGCTTAATGTTTCGTTACCATAGTGTCCTATAGAGACATGAATATCCCACCGAAGGCAGATAATTCATCTACCTTCTGATCCATACTGATTTTACAGACTGATATACAAACATAATGTAAATAAACTCAAAATAATTTAAAATCATGTAACCTAAGATTATATGTATTTGTATATATGTGTGTAAATAATAAAAACAAGCTTGTATTAAGCATAATTTAATGTAAATATATAGACAATACGCTGATATAATGTAATTTAGTAATATATATATATATGTATGAGTGTGAGTGTATATATGTATGTGTACGTAAATGTGTGTATATGTATATAGATGTATGTGTATGTGTGTGTGTGTGTGTGTGTGTGTGTGTGTGTGTGTGTGTGTGTGTGTGTGTGTGTGTGTGTATATATATATCTCTGTGTATAATGTAAATATATAAAAAGTAAGGTAATATAAGGCAATGTAATAATATATACATAATATAAATACGTACACAATAAGGTAACGGGGGTCTCCCGTAGTCTAATGGCTAGCGCCTTGCATTCATAAGCGGGAGATGGTGGGTTCGATTCCCAACCTCCGGCAGGAATTTTATCATCCCACGACTCGCTGGTAAAATTCCTCACTGCACCCTGGATGTCGGCGCTAATGACCTAGATGTAGATGCGCCATAAAAAAAAGAAAAAAAAAAGAACAAAAGGAAAAAAAAATAAGGTAACATAATGTTTGTAATAACTATATAAAATGTAAGGTGTGCATCGCTATAAAGCGGAACACCAAGAAATAAATGAATGTTTTACGATGCTCCACTGGCAGTAAGTGGAATCTAATTACTTCGAGCCACTCCAATTGGTTGCTGTCATCGCTCAGAATTTCATCTTATGAGTCTTGTGTTGCTCAAGATACCAGCAATTCGTCAAGATGTGCTTCTCAATGAACAGCATACTGCACGAGTTGCTAATTGGAGGAGGGTCTTTTGACATGAGGAAACTATGTGAGAAGTATTTTTTTTTTTTTTTTTTTTTTTTTTTTGTGTGTTTCAATGTCATGCCAACCCTTAAGGTCATTAAAGCCATTCCTTTGATTGGTGATTATTGTTTAGTGATTATACATACATACAAACACACATACACACACACACACACACACACATATATATATATATATATATATATATATATATATATATATATATATATACACACACATAGATACACACACAGACAGATATGCATATCAGTGTCATTTAGCCATGTTTATAGTGGTATTTTTAATTTAAGGTGTAACTAAATTTTGTTGTATTGAATTAAAGGTTGAATTAAATTTTGTCAATTTAACCTCGAGGCTTTTAGAAAGTTGAAAAGTCTCTCTACTTGGTTAGTATGATCGCCAAGTATTATGTATTAATAACAACGAGACAAAGAATAATTGGAGTTTGTATTTTTCTAACTTTATATTCATAACCAAAACTGAAGTAACAATTAACATATGTAATAATTCTAAATTCTAAATAAACATTTGTATGTCATATCAGTCCTCCCCTCTATATTCTGTAGGAATTAGTTGGTCTATGTGACGTCGCCAGATCTCTCCACTATCCATTTTCAGTGTGTAATGAAGATTGCCTTCCTTAGAGATCACAGTTCCGAATTTCCACTTCTCTCCCCCGAATTCCGAGCTTGAACTCTTCTTCCAATTTCCAGAGTCATCCATTTTTCCAAATCCTGTCTTTCTTCAAAATTATTTTTTTCCTGTTTCCTTTCTGTCAGAACTTCCAAGAATGTTCTTATTTTTCTACCAAACATCAATTGGTATGGGCTTGACCCATTTTTAGTAGGTGTTCTTCTCAGTTGAGCAACTAAACGGTCAATTTGTGCTTGTAAATCCCCTTCTTCGCACTGCATTGCCTTCAATGACCGTTTAATAGTCTGAACAAAGCGTTCTGCTTGTCCATTGGTTGACGCGTGGAATGGAGCCGTCCTTTTATGTATTATAGCATGCTCCTTCATAAATGAAGTGAAATGTTGCGAAGTGAATGATTAATAATAATAATAATATTATAATTTCGTGAATGAATCCACAATGACAAAGTAAAAGGAACCTGCCCGGGGTTCCGCAAAATCGATGTGTATCCGTTGCCATGGTGAGGTTGGTTAATTTTGTCAATTAACCTCGAGGCTTTTAAAAAGTTGAAAAGTCTCTCTACTTGGTTACTATGATCGCCAAGAATGTCATCTAATGAGTCAGGCAGTTGGTGTTGCTCTTTTAGTTGCTCATAAGCACGGCAATTCGTCAGAATCTAGGCGCACGGTAGTGCGCCAGGCCAAGTTCCGGCCTAAGCATACTGTGTGTATATTACAGGTGGTCTTAGAGCCGATTTTTACCCTCTCATAACTTTGAACCAGGTAAAGATAAAGTTATGAAATTTTACACAGGTATTATACTACTAGATGTGAGTAAAACTGGAAATTTTCATAATTCTACATCGAATAGTTTCTGAGATATAAGCGATCGAAAATCGGGATTTATAGGACTCACTCACTCACTGACTCATCAAAATTATTAGGCACTTCCCATGATGCTAGAGACTTGAAATTTTGCATGAAGATAGATATGAAGACGTTATTAAAGGAAAAAGTCGAAAAATCGCGAAAAGTTGCTTTTGACTCCGCTTCCGGGGCGGTGGCGTGCCAGTTTTGTACTTCCTTCGGAAACCCATCATTCCGTCCGAAACCCATGATGTGGGGTATCAAATGAATTGTCTCGGTATGAAGAACCTATATTTGATGTTTTAAGAAACAATTAGACACATATAGGCTCGGTAAAAATCGTATACCAGCTGTCTGTCTGTTTGTTTGTTCCTCTTACAAATCCGTGCCGTTTTACAGATTTTGACCAAACTTGGGACACAGATGGGTCTTGATACGGGGATAATCATAGGCTAGGTTAAATTGTCTATCAGCTGTCTGTCTGTTTGTTCCTTATACAAATACACACCGTTTGACCGATTTTGACAAAATTTGACACACATTTCGGTCTTTCTCCGGGTAGTTTCATAGGCTAGTCAAAATCGTCTATCAGCTGTCTGTCTGCATGTTTGTTCCTTACACAAATTCACTCCATTTGACCGATTTTGACCAAACTTGGCACACAGGTAGGCCTTGGTCCGGGGAATGCACTAGGCTAGGTAAAAAAGGTCTTTTAGCTGTCTGTCTGCATGTTTGTTCCTTACACAAATTCACTCCATTTGACCGATTTTGACCAAACTTGGCACACAGGTAGGCCTTGGTCCGGGGAATGCACTAGGCTAGGTAAAAAAGGTCTTTTAGCTGTCTGTGTGTATGTTTGTTCCTTATTCAAATTCACACCGTTTGGCCTATTTTGACCAAACTTGGCACGCAGGTAGGTCTTGATACGGGAGTGTCATATTACCTATGACGTTTTCTACTTTTTGTTCCATCGAAATGCCATCATTCCTTCTGAAACCCATCATGTGGGGTAACAAATGAATCGTCTTGGTAAGGAGAACCTATATTTGATGTTTTAAAAAACATTTCGACGCATCTTAACAACAACAGGTGTGATTTCTTTCTTAAATGTAGTAAATAAAGTCGTAGGGGTTCACTGCATAATATACTTCAAAGCAGATACTAAGTTTTTCAAAGTCGAGCCATCTAAATTACAAAGTTTAGGATCACAAACCCAAAATGTATCGTCTTTGTTCTTATATTTTTCTTGAAGGCCTTCTGCACTTTCCCTATTGTGAGCTTTATCCTCGGGATAAGGTTCCTGTGTTTTACAGTGTAATAGTTTAGTTAAGAGAGCAATCAATTTGTTCTCTAGAGTAATGTCATCTGGAAGAGCTTCCAACTTTTCTAGTCTAGTGATTAGATGTATGTAGGTTGATTATTGGTATCAAATATCAAGCAGTAAGGAGAACCTTATGCAGAATCCAAAGACCCTGGTTTTATATGAAGTACAAAAGCCAGTAGGTATGCGGCAACTAAATTCTATTTAATACTTAGAAAAAAGTAATGAGATCCCCAAAAAAAAAAAAAACATAAATGTGAAATAGAGGCCAAGTTCCTGCCCCCACAAAGAAACACTCCCTTCCTCAAAAATATCCCCTCCTAAAACCCGCCAAAAACGCCTTACCATTCTACACTCCAAAAAAGTAGTATGAGTTGGTGTATTAATTCAACCAAAAATATTTACCAATACAAGAGATGATACAAGAAAGAAATGTCCAAGTTCATTACTTGGAAGACCTCATAGTTACTTACTAAGAACAGTAAAGACACTTCAACTGACCTTTAAAAACAACAATAAAAATACTTATATCCAGTTACTAAAATATCACTTTCCTCAACCAGGTATATTCTTAAACTTGGCAATGTTTTTTTTTTTAGCCAAAATTATCTTTAGAGAGAAAACTAAACATTGCCAAGTTTAAGATTATACCTGGTTGAGGAAAGTGATATTTTAGTAACTGGATATAAGTATTTTTATTGTTGTTTTTAAAGGTCAGTTGAAGTGTCTTTACTGTTCTTAGTAAGTAACTGTGAGGTCTTCCAAGTAATGAACTTGGACATTTCTTTCTTGTATCATCTCTTGTATTGGTAAATATTTTTGGTTGAATTAATACACCAACTCATACTACTTTTTTGGAGTGTAGAATGGTAAGGCGTTTTTGGCGGGTTTTAGGAGGGGATATTTTTGAGGAAGGGAGTGTTTCTTTGTGGGGGCAGGAACTTGGCCTCTATTTCACATTTATGTTTTTTTTTGGGATGTGTTTAACAGTGAGTAGCACATTGCATGAGCTGCAGATTGGCGGAGGTTCTTTTGACATAAGGAAGGAATGAGTGAGTTTTGTATGGTCAAATCTCATACGGGTTAACACTACTTCCTTTCTTCTTGTGCCATTTATTTATGTCTTCCATGATTTAACTCATCCCTTTATCTCTCTGAGTTTGTTTTCCCTCACTTGTTGCCTAGCAGTTTGCCATGTATTCCAAATCAAATCTTTTGAGTGGGCTATTAAATCAAATTTTGAAACTTTATGGAAAGGCATACCTTCTCTAATTGCTTTTCTTGCCAAGGTGTCAACTTGCTCATTTTGATTTATTCCGTGGTGAAGTATGTTTGGCCGCTCCTCATACGGGTTAACATCACTTATTTTTTTCTAGTAGGAAACAGTTTTTGCTGCCTTCCACGGATAATACAGGCCTTGCTTAATTCAAAGCTTTTATAAGATTGCCACCGTCCACTTAACAATATTTCCAAACAGTTTTCGATACATTTATGAAAATATACAAAACTCCCATAGCTGCTCATAATTAGGTCAATGAAATAATTTTTTTTTCTAACACTTCGTTTAATCCTGCCGGTTCAATAAATAAAAATTGAAAATCAGGGTTGTTAGGTTTTATCAAACCGTTTTGTGTTTGTTAGGTATAGGGATATATCTGCGATGAATGCAATTATTTATTTATTTAAATTTTAACGTCTATTATAATTAACTGAGAATTTTAGGACGGGTTATCTATAGGTCACCACCTTTTTCTAGCCAGGTTAGGGCTGATGCCTTTTCTTTTTCCGAAAGAAAAGCTACCACCCCAAGTGAGAAACCCACGACTTTTGGTACGGAGTGCTAAGTGCTCACGCCTTAACAGTCACGGCCACCGGGCCTTCAAATGTTATTAAAAAATAAATAAATATTGATTGTACAGTCGTCCATAAATGAATTGACGTTTATCAACAATGTAAACATATTATTACAGCTACATTTAGAACGACAAGACAACTTTCAAGAAAACCGAGAAATCGTAATAATAAAGTATTTGAGCTTGTTTCTTGTAAAAGAGAAATATTGCTGGTGCGATAAATTATCCAATAAAGGGTCTGCTTGAAACCCCGCGTAATAGTGTGTGCCTCACGAATACCTTTCTCTCTCTCTTTTCGGCGAAAAGAAAAAACACCCAAGCGAAAGTGTTCTCCCCCACAACGATATGATTGTGTTGTTGTGGGACAATGGGGGGGGGGGGATGAAGGATTTCGCCTTGGATAAGAGACATTTTCTCGAGAGGAAAATGTATTTATTTTTCGATATCTCATAAAGAAATCGATTATGTAGGTTGCCTGAATATTATTTTTACTTTCAAGGTCTATTTTATGGCCGGTTTGTTGAAAAGTCCTTCTTGTATTGTAGGCTTAGACACATTGAATTTATATTATACTAGCTGACTACCCGTGCTTCACCACGGCCGATAAGTATTTTTTATATTGAGTTAAATAAGATATGATCAAAATTAACGCTACTACTTAATTTTGTACATTTTATTATACCACGTCATACTATATTTTATTCATCAATTGATAAGTAATTAATGCATAATGTTTCTTGTCGTTGGGGCGCTCCGGACCAGTGTCAAGAAAGAGCTTATTATTGCACGGACTTTAAAGTTACCCAGGAAACACCATGTGGAGGTAACCGTGCTTGTTTCCGTTGGAGAGAGAAAAAAAAATACAACAACCGCTTAAAAAGTTAGGTAAACAGAGACAAATACTCGTTGCAAAGCATAAAACTAACAAATTTGAAGTTTTAAGCACTTATCTCTTCGATTGACATCGCCCCACCGCCCGGGACAACTGTACACGGCTGTCCCTCCCATGTGGCGGCCCTGCCCACCGAACATTACAACAGACTCTTATTGTAGAGAATTTAGAGTTCCCAACCATTTTCGAGATATTTTAAAAAACATACTGAGATCCGAAAACTTTGTATCACCATTCATACAATTTTTTTCCATATACTTCGTTTCTAAATACCCAAACAGAAAATTAGTTTTGAAAAGTATTTCTATCAATTTTTCTGGTAAATGGCTACAGAACTCGCTTAAAAAATGGTTTCATTTGTTTTCCTATGTTAAGGAATCTTTCGCACAAATTTCGCTCCAAAAACCATGTTCCAGTAAACGGAATCAACTGGTTAATGAACTTGACCTTTTAAATGAGAAGAAAGATTTTTGTACCAAATGTTTTGCATCAAAATCGGACTGTTTATGAGCCGATGAGGAACTTCTGAATAATTCAACCCCCCCTAAAAGTACTTAAACATTTGAATATCAAAAAAACCTTTCTTAGCGAGTGTTGACATTCTAAACGTATTGTCCGTGCAAAATTTCAAATTTTGCTGCCTAGGCTTGCATGTTCTAACCAACTCAAACTTTAAACCCCTCTAAAAATACTTAAAAATTCGAATATCAAAAAATCCTTTCTTATTGAGTGCCTACGTTATATAGGGAGTGTCCATGCAAAATTTTCTGTCGAGTTTGTTTACATTTTTTGTTGATTACAGCATTAAATAAACTTGTATTTATCATATTTTGCTTGCTGAAAATTATTTATTTAGTGCTAAAATTTCCTTTTCAAATGAATCCCCCAAAACTAATCATGGCTAATCATGATGACGTAGTTTGTTTTGAATTCTCCTATCTATATAACCTTCCTCATAGCCTCCAAGTGAAGTTATCGTTATTTCTTATTTTATAGAAAGATTTAACCCACGACAGAATGGAATTTTATTTGACATGAATCACATATTTACAGTTGATTATAACAGTAAAACGAATTGGCTAGTAAAACAAGATACTTAAAATGACAACGAATTTTTGGTTTTTTAGAATAGAGCCTTCTCAGCAGTAGTCAAAGAGTAGGTACGTTTTCAGTACATAATTGTATTGACTTATACAGATTAAGAATTATCCGCTTCTGTGTAAGTTGGCTACTGTCAGTTTCCTGTGATTTGTGATGCTAATCTATTCCATTTCTTCGAGATGTACGTAACTGCGCTAAGATGATGCAGTTCCTGCGAGTCGGGCTTTTTTGTTTATTACAGCATTAAATAAACTTGTATTTATCATATTTTGCTTGCTGACAATTATTTATTTAGTGCTAAAATTTCCTTTTCAAATGAATCCCCCAAGACACCAATGACGCCGTGTTATTCTTTGGTAATAAAGGAGAAAATGCTGCTTCTGTTGCTGCTTCCAGCAAAAAAAAAAAAAAAAAAAAAAAAAAAATGTAATATAGATCGTATGTTGAAGACTAGGATGTTGTAGGAAGTTCGAAACAGCTTCATTTAGTCTTCAAATATATTTTGATTGTTACCAACTTCCTAAAAAAATGAAAATTAAAACAGTAAGGTAAACTCCGGCAAAATCACTGTTCAAAAGAACAAAACCGAATTGTCTCGTTTTTTCTATTATTTTTCATTCCATTTTATACAGTGTATTTTTAATTATGTTTGTATTATGTTTGCCTTATATAGGGAGCGTCACCTATAAATAATAATAATTATGTTAATTTTCAATTTCACTATTACATTTTAAGCTATTTACTTTTAATGGACTTTTTACAGCGTCCTATTGGTTTAGTAGAGCAAATATCCCCTAAAGCGTGTACCATTTTAATTCAGCATTTTTTTTCAGAAGAGCAACATTTCTTGGCTTATGCGAAAAGGGGTTCTCTTTTAAAACAAATTAAGACGTCCAACTGAATACATTTTGAAATTTTTACACAAGCATTACCCAAGAGGGGTGTCATTTCATTTTTCTTGATTCTTGTTTTGATAGGCTTTTGACTGATTCTGCGTTGTATTGTCTATGTTTACTAACTTTTGTAGATTTATACCACTAATTTCCTTAGTAGTCAGAACAGTAATTTTAAGTTATACTATGTAGCTGAGTAAAAATGAACAACTTCTTTACTTAGTTCACTATCTTTCTCAATTCTATGCTTTCTGTGCCTACGTCTCACAGGTCATGAATCTCAATATACGTCCAAAGGTGAACGCTAAAAAGCACTCAATTTAAAGAATTGCTGGAATATGTGAACTAAACTAGGAAAACGTTAGTTGTTCTGACTAACCTTGTAGTTGGAAATATGTGAACTAAACTAGGAAAACGTTAGTTGTTCTGACCAACCTTGTAGTTGGAAATATGTGAACTAAACTAGGAAAACGTTAGTTGTTCTGACTAACCTTGTAGTTGGAAATATGTGAACTAAACTAGGAAAACGTTAGTTGTTCTAACCAACCTTGTAGTTGGAAATATGTGAACTAAACTAGGAAAACGTTAGTTGTTCTGACCAACCTTGTAGTTGGAAATATGTGAACTAAACTAGGAAAACGTTAGTTGTTCTGACTAACCTTGTAGTTGGAAATATGTGAACTAAACTAGGAAAACGTTAGTTGTTCTGACCAACCTTGTAGTTGGAAATATGTGAACTAAACTAGGAAAACGTTAGTTGTTCTGACTAACCTTGTAGTTGGAAATATGTGAACTAAACTAGGAAAAGGTTAGTTGTTCTGACTAACCTTGTAGTTGGAAATATGTGAACTAAACTAGGAAAACGTTAGTTGTTCTGACCAACCTTGTAGTTGGAAATATGTGAACTAAACTAGGAAAACGTTAGTTGTTCTGACTAACCTTGTAGTTGGAAATATGTGAACTAAACTAGGAAAACGTTAGTTGTTCTGACCAACCTTGTAGTTGGAAATATGTGAACTAAACCAGGAAAACGTTAGTTGTTCTGACTAACCTTGTAGTTGGAAATATGTGAACTAAACTAGGAAAAGGTTAGTTGTTCTGACTAACCTTGTAGTTGGAAATATGTGAACTAAACTAGGAAAACGTTAGTTGTTCTGACTAACCTTGTAGTTGGAAATATGTGAACTAAACTAGGAAAAGGTTAGTTGTTCTGACTAACCTTGTAGTTGGAAATATGTGAACTAAACTAGGAAAAAGTTAGTTGTTCTGACTAACCTTATAGTTGGAAATATGTGAACTAAACTAGGAAAACGTTAGTTGTTCTGACTAACCTTTTAGTTGGAAATATGTGAACTAAACTAGGAAAACGTTAGTTGTTCTGACTAACCTTGTAGTTGGAAATATGTGAACTAAACTATGAAAAGGTTAGTTGTTCTGACTAACCTTGTAGTTGGAAATATGTGAACTAAACTAGGAAAACGTTAGTTGTTCTGACTAACCTTTTAGTTGGAAATATGTGAACTAAACTAGGAAAAGGTTAGTTGTTCTGACTAACCTTGTAGTTGGAAATATGTGAACTAAACTAGGAAAACGTTAGTTGTTCTGACTAACCTTGTAGTTGGAAATATGTGAACTAAACTAGGAAA
>OX328123.1:20205151-20472651 GCA_946811695.1 Gonocerus acuteangulatus | reverse complement strand
ATATATATATATATATATATATATATATATATTTGTCTGTTCGCTCTCTAGATAGAAGACGAATGGTCCGATTTTGATGAAATTTGGTACAAAAATCTGTCGTCCAATTTGAAAGGTCAAGTTCGTTAACCAGCAAAATCCGCCCACTGGAAGATGGCGTTTGGGGCGAAATTCGCGCAAAAAAAATCGTAACGCGTACGTTTTTGAGTTCATAAGCTTGTAAGTACTCGTTTTATAGGCTTCTTGGGCTAGGAAAACGAATGAAACCATTTTCAAGGCGATAGCTTTAACCGTTTTTGAGAAAACTGAAAAAATAGTTTTTGAATGCCGTTTTTGGTTTGGGTACTTAGAATCATGGGATTCAGTTGAAACATTTACTGCATCTTCTACTTTCATTGAAACTAATATGTTGAAATTTTGGTTGCGTTTGGAGTTAAGGAAGGGTTAGAATAAAATATTTTATTAACAGACATAAAAAAGTTTTAGTAACTTTGCATACTTTCCTTAATATCTCGAAAAAGGTTAAGAATCTTGGGAAACGGAAGAATACCATTGGAAAGCTTACTAAATGCTCTACAAAAAAAGTTCTAATGAAAGTTTTGATTAGGCGATGTCAATCGGAGAAATAAGTGCTTAAAACTTTAAAGTAATTGATTTCGCTTATTCGAACTGTTCTTTTTGTCTTTGATTTTGATACTTAAAATTATGGGATTCAGTTAAAACATTTTCTTCAAGTTCGAATTTCATCAACACTAATATGTTAAAATTTCGGTTACGTTTGGAGCTAAGGAAGGATTAGAATAAAATATTTTATTAACAGACATGAAATGTTTTGGGAACTTCGTATACATTCCCTGATATCTCGAAGACGGTTAGGAATATTGGTAAACGGAGGGTTACCATGCGAAAGCTTACTAAATGTTCTACAAAAAAGATTCTGTAACAATTTTTGATTAGGCTATGTCAATCGGAGAAATAAGTGCTTAAACTTTGAAGTAATTGATTTCGTTTATTCGAACGGTTCTTCTTGTTTGCTTTTATTCCTTGTTGTTTTTTCATTGGTTATAGTAGGATAATGTATTTGACAATAAAACAGATTAATTAAAATAAGAAAAGCAATTCATTGTTAAAAATATATCAGGCTGTACCGTATGAAATGTCAGTTCTGGATTTGTCGATTTCCTTCAAATGTCTTGAAACTGTCGAGGCTCCTATTCCGAGTTCTTTGGCATATTCCCTAGTGTTTTTAATTGCTTATGGTAGTCAAATGTATTTGTCAATAAAACAGGATACGTATAATTAGAATCAATATTTTGTTTTTTAGAATTCGAAGATGCCGTATGAATATCTAGATTACAGTACTGGTGTTGATTTCGTTCTTTAGAATTATTCTTGGTATTCCCTATTTTCATCTGTTACCCATAGTTTTTTATTGTTAGTAGGTTTTTCTTATTGATTATAGAATATAAATCTATTTGGTTATAAAACAGGATACGTAAAATTAGTGACAATATTTCGGAGATTTCTGAGCGAAATACTTTTAAGATTTTCTACCACCACGAACGGCTTTTTTCCTCTATTTTTATCCACTAGATAGGCTTTATTTTGCATATTATTCTATATAAGTTTTATTCAGCAGGGGATTCTGATGAAATTTCGTGTTTTTGCTGTGGATTTTAAATACGATGTATCTAAGATTGGATAACATTAGCGAGTCTACATAGTTAAGAACCGACGACGGAGGATTACTTCTTGCTATGATTTAGTCTACATATATATATTAAGTCCTAAATCCAAAAAATAAACTTCACAACGGTTAGATACTATGAGCGAATATGGCGGTTCAATGCCCGTAGAAGCAGAAGGTCCGCAGGAAATTTACCTGCTAAGAGTTAATCCTCAAGAGCTGTAAATATACCCCAGATATCTGCCGACACAAATACAAAGCCTAGGCGGAGAGCACCCCAAAAACACAGATCCAAACATAGGTTATATACTAAATATTCATAAAGACTACTTAGTTGTAAATCGATTCATCAATTAGCAATCAATAGTTTTCAACAAAGGTTATATACTAAATATTGATAAAAAGTATTTAATTAGAAAAAAAAAAACAATATTCCACAAGACTTGTTTTAGGTCCATTTGTATCTACTCCATAGACTTAATTAGGTATATTATTCTATTGTAGTTGGGCAACTAAACTTTGTTTTATTTTGTTAAATAAAGTTTTTTTTCTTGACTTGTTATTCGTCAAGACTTTTATTTGTCCTTGTGTATTAACTTAGATAGGTTTTATTCGGCATATTATTCTATATAGGCTATATTAGGCAGGGTATTCTACTCAATCTTGTGTACTTCTTCTTGATCCTTCTGTACATGGGCGTATATAAAAACAATTTCGGGGGGGGGGGCTGAGACCATTTCCAGGGTATGGAATACTAAATATTTAGAGCTTGGAATAGTTTTAGGCAACTAAAACGCTATTACACGTAAAATAAAATATGTTTTATGAACTAAGTGATCTTATTTAATTTATTTTTAAGGGTTTTACGAGAAGTTTTTATCATCAATTCAAAATTTCGCTGCAGCCCCCTCAGCCCCCCCCCCCTCATATACGCCCATGCTTCTGTATCCTCTAGAAAGGCTTTATTAGGCATATTTTGTATTGATTTATAGAGCTTTGCTTTAGAATGAGAGCCAGATTCTGTAATTTCCGCTTCTGTGTAAAAGTTAGCTACTGTCGGTGTCCCTGACGCCTTAATATCACTTTTTTTATACTACTATTGCTCTCATCCAATCCACCAATCGATTCCCTTTTCCTTTTCAATCTATTACCACAATTCAATTTTGGACTTTACCTAGTAGATACCTTTTCCAATTTTATGCATTTCCGTGCTATTTGTTCATCATCATCCCTTTTCCTTTTTAAAACATTTTTCTTATCCTCCAAAAATAATTCATCTAATTTGTTTTATATTTCTATAACATTGAATCTGTTTGAACTAAAGTTTTTATCTTTGTAACTTTTCTTCCTCTTCATATTGTTGCAACTTAATTCATAACAATTAAAAAATAGCAAAATAGTTGATGCGCCGTAAAATATATATATATATAAAATAATAATAATAATAATAAACATAGAGAAGCAAGGAACCAACAAACAACTCACTTGTTATAAGGAGAAGAGTTATGGACCCAGGGACTACAGGGGGGGGGGGGGTAGCAGTATTAAGGTTGGGAGCAACATACCAAAGGTGACCAAGGCATTCTTTAACGAAATGGGAATCAGCATAGAAAATTTCGGAATCATGCCTCAATCAATTTTCGTAGACAACCTGGTGATAATCCAGAGCCTATATATGGCTGAAGATAGTTCTTTATTTTATTTATTAACTTTTTGATGTGCTTATTTCCTAATTATCCCTAATTTTTCTGCTAAAGAATAACTCTTCAGGAGCGACTCCAGTTACAGCATGCAGTGTAATACGGTATTGAAACAGAAAATTTTGAATGTCCTTTCTCCATCCATGCTTGTTTAAATTTGCAATCTTAAGAATTTTACTAATAGTCCTGTTTAGTCTCTGTACCTGTCCATTTCAGGTGCAGAATTGAGAGCCATTGGTAGCCTTTTAAACCAGTATAACACTTTTGATGTCTGGAAAGTATTTATCACTCTACTTTAGGAGATAATTCAAGCTATTTTTTAAATCAAGTAATGTGTAAACTGAACTACCAGCTAGTTGAAGTAAAAAGTCAACAATTGTTGGCACTGGATGCTTCAACACTAATAACGCTTCATTTACTCTTCTAAAATCAACACACTTTATGTCACCATTAGGTTTGACAATAGGTTCTATTTGGGAACACCACAGTGAATATTCAGAGACAGGTTCGATAATATCCATGAACTCTAATTCTGCAATTTTCTTCTCAACTTTTTGTCTAATTGATGCTGGAACTCTTAAGGCTTGCTGGACAGGCTGAACATTTGGTTTTAGTGGTAAATTTATTTGCAAATCTTTAACCTTTTTAAGAGGCTTGATTTCCTTACTGTCTGCATCCACAACATTTATACCTAATTTCAAAATACCTAACTCCAGTGCTGCTTTTCTGCCCAATAAAGGTTGACCCTTTTCTTTGGCAATGTAAAATTTTTCTTTAGCTATATTATCCTTCTTCTTTTTTTTTTTATTGTTTGGAAGGGTGTATTCAACCGTGGGAGGTCATGGGCACCCAACAAAGGAAGGAGTTCCTTAAATCAATCTAAATATACTCTTTAAAGTTGATTATATGGAAAATGAAGAATTGAAATCAGGAAGGGAAAAATAATAAAAAAAAGTCCGACTCGCAGGAACTGCGTCATCTTAGCGCGGTTCCATTCATATCCCTAGTGTTATTTTGTAGACTTAGAATAGAAACAGTTATTACTTTGTTTGCATCATTCCTAATGTAAACAAATATGAAAAAAAAAAACAAAAAAAAAACAAGACTTTCGGCTAGGGATGAAACTAACCTAAGCAGAAATTACTCTTTCTGCCGTCCCAAGTTTCGGTCTACGAAGACTCTTCTACGAATATATTTCTAATTTACTTAACTTGCAGTGCAAACATATCCATTTTACTTTTAAATGCAATTAAACAAAATAAAATTGTACATGAAAATGAGAAAGTAGTGTTATTTTTTATTGAACTACGGCCACATTCAACCACAAAATATAATTATATTTCTAGTATAGAATTTGGCTGCATGACTTCCTACAGGTAAAGGTAACTGTCAGCTGTCCTAGAATGCTTGATGAGAACAATGAATCTTGATTTATGAAGTGCAATAACAGCCTACCTGAACCGGCCTACTATCTCGACCCGGACTGACTCTACACAGAGAATATTTACGTTTTCAGTTCTGTTACAGGTTCAAAGAATTTGTATTTATTCCCCTGTTTTATTGAGAAATACATCCTCCTCCTAGAAGCAATAACAAAATAACAAGAAATAAAAACAGACAAAAAGAACCATATAAATTACCGAAATCAATTATCGTTTATCAAACTTCTAAGTTATATGTACTTATTTCTCCGTTTGACATCGCCTAATCAAAACTTTCTTCAGAACCTGTTTTCCAGAGCATTTAGTAAGCTTTCGAATGGAAACCATCCGTTTACCAAGATTCTCAACGGTTTTCGAGATACTAACGAAAGTATAAAAGGTTACCAAAACTTTTCTTGTCTGTTAATAAAATATTTTATTTTATACAAAGTTCCCAAAACAAAGGGACCAAGAACAAGTATTCAAGTTTAAGTAGAATCCCCTTCCCACTTATGGCCTTATAGGATAGAAAGCCTAATAAAGCCAATCTAGTCGATACTGAAGGACCAAGAACAATTCTTCACGATCGACTAGATTCCCCTGCCTAATAAAGCCTATATAGAATAATACGGCTAATAAAGCCTATCTAATTGATACAGAAGGACAAGGGACAAGTCTTCCCATTTCATAAAAAAATAAAAAGCAATAAAAAACCAAGGGAAAGAGACAAAAATTACAAAAAGAACGACAAAAACCCGTTCATAAGAACAAAACAGACGTATTTGAAGTTTTAAGCATTTATTTCTCCGATTGACATAACCTAATCAAAAATAGTTTTAGAATCATTTTTGTAGAGAATTTAGTAAGCTTTCATATAGTTTCAATCCACTTACCACGATTTCCCAACCGTGTTCGAGATATTAATGAATGTATACGAAGTTTCCAAAACTTTTCATATCTGTTCATAAAATATTTTATTCTAACCCTTCCTTAACTCCAAACGTAACATAACTTTCAACATATTAGTTTTAATGAAAGTAGAACATGCAGATAATGTTTCAACTGAATCCCGTTATTCTAAGTACCCAAACCAAAAACGGTATTCAAAAACTATTTTTCCAATTTTCTCGACAACGGTTAAAGCTATCGCCTTGAAAATGGTTTCATTCGTTTTTCTAGCCCAAGAAGCCTATAAAAAGAGTACTTACAAGCTTATGAACTCAAAAACGTAAGCGTTACGATTTTTTCTGCGCGAATTTCACCCCAAACGCCATCTTCCAGTGGGCGGATTTTGCTGGTTAACGAACTTGACCTTTCAAATTGGACGACAGATTTTTGTACCAAATTTCATCAAAATCGGACCATTCGTCTTCTATTTAGAGAGCGAACAGACAAATATATATATATATATATATATATATATATATATATATATATATATATATATAAATAAATATATACATATATATATATACAAATTTGAACCACCGTTATTTTCGGTTTCTAGGGGTTCTGAAACGCAAAATTTTCTAGTCGGCACTTCCGGATTGTTTCATTGTATCAACCTTATAAGCGGGGTTCCTCCCTATGGGGGAGGGAGGAACCGCGCTAAAAGCAATAAAAAACGAAGGGAAAGAGACAAAAATTACAACAAGAACGACAAAAACCCGTTCATAAGAACAAAACAGACGTATTTGAAGTTTTAAGCACTTATTTCTCCGATTGACATAACCTAATCAAAAATAGTTTCAGATTCTTTTTTGTAGAGAATTTAGTAAGCTTTCAAATAGTTTCTATCCACTTACCACGATTTCCCAACCGTGTTCGAGATATTAATGAAAGTATACGAACTTCCCAAAACTTTTCATGTCTGTTCATAAAATATTTTATTCTAACCCTTCCTTAACTCCAAACGTAACAAAACTTTCAACATATTAGTTTTAATGAAAGTAAAACATGCAGATAAAGTTTCAACTGAATCCCGTAATTCTAAGTACCCAAACCAAAAACGGTATTCAAAAATTATTTTTCCAATTTTCTCGAAAACGGTTAAAGCTATCGCCTTGAAAATGGTTTCATTCGTTTTCCTAGCCCAAGAAGCCTATAAAAAGAGTACTTACAAGCTTATGAACTCAAAAACGTAAGCGTTACGATTTTTTCTGCGCGAATTTCGCCCCAAACGCCATCTTCCAGTGGGCGGATTTTGCTGGTTAACGAACTTGACCTTTCAAATTGGACGACTGATTTTTGTACCAAATTTTATCAAAATCGGACCATCAGGGAAGCCAGAAATGAGCGAACAGACAAATATATATATATATATATATATATATATATATATATATATATATATATAAATAAATATATACATATATATATATATACAAATTTGAACCACCGTTATTTTCGGTCTCTAGGGGTTCTGAAACGCGAAATTTTCTTGTCGGCACGTCCGGATTGTTTCATTGTATCAACCTTATAAGCGGGGTTCCTCCCTATGGGGGAGGGAGGAACCGCGCTAAAAAAAAAGGGGGAAGAAAAAATCTAAAAGCCTTCCACCCACACCGCGGAACGGTATAGTATCCTTTTTTTTTTTTTTTTTTGTTCTTGTTTTAAGGCATGTCAGCCACACGGGCGATTTATGCCTTGATTGGGGTGACAGATAGCGCCACCACCACCGACAGGACCCGACCAGGCGAGAGCACGCCCACCGATATCGCAGGCCCCTCACTAGATGAGGGTTTACAGTATATTGCCGACATTACATGACATGAGCTTGTGGCCGAGGGTCTGTTCGGTGGGACCAGGCCGACCAGACCCTCCAAGCTCATGGACCCTTTGGTCCTGAGGGCCCACGACACCGGAAGACCCACCCCCACCCGACCGGCACCATGCCGGAGCAGGGTCACCCCCATCACCCCAATCAATAATAGGTAATTTTTACATGAGGCTGATTCTATGGATTAATATGTTTTAGAATTAATTATAATGAAATGAAATTGATGCTATTTAATTCACATGTTTCAGCAAATATATTTCTAAAATGACATCATAAAATTTACTTTTAGATTTTTCTTTTTGTACTATTTTAACTATTTAAATTTTTGAAATTAATTGGGTATTTTTTAGAAAAAGTAATAATTTATTGACTTGAATGGGACTGTTACCTAAGATTTCCTCGAAATCTGATGAGAGCCGAAGTTCATCTCTTTGTTCTTTATAAATTCGACACTCAATAAAAATATGCTTGACAGATATAAATACTCCGCATGTTGGGCAAATGGGCTGTGCCTCTCTGGTCATCAGATATCCATGAGTCAGTCGGGTATGACCAATGCGCAGTCGTGCCAAAGCAACCTCATCCTTCCTCTGGCCTGTAAAAGAAGTCTTCCATGCCCTGACACCTGCTTTAATTTCCCTTAGCTTGTTATTGTTCTGCTCGTACCACCTAGCTTGCCAGGAAATCCACATTTTGGACTTTATGTGAGCGTGAATATCTGAAAAGGGGACTTTTTTGTATGGTATTCCATTAGAAACGGCTGACTTTGCTGCCCGGTCTACTTCCTCATTTTCGGTTATGGCACAGTGACCAGGAATCCAAGAAAAGACAACTGAAACATTGCTTGCTCTGAGTGTTTCTAGGCGTTCCAAAATGTTGACAACAAGTGGATGGTCAGAAAGAGGGTTATTTATTGCTAGGAGTGCTGAGAGTGAATCGGTGAAGATCGATACGTGTCTTTCCTGAGGGATTATTAGAGATAATGCTTTGTAAATAGCTAGAAGTTCAGCGGTAAATATGCTACTAATTGGATCTAATTGGAATTTATCTGATCTGATTTCACAATTGAATGCCGCTCCGACCCCGAAGTCATCTTTGGATCCGTCTGTGAATATATGAGTTGATGGGGGAAGTGATTTTTTTAGTTTAATATACTCTTTCTGAAATATAATAGGAACAGTGTTTTTCTTAAGGAATTTTGTGAGAGACAAATTAACTTTGGGTTGGGGTAATTTCCATGGCTCCTTTGCTGGGCTACAATTAAACAATATTTCTGGAGGGGTTATATCAAGTTCTGGTAAAAGAGCTTTAATTCTTCTTGGAAATGATCTTTTGATGTTATTACTCTGCCTGTGAGGGTGAATGAGTTGAAAGTTAGGAGAAAAATAATAATTTAAAGGGTGATTAGGGGACGCAAGAATATTATAATAAAAGGAAACTGCCAGGAACATTCGTCGATATTGCAGCGGAGGTTCTCCTGCCTCAGCACACACGCTGATGACAGGACTAGACCGGAATGCACCAGTCACCAATCTCAGGCCTGAGTTATGGATACTCTCTATCATGTTTAATACTCTCGGGGAAGCGGAATCATATGCTATACACCCGTAGTCGATTTTTGATCTTATGTAGCTCCGGTATAATGTCATCATACTTTTCCTATCAGCACCCCAAGATGTGTTAGTAAGGCATTTCAGCAGATTTAAAGACCTATTGCAATTATTTCTCAAGGATTTAATATGGGCAACCCAATTTAAAGATCTATCAAATAATACACCCAAATAACGAACGATATCTTTATTTTGGATTATTTGATCGTTAATTCGCAGACTGAGTTGTTCACTGACTTTCCTTCTTGTAAACAATATACTTTCAGTTTTTAAGGGAGAAATGCGAAAGCCACGATTTAGAAACCAATTGCTGATTTTGTCCAAATTCTGTTGCATTGTTTCATATAAGTAAACAACCGACTTGTCCGCAAGATATACAACTAAGTCGTCGGCGTATAACATGGATCTAACTGGTAAATCACTGTGACGGAGAACGGGACTGATAGCAATAGAGAAAAGAAGTGCAGACAGTACCCCGCCTTGAGGAACACCGTTTTCTTGCTTGAATTCTTGAGATAGAACAGAACCACACCGAACTTGAAAAGTCCTTTCTTTCAAATAATTGATAATAAATGCCAGCATGTGCCCCTGTATCCCTATTTCCTCTAGGCGATCAATAATATAACGCCGCCATACACGATCAAAAGCGTTTTCCAAGTCGATAAATACTGCAAGCACTTTTTTATTATTATTGAATGATTCATTTATATCAGTTTCAAGTCTAACAAGGTTATCCCTGGTACTTCGTCGATTCCTAAATCCACTTTGCCACGACTCCAGTAAACCTTTTGACTCTATGATCCATTTTAGCCTATTGATAATCATTTTTTCCAGTAATTTACAATCTGAGCAAGTTAGGGAGATGAAGCGATAACTAGCGGCTATATCTGTAGGCTTGTCTTTTTTCGGTATAGGAACGTTTACGGATTTTTTCCAGATATTAGGGAAGCTACCTGACAAATAGATTTTGTTTAAAAAAGCGAGAAATATTTTTTTATTATTTGGAGTCAGATTTTTAATCATACTAACTGTGATGTTATTAGGACCTGGTGTAGTATCTTTCCGCGATCTGAGCGCCAAGAGAAACTCACTGAAAGAAAAGGGGTTATTTAGAGAATCTAATGGATTTGTGTGTATTTCAATGGGGATAGCTTCTCTGTTTGATTTAATGTGTAGAAAATTGGCATTATAGTTTTCATTTGATGTGACATGTTGGTAATATTTACCGAGTTCATCTGCTATATTCTTAGGATCAGTATAAACGGAGTTTCCATTCTTCAATATATTTACAGGGGCATTGTGACCGCGACCTGTTATTTTTTTAACTGTGTTCCATATCTGAGCTGAAGGAGTGTTAAAGTTTATCTGAGACAGAAAATTTATCCACGATTCTTTTTTAGATTTTCTAATTATATAACGGGCATTTGTTCTAGCTTGCGTATAGTCACTAAGATGTTCTGTGCAGGGGCATGCTTTAAATTTTCTGAGGGCTTTTTTACGCGCTTTAACAGCTTGGTCGCATTCATTTGACCACCAGGGAACAATAACTTTGCTTGGATTAGATTTGGTTTTAGGAATTGATTGTGTTGCAGCGTTATTTAAAATCAGAAGTATTGCACTCGTGATTTCGTTAATATTGGAGTTGTCTAGGTTTATGTTAGTGAGTTGGGCTAGTTCTTCATACTTGTTCCAGTTTGCTTCTTTGATTTTCCATCTAACAGGTCGTTGGACGGGCGCTAGTCTATCAATGAAATCTAAGATTATAGGGAAGTGATCGCTTTGGTACAAATCATCTGCTGTCCTCCATCTGCATCTACTAATTAGACTAGGGCTAATGATGGACAGGTCTATAAAGGTTTGTGAGGCAGAAGTTCTATTGATGTGTGTGGGTGAGTTACCATTAAGTATTGCTAGTCCGCTCCTATCAAGGAAAGTTTCTACGATTTTACCTCTCGTGTCGAGAAATGATGAAAACCAAAGGGGGTTACTACTATTGAAATCACCGAGTAATGTTAGAGGTGTTGGTAGCTGAGAAAATAAATCCATTAGTTGTTGTAGAGTGAATGATTGTCCAGGAGGGAGATATATAGAACATACAGTAAAGGGAAAAGGTTTGAATATCCGAACTGCAACTGCTTGTAGCTGAGTAGCGAGAGGGACGCGTTCTGAGGGTAGAGCTTCAGAAACTAGTATGGATGCCCCGCCACACGCAATAAGGCCACCGCTGTAAATAAAATTGTAACTTTTAAAACCCTTGAAGATTAATTGATCGGATTCCTTTAGATGGGTTTCTTGAAGACATAATATGTTAAAGGAGAAGTCTTTGTGTAATATGGCTAATTCATGTTTCTTATTAAGCACTCCGTTGATGTTCCATTGAATAATACGCATTTGGAGTATGGAGAGATAGTTCTATAGTACTGAGATTCAATGTACACAAAAACACACAACTATACAGTGTGTATACAAGACAATTATATACACACTTCTGAATTATACATAAAGTATTCCAGTTTATGTTAATCAGAGATGCAAGGAAATACTTTTTATGAGTATTTATTTCCCTAATGTTACGCTGTAATATTCCACTGTATCTCAAGACAAACTCCAGGTTCATGCAGTGACCATTTTTTATGTTTGATTTTGAATAGAAATTTCGAGAATGAGAAGATATTATTATTGTATTATTAAATACAATAAACAGTTTAGGGTTAGTGTATATAGCCACATTATTGTATAATGAGTAGGAATTTATTGATTTTACGTTGATGATTCTCGGTTTGATATATGTTTTCTGGAATATTATAAGGGGTTCTTTAGTTAAAATGTAATTAAAAGACTTTCCAAGAAACATATTTAAAAAATGTATAAAAGAGGTGACTATTGGTTTGTAGTTAGAAGCATTTAGGTTTAGCATGTTAACAAAAATCATTGTTTTTTATTTCTAGTTTTACCTCGAGGTGGTAGTGGCGATTCTGGTATGTTTCCTTTCCGCGGGTTAATTGTGCCGTTAGCAGAAAAAACAGAATTTTGTGAGGGAGGTTTTTCAAGTTTTTCTCCTTTTTGGAGTTTGAATCTTGGGGTAATTGTTTTACTGGAAGTTGGGATTTTATATTATTTTTGACATTTGGAGTATTAGAAGGAGAGGGGATAATTTGGTTTTCTTGAATGGAATTGAGATTAGTTGGAGCTACACCATCTAAATTCGGGGGATCTGAATTATTTTTACTAAAAGATTTTTCAAGGATGGTTATTTTCTTTGATAGAATTTCGACAACATTTGCTAGTTTCTGTATTTGTGACACGAGAGAGCTTGAAGTGGAGGGAGCTGTAGCAGTTTGAGCATAGCTCTGAGAGCTAGGCGAATCTAAGGTTCTAGGCTCGAGTAATCTCTCAGCCTGTATATATGAGATTTTATTTAAGACTCTTAGCTCGACTAAACGTTTTTCTTTTTGGTACACTGGGCATGAAGCATACCATGATGGGTGAGGGCCGCTACAATTTATGCACTTGGTAGTAGCACATTCACCCTCATGCTTTGCACTTGCACATTTTCCACATTTTGGTATACTTTCTTTGCACATGCGTGATCCATGCCGAAAACGATAGCAAGTAAAACAGAGCAATGGTTTGATATATGGTACCACTCTGACACTAAGGAAATCAAGTGTTATTCTATCAGGTAAATCAGCTCTATTAAAAGTGAGAATAAATGATGAGGTGGGAATTTTTTCATGATTTTGAGTTTTATAAATTCTTTTGACACTAATAACATTCTGACATGATAGTTCAGCACATAGTTCATATTCACTGCAGTTCTGGAACTCATCACAAGTAATGAGACCTTTGGAAAAATTCAATGTTTTATGTAGGGAAAAGTTGATTTTAAAATTTTCATATGATTTTATATTAGAAAAGTTGTAAAATTCTTTTTCAAGTTCGATTTCCAAAAGAACAACTCCTGATTTCAAAATTTTAATTTTAGTATTGGGGGCATAGCTCTTAATGAATCTACACACTTTAAAGGGACTAAAGTCCCGGAAGGTTTTATTTTCGTTATTATCTGCAATGCTCATTACAACGAATTTTTTTGACCATTTTCCTTCTAGTTTTTTAAAGTTAAGAAATTGGAAATCAGGGGTTTTAGGTTCCAACGTTTCGTTTGAGGCCATCTTAAATAATCAATCAGAGCTATTAATCAATTTTATAACAGATCTATTAAATTTAAAAAATAAATAAATAAATAAACATCAAAGTTGAATACTATAATGAAAAAATATATAAAAGAATGTAAGAGAGTACTCCCTGATACAGGTCCGTTCCTCCCTGATAAGAATCCCACAGCCTCTCCTCTATACGATCTCGGCTGAAGTCGGCAATCTTCGGAAAAACATCCGAATCTACCACGTTGTTATTCAACTTTAGGTTAGCTATTACTAAGTGATTCTAATTAGCTTAAAATGAATCACAACCCGAGTCTAATAGAATAAACTATTTGAACGGATAAAAACTACATTAATATAATATTATCACTTCACTAATCTATACAGTATACGAAAAACAAACACTAAAACTTGGGGACAACAACAAGCGTCCTTGTTTTCTAAAACACCCAAATATAATCTATTCCTGACCAGGCTGAAGCCTAATAATAGTTCAGAGGTTGCTTGATGCTTAAATGCACCTCTTCATACACTACTAATCAAATATATTGCTTAAAAAACACTTTTAAACCGATTTATAGTAAGAACTTCAAAACGCACTGTTTCCAAGATGGCTACCCGACGCAAACTGTATAGTATCCTTGATTTGAATGTTAACATCAAAATATCCCAAAACCGCCAATGATTTGGTTTGGCCATTTGAAAACAGTTGTTCATTGCTGCTCTTAATCCCATTACTAAAATCAACTCGATTATTTTTCAAATATTTCCATGTATCTTCATCGATCACACTTACCCCAGCTCCTGAATCAATAATCATATCCAACTTTACACCTCCCACAAAACAAGATTTGTGAGGTTCCCTTGTTCCAATAGACCTAATTCTGAATATCAGAATCATCTGAGTGATTTGTCTGTTCTTCAACTCTATGAACCAAAGTTCTCTTATTCCTGGCTTTAGAGTGACACACTTTGGCAAAATGTCCATTTAAATGACACTGCCTCCACTTAGCTTCCTTAGCAGGACAGCTAGAATCATTCCTAATACGACCTGATAACCCTTATATAGCAAGTTATTTGCTTAAATTTTCTGGGTGATTCTTTTGAATTCAAGACTAATTCTATTACAGGTTAATTCCTCTTTAACGTCTAAAACCCTTGCCTGTACGGTTACAGCCTCAAATGTTTTTGCCAACTGTTCAACTTCCGTTTAGGTAATTTTTTTTTTTTTTTTTTTTTTTTTTTTTTTTTTTTTTTTTTTTTTTTTTTTTTTTTAATAGAATATCCTTCCTTAATTCATTTGAAAAACAACCGTGGTACTTACGTATTAGCGTCAAAGCAGGTTAAAGAGTCGGGTCTCAGAGAACTGGATCATGACTGGGTCAGAGAGCTGGATCAAGGAGTCAAATCAGTTTTTGCCAATATGGCGACGGGATTATCAACGATTTGGGTAAATTAGAGTTTTGACATAACCTTTAGCGAGCGAAAACGCGTAGCAATTATATTTATAGCATAATTGCTATGCGTCTCCGCTCGCTCAAGGTTATATCGAAACTGTAGTCAATCCAACTCGTCAGTAATATAGATCAAGGATGGGTTTTCGTTGGATAATGGACTGATATACAATTTAGCAACGCTTCGAAACAGTCTCTTTCATCCTATTCTGTTGTCGCCATATAAAATCGCCACAGCCATATAAACTGAAATCGCGTCACAAACCAAAAAAAAGCGTTATAAAGACAAAGGAAACAAATGGTTACTATAAACACAATAGCCAATGAAATCCCTGGTAGTGATTGACCAATAGAAATGCGTTATCCACGATCCAGATCTCTGAACGAGACCCGCCTTTTTAACCTGCTTTGACGCTAATACGAAAGTACCACAACCATAAATTACTTGATCTTTAATCTGACTCTCAACCTCTTGCCCAAAATTTCAATTTTCAGCTTGAGCTCTCAACTTGGCTATATAATGGTTCATGCATTCCACCTGCTCTTGTTTTATATTCCTAAAAACATGTCTTTCATAAGTAACATTAATTATGGTGAAAAATGTTCATCGAACGCCTTAATGGCCATCTCATATTCAACATCATCCCTTTTAGCACTTTCCTCCGAAGCAAAGTAGCTATTGAGGTTGGACTCACGACGAAATTATTGAAAAATATCTTCAAATCATTATCGATCCTATCTAGTAGACACCGAAAATGCCCCCATTAAAATTTATATATATATATATATATATATATATATATATATATATATATATATATATGTGTGTGTCTGTTAACACGATAGCGGCCAGAGTTTTTGTTTTTTCGTCACGAAACTTGGTATATAGCATTCAATTAGCAAACGATTGAACGAGTTCGTTAAACACCAAAGTCGGTCCACCGGAAGGGGGGGTTTACCCCGAACCCAAAACACTAATTTGACCATGTCAGCCGTAATATTTGTTATATTTCAACGAAACTTGGTATTCGTAGTGGTAATATATAGAGAAAAGGGAGATATAAAAATGAACTAAATCGGTTCATTAGGAGGGGGGGGGGGGGTTTCTCCGGACCCACAATACCAATTCGCCACTACCAGCCGTGATTTTTGGTACATTTCGACGAAACTCGGTATTCGTTGTGGTAATCCACAGTTAAATATGTGTTGTAAAAATAAACTAAATCGGTTCGTTAGAAGGGGGGGGGGGTTTACTCCGGACCCAAATTCCTAATATACTCATACCGGTCGTAATTTCTGCTATATTGTAACGAAACGCGGTATACGTCGTGGGTAACTCATGAGAAAGAAGTGTTGTAAAAATGAGCTGAATCGGTCAATCGGAAAACGGGGGTTTATTTTGTAATATATTTCAATAGAAAAGCCTGCCAGCCCTAGGTTCACAAAGCCGCCGCAAGGAGCTCTTTCTACCACTAGAAGGACTGTATCCAGTTCCTGCGTTAGATCAAAATACGATAATATGAGGTTTTTTGTATTTATTACGTAGTGTAGTAGGTACCACGTGTAAACATAACTCTGGAAGCAAATTAATAATTGATCAGTTACTCATTAGAAATTTAAAAGAGAACTATTCATGTTTTTATTTTATTTATGTAGGATATTTTAAGCAAATTGTTCTGGAAAGCAGTCTACACTACCCAAATTCTGAGGAAAGTGCTTAGTTATGCAGCTCCTGCGTGACGGACTTTTTTTCTCTTCCTCAGCACTCGCTCCCTCCTCCAGTGCAGCAGGATGAATAACACAATCGGGAAAATTAAAATAAATGTCCTGAATCGACATACCTGAAGCGTGAAGGAATAATGCCTTTTAGCGCGGTTCCTCCCTCCCCATAGGGAGGAATCCCGCTTATGAGGTTGATCTCATGACGCAATCCGCAAGTGCCAACTAGAAAATTTTGCGTTTCAGAACCCCTAGAGACCGAAAATGATAGTGGTTAAAATTTGTATATATATATATATATATATATATATATATATATATATATATATTTGTCTGCTCACTCTGTAGCTCCCAGACGAATGGTCCGATTTTGATGAAATTAGGTACAAAAATCTTTCGTCTAATTTGAAAGGTCAAGTTCGTTAACCAGCAAAATCCGCCCACTGGAAGATGGCGTTTGGGGCGAAATTCGCGCAAAAAAAAATCGTAATGCTTACGTTTTTGAGTTCATACGCTTGTAAGTACTCGTTTTATATACTTCTTGGGCTAGGAAAACGAATGAAACCATTTTCAAGGCGATAGCTTTAACCGTTTTCGAGAAAACTGGAAAAATAGTTTTTGTATGCCGTTTTTGGTTTGGGTATTTAGAATCATGGGATTCAGTTGAAACGTTTTCTACATGTTCTACTTTCATTAAAACTAATATGTTGAAATTTTGGTTACGTTTGGAGTTAAGGAAGGATTAAAATAAAATATTTTATTAACAGACATGAAAAGTTTTGGGAACTTCGTATGCTTTCCCTAATATCTCGAAAACTGTTTGAAATATTGGTAAACGGAGGGTTACCATGCGAAAGCTTACTAAATGTTCTACAAAAAAGATTCAAAACACTTTTTGATTAGGCGATGTCAATCGGAGAAATACGTGCTTAAACTTTGAAATAATTGATTTCGTATATTTGAACGGTTCTTTTTGTTTGTTTTTATTCCTTGTTATTTTTTCATTGCTTATAGTTAGATAATGTATTTGACAATAAAACAGATTAATTCAAATAAGAAAAACAATTCATTGTTAGAAATATATCAGGTTGTACCGTATGAAATGTCAGTTTTGGATTTGCCGATTTCCTTCAAATGTCTTGAAACTGTCGAGGCTCCTACTCCGAGTTCTTTGCCATGTTCCCTAGTGTTTGTAATTGCTTATAGTAGTCAAATGTATTTGTCAAGAAAACAGGATACGTATAATTAGAAACAATATTCAACTTCTCACAGGTTAGATACTATGAGGGAATAGAGAGTCCGTTCACTGCCTGTAGAAACAGGTCCACAAAAAATGTACCTGCTAGGAATTAATCCTCAAGAGTTGAAAATATACCCCAGGTATCTGCCGAAACAAATACAAAGCCTAGTTTGGTTTTGGTACTTACAATCATGGGATTCAGTTGAAACATTTTTTGCATGTTTGAATTTCATCATAACTAACATGTTAAACTTTTGGTTACGTTTTGAGTTAAGGAAGGGTTAGAATAAAATATTTTATGAACAGACATGAAAAGTTTTGGAAACTTCGTTTACTTTCATTAATATATCGAACGCGGTTGGGAAATTTTGATAAGTGGATAGAAACTATTTGAAAGCTTTCTAAATTCTCTACAAAAAGATTCTGAAACAATTTTTGATTAGGTGATGTCAATCGAAGAAATAAGTGCTTACATTTTCTGTTGCATGAAATAATGAAAAGTTTTGGGAACTTCGTATACTTTCATTAATATCTCGAAAACGGTTGAAAATCTTGGGAAGCGAAAGCTTACTAAATGGTCTACAAAAAAAGGTTCTGAAGAAAGTTTTGAATTAGCGATGTCATTTCGTTTTTGGTTAAACGGTTCTTTTTGTCTGTTTTTATTCCTTGTTATTTTTTAATTGCTTATAGTTGGATAATGTGTTTGACAATAAAACAGATTAAGTAAAATAAGAAAAACAATTCATTGTTAGAAATATAGCTTGCCAAGAGAAAGAGATTCGATGACGTCTTTTGAATATTTTCAATTGACTTTATTCTGTTGGTTTTTTATTTTATTTTTTAATTGATTTTATTTGTAGAATTACTACTATAGTATTCGAACACAAGAAAATGTGAAAAAAATTGATATTTTTCAATGCATTGAAACGTACTATATCTCTAGAAGAGGATTCTGGGGTCTGGCGGACCCGACCAGGTAATGTCATAAAGCCCTTTGATAAAAGGCCGAACCAAATATTATTTGTTTCTATTCTAAGCTTTTCAAATGGCAAAAGGGATATGAACGGAACCGCGCTAAGATGATGCAGTTCCTGCGAGTCGGACTTCTGGTTTGGGTACTTAGAATCATGGGATTCAGTTGAAACATTTTCTGCATATTCTACTTTCATTAAAACTAATATGTTGAAATTTTGGTTACGTTTGGAGTTAAGGAAGGGTTAGAATAAAATATTTTATTAACAGACTTAAAAAGTTTCGGTAACTTTGTATATTTTCCTTAATATCTCGAAAAAGGTTGAGAATCTTGGTAAACGAAAGAATACCATTAGAAAGCTTACTAAATGCTCTACAAAAAAGGTTCTAATGAAAGTTTTGATTAGGCGATGTCAATCGGAGAAATAAGTGCTTAAAACATTAAAGTAATTGATTTTGCTTATTCGAACTGTTCTTTTTGTCTGTTTTTATTCCTTGTTATTTTTTAATTGCTTATAGTTGGATAATGTATTTTACAATAAAACAGATTAGGCAAAATAAGAAAAACAATTCATTGTTAGAAATATAGCTTGCCAAGAGAAAAAGATTCGTTGACGTCTTTTGAATATTTTCAATTGCCTTTATGCTGTTGGTTTTTTTATTTTATTTTTTAATTGATTTTATCTGTAGAATTATTACTATAGTAAAAGAACACAGGAATGTGTGAAAATATTTGATATTTTCCAATTCATTGAAACGTATGAAATGAAGTATCGGTAGAAGAGGATTCTAGGGTCTTGCGGACCTGACCCCAGGTATAGCCATAAAACCCTTTGAACAAAGGCCGAGGAAAATATTATCTGTTTCTATTCTATGCTTTTCAAATGAGAATAGGGATATGAACAGGAACCGGGGTCTCCCGTGGTCTAATGGCTAGCGCCTTGGATTCATAAGCGGGAGATGGTGGGTTCGATTCCCAACCGGGATGTCGGCGCTAATGACCTAGATGTAGATGTGCCGTAAAAAAAAAAAAAAAAAAAAAAAACTAAAAAAAAAAAAAAAAAAAAAAAAAAAAAAAAAACTGGAACCGCGCTAAGATGACGCAGTTCCTGCGAGTCGGACTTTTTCAGATATACAGTGCCTGTGTTAGCTCACAGACTCCTACTGCACTTTGCACAATGTGTTTCAGCTTTCCTGTCTTTTTGCGATCAACAACACCACATCGGTAATAAGGCCACCCTCTTTTTTACTCGTATCACATACTTCACCAATTTCACTGTTTTCACTTTCCAAATCGTCTCCAAACACTCTGTTTTTCTCTTCTACTATTTGCCACAGCAACTCATTGTGAATTTCATCTTCAGTGAAAAATAATATATTGTTAGACATACTATATTCGATAAATAAAAATATTACATAAACCACAACGTGGGGTCACCCGTGACCCAAATACTTTATATACGTTCACAGGGATAAGAATGAGAAAAGCCTGGCTATCTATTATGATTACATTGTCAGGACAGGAAGGTACAGGATCAGACATGTTTAACAGCTGAAATGTGTTCGAAATAACAAATATTTTCAGAACTCAGGGGTCACGGGTGACCCCACGTTGTGATTCCAGGGTTCATATCTATATTAGCTTCTGAGTACTCCATAGAAAACATATTGGGTTTATCAACACTTATCTTTCATAAGGGGGTGAGGTTAGCTCAGTGGTAGAGCACTCGACTATCAAGCTGGGGGACCTGAGTTCAAATACCGAGAATGCGCTAAAGATTTTTTTCTACTAGTGTCTTCGTTCATGGGTTGGATTCGGCCTCCCTGACCGTCCCTAGGTCAACCTTTAACCAGCCTTTAAATAATTTATTAATGGGCACCTTGGTGCTAATGACCCTTGCAGTCGAAGCAGCAAGGGGGGAATCAGGCGGCCACAGCATAGTACTGACAACTCTATGGCCCTCGTGGCCTGTTACGGGACTGTTTTTTTTTTTTTTTATCTTTCATACGCGACCCTATGAGGGTTCTATGATTGTTGAAATATCCCATAATAAAAATGTATGCATATAATGTTTTAATCCTTAATTTTGTATTCTTTAGTTTTGTTTTGGGGGTATTTAGAATAGAAGTTATTCGAAAACATTCTAACTAACAGAAACTACGTCATTTAAGGGGTAATACAACCTTGTACGATTAAAATCAAAATTTATAACAAATAAATCAACATTTTTCAGTTCTTTATATCAAACGTTTTATACGTGATGTTCAAGTAGAAAAAAAAGTTTCAATTCTTCGAGGAAAAAAAAAATTGAGGGCGATGTGCCTGACCAACGAAAATCCTCTTTTATTCAAGGGCGATAGTCTGCAGGTGGCAAGTTTTAATCTAGAACGAAAAACTGTAATTATTTCAAAAGAAAACTGTTAAATTTAATAAAGTACGTAGGATTATTAAGAACTATTATTTTTTTCAAAAATGGTGAACAATTGATTCCATTTCTATTAAAAAATTCTTCAAAATTCGGCAATAAAATTATTATAATTCAATGAAACAAAAAAATCTTAAAATTTTAAGTTGATCTGGCAAAAATTGAAGACGCCAGAGTATCGCCTGATCTGAAAAACATAGTTTTGAGAAAACGACTTGGAAGTTTATTTTTCTATTTTATTTTATTTTTTCATACTTTCTTGTAGTAAAGATTAAAAATGTGTTTTAAATTTTGAAATGTATTAAAGGAGGACAAAAAAAAAAAAAAAAAAAAAAAAAAAAAAAAAAAAAATTAAAAAGGGACCAATCGAAACTCACTCAGAAAATTATCTTGATCTCTTGGCACCGAGACTTCACTCGGAAAATCTTATTTTTGGCCCATTTGAATTTCATTTCTTTATATAAACACTCTTGGATATCATTTTTGATTAGTTAAGGAAGAGTTTTAGTCTTAAAAAAAGGTAAAAAAAAAATATTACCCCTTAAGCGTTCGTCCAACGAATTCCTGGTACCTGGTATGATTTCAAAAGCTTACAATATAAGCTCTTAATATGTATTTTGATCCCAAACGTTTTCCTATTTTGCTGGAAACTTTATGTTGTATCCTTAAATTCATTTTAAGTTTAACAAAATTTAAATACCTTCTCAGACGAAATGTCGCGGATCAGAATAACACAAGTAAACGCGCTAAATAACGCAGAGTGTCGGATTTTTTAAATCATACAGAAAATTATACTTTTTGGAATAATTTGACGTTATTGGCGTTTGTTCGGTGATTGATAAAATATGAAATCTCTTCATTATATGAATTATATGTAAAAGTTATATTAATGGTTCTTATTATTTGACAAAATTCCTGTACACAGTACATCAAATATGCATTCAGTTTTAATATTAAACACATTTTATTGTATTCCTTGTAATCCCTGGATTCAGGATACTGTGCTAACCATTATTGGATTACCCTTAAAACGAAATCTGTAGTGCTGACTACAAAATTTCACTTTATATATATATATATATATATATATATATATATATATATATATATATATTTGATGTTATTTTTCATTTTATAATTATTACTATAGTAAAAGAACACAGGAATGTGTGAACCTAAAATATAATTATTTATTTTTTATTAAAAAAAAATATATATATATATATATATATATATAATTCTCAGAATAACATGGGATTGCGCTAAGATGTCGCAGATCATACCAGATGGAGTTTTTTTTTTTTTTATACGTTCACCAAAACATAATCAAATCATCGATACATAATTAAACTGTACCATTCCGACTACTACTGGCAGAATGGTGACTTGAGCGTATGTAAGTGTTTTTAAACGATGAAAAAGTAATCTGAGATAAATGTTGAGTTGTTAGTTTGATGGTTCGACTCCCAGCAGAAGACAATTTCTCTCCTAACCTGCATCCATCAAGTTGAAGAAGAAAAGAGTTCTTCAGATATCTATTGATCACAATCTGTCCTTGTCTCTTTCCGAGGGTAACCTAACCTAATCCTAAATTTTGGTAAATGTTTTTTCGTTGTGCATATAAGAATTTTAGCGCGGTTCCTCCCTCCCTCCATAGAGAGGAAACCCGCTTATAAGGTTGACCTCATGGCGCATTCCGGAAGTGCCGACTGGAAAATTTCTTGTTTCAGACCCCATAGATCACGAAAATATAGGTGGTACATATTTGTATATATATATATATATATATATATATATATATATGTTTCGCTGTTCGCGCTCCTGACAGCTCGAAAATGGTCCAATTTCGATGAAATTTGATAGAAAAATCTTTCGTGTAATTTGAAAGGTCAAGTTAGTTAACCAGCAGAATCTATCCACCAGAACATGAATTTTGGAGCGAAATTCGCGTAAAAAAATTTGGAACGGTTACGTTCTCGAGTTTATATGCATGCTGGTACTCATTTTCTAGGCTTCTTAACGTAGGAAACCGAATGAAACCATTTTTAAAGCGATGTCTGTAACCGTTTACGAGAAACATTGAAACACCTACTTCTCCAAACTAATTTTTAGTTTGGGAAACGATAAATTTAGTTGAAACTTGTTCCAGACGTTTAATATTAAACTAATCTAAGATAGATAAATATTGGTTCCGTTTGGAGTTAAGTAAGTACTAGAAATAAAATATTTCACAGGCATGAAAAGTTTTGGGATTTTCGAATATTTTCTAAAATACCTCGAAAACGGTTGGAAAAATGTGGTAAGTGGAAGGTGACCATTCGAAAGCTTACTAAATTTTCTACAAAAAGGTTCAAATGTAATTTTTGATGGGGCAATGTCAATCCGAGAAATAAGCGCTTAAAACTTCAAAATTGTTAGTTTTGTTCTTTTCAACGGGGGTTTGTCACTGTTTACCTAATGTTTTAATTGGTTATTTTTTTTAATCGCACTTAATAGTAAAATTAGTATTTTAATAAAATAAGATATGGAAATGAGAAACGTATTGGTAATAGTGTTTCCCTTAGCAAACGTTGGGAAGGCGGGGGGAGTCATTTCCGCATAGAATACTATCAGTTTCCTGTAACCCTCGACGAAGGTACGAAGTACTTAAGGCCACCGGGTCCCCACCATCTTTTATTAAAAATGATTCCACATTTTTTCGCGGTATTACATTTTCGTTTTTGTCAACAGACGATGTCGCCAATTTCTCCGAAGAGGATAATGTTACTCTGTCGAAAAGCTTACGGACTGGCGGCTGACTTGCTTGTAATGAAGATAAAGACATCCAGGCCGAAATAAGGGAGGCAGGGCTACCAGCCATATATATCCTACTGGACAGCTACCGACCCTCAACACAATTTCCGAGGTAGTATATTATACTTACAACCACGCTACGGATAACTGTCACCTTAGTTATTTAGTAAAGCTAACGGTTCTCAAAGATCCTCTAGCAAAATCAGCTTTGGTCTTAGCAACTTTTAGCATTTTTCGAAGGGATATAGCTGTTGAGGTTGTCATCGAGAATGAATTTTTGAAAAATGTCTTGAAATTTGCATCGATCATTTCTACTAGATATTGAAAATGACGTTAAATGATGACACGTTAAATACAGACAAGTTTCATTTTTCCATTTTTTTTTTTTTTTTACTTTATGTATTTCTTATAGTTATTAATTTCCTCATTATTGTTTATGCTAAAAGATGTATTTCAAAATAATCAAACGAGGTATTTTTGTGTAAGGCAATGTTAGTAAAACATGCAAAAAAAAAAAAAAAAATTAATAAAAATATCAAAATTAGCCACCATTTGTGGATTGGAATGGAATGGCCCACGTATACGCTGTTAATGATCATTTTGACCATAAGGAGTCCTTCCTGACCTATGGTGCAGATGACGTTTTTCTTCCACATGACTCGTAGATTCAAAATATGCAATAAAAAAATTTGACCTTCAATAACATTTCAAGGTCAATTTTGCGGGGGTTAATTTGGGGGTTATTTTTTCCGATCTCGCATTGGAGAATCATCTGGCCAACAGATGACCATTATTTTTGTGACACCCTGTACTTGCTTTATAGGTTTCTTCACGTAGGAAAACGGATGAAACCATTTTTAAGGCGATTCCTGTAACCTTTTCCGAGAAAATTCGAAAAATAGTTTGTATAAAGTTTTTGGTTTGGGTACTTAGAATCATTAGATACACTAAGTTCACATTTTCTGCATTTTTAAATTTTATCCAAAATAATATGTTGAAATTTTGGCTACGTTTGGATTTAATGAAGGGTTAGAATAAAATATTTGACAGTCATGAAAAGATTTGGGAATTTCGAATGGTTTCCTTAATAACTCGAAAACGGTTGGTAATCTTGGTAAGCGAAAGGTTTCTATTCGAAAGCTTACTAAATGCTCTACAAAAAAGGTTCTGAAAATTTTTTTGATTAGGCGATGTCAATTGGAGAAATAAGTGCTTAAATCTTTGAAGATAAAACAGGATAAGTAAAATCAGAAAAAAATGTATTGTTAGAAATATAACTTTTCAAGAGAGAGATTCGAAGAAGCCTTGTGAATATTTTCAACTGCCTTTATGCTGTTGGTGTCGTTTTTTTTTGTTTTAAATTGCGTTTATTTGTAGAATTAGTACTATAGTAGAAGAACACGAGAAAATGTGAAACGTTTTGATGTTTTTCAATGCATTTAATTCTGAAATAAGTATATGAAATAATAGTACCTCTAGAAATGGATTGCAGGGGTTGGCCGACCCTGCCAGGTAAGGCCATAAAAGCTTTTCAAGAAAGGTCAACCCGAAATAATAACCGTTTCTATTGTAATCACTCCAAATGAGACGAGGGATAAGAACAGAACCGCGCTTTAACATTAGTAAATTAAAGATTGAAATTAAAATAAAAAAGTCCGACTCGCAGGAACTGCAGCATCTTAGCGCGGTTCCGTTCTTATCCCTAGACTCATTTAGAATGATTAAAATAGAAGCAGTTATTATTTTGGGTCCACATTTCTAGAAAGGTGTTGATTTACGATCTTACCTGGATGGGTCGGCCAACCCTCCCTAGGAAGGACCTTGCTAGGCAGTTGAAAAGCTATATCTTGGAAATCCATATCTCTAACATTTTATATATATATCTTTATTCGAAAATTACACAATACATCCAGTATTTTTTATAATTATTTTGTTCTTGATTACATGTCTTGAAAGACCGATAGGGAAAAAAGTCTGATTCGCAGGAACTGCGTCATCTTAGCGCGGTTCCGTTCTTATCTCTAGTGTTTATGAAGGCATAGAATAGAAACAGTTATTACTTTGTTTAGATCAATAGCGAAACACCTATCCAAATAAAATCTCAAACAAACCAGTCTTGAAAGGTCTTGATTTACAATCTTATGGGTCAGCTATCCCATAAGTCGGGCAGAAAGGCCTCCGCTCAGAGGCATTTGGAAAGCCTTGGGATCTCTCTCTTTGAACGCAACATTTTTAACAATAAATTGATCTTCTTATTTTACTTAATCTGTTTTATTGTCAAATACACTATCCGACTATAAGCAATTTAAAAATAACAAGGAATAAAACAAACAAAAAGAACCGTTCGAATAAACGAAATCAATTACTTTAAAGTTTTAAGCACTTATTTCTCCGATTGACATCGCCTAATTAAAACTTTCTTTAGAACCTTTTTTGTAGAGCATTTAGTAAGCTTTCGAATGGTAACCTTCTGTTTCCCAAGATTGTCAACGGTTTTCGAGATACTAACGAAAGTGGGGTCTCCCGTAGTCTAGTGGCTAGCGCACTGGATTCATAAGCGGGAGATGGTGGGTTCGATTCCCACCTCCGGCAGGAATTTTCTCATCTCAAGGCTCGCTGGGAAAATTCCTCGCTGCACCCTGGATGTCGGCGCTAACGACCTAGAAGTAGACGCGCCGTAAAAAAGAAAAAAAAAAACAAAAAAAAAGAAAGTATACAAAGTTACCAAGTTCTTGTCTGTTAATAAAATATTTTACTCTAACCCTTTCTTTACTCCAAACATAACCAAAATTTCAACATATTAGTGTTGATGAAATTCGAACATGCAGAAAATGTTTCAACTGAATCCCATAATTCTAAGTACCAAAATCAAAAACAAAAATAACAGTTCGAATAAGCGAAATCAATTACTTTAAAGTTTTGAGCACTTATTTCTCCGATTAACATCGCCTAATCAAAACTTTCATTAGAACCTTTTTTGTAGAGCATTTAGTAAGCTTTTTAATGGTATTCTTCCGTTTACCAAGATTCTCAACCTTTTTCGAGATATTAAGGAATGTATACAAATTTACCAAAACTTTTTATGTCTGTTAATAAAATATTTTATTCTAACCCTTCCTTAACTCCAAACGTAACAAAAATGTCAACATATTAGTTTTAATGAAAGTAGAACATGCAGAAAATGTTTCAACTGAATCCCATGATTCTAAGTACCCAAACCAAAAACGGTATTCAAAAACTATTTTTCCAATTTTCTCGAAAACGGTTAAAGCTATCGCCTTGAAAATGGTTTCATTCGTTTTCCTTTGCCAAGAAACTAATACTTACAAGCATATGAACTCAAAAACGTAAGCGTTACGATTTTTCTTGCGTGAATTTCGCCCCAAACGCCATCTTCCAGTGGGCGGAATTTGCTGGTTGACAAAATTTTCTAGTCGACACTTCCGGATTGTTTCATGAGATCAACCTTATAAGCGGGGTTCCTCCCGATGAAGGGAGGGAGGAACCGCGCTAAAAGAAAAATAATTATAAATGTACTTAAGCCTATTGAATTACAGTCCGCTGGAAACGTACAAAAATGCATAACGCAAAATACACAATTGCCCTCCCCGAGTGGAAGAGGCCCGTGGAGAAGCTCTGCGGTATGAGTTAGCGAGGTAATAAATAGTTGGTAAAATCGGTTCGGGGCAAACCAATCCTTTTGCTCTCAATTACTTCCTGAATATATTTCATACCGCAAACCACCAACTGTATCGACACGGTTGTTTTCTGTGTCTTCTTTCGCAATATGTGCTACCTCATGCTAAAAGGGTGATATCTTTAGACGTAACAATTTCGTAGAAGTGGTTTGTTGGCAATTGGATGCAAATAAACGTTAACACAGTTCTCGATACTTGTTAAAATTGAAATTGCATTTGAGGAGAATTATATTGTTCAATCCAAAATAATTAAAATTTAACCCGGGAAAGGTAACGCTTTTCGAAGTGTCGATTTAGGTAGCGCACATTCTGTCAAAACACATTAACTCCACCTTCAATACTGTTATGTACAGTAACAATGTCTGATTTTTGGTTTTGGTCCTCTAATGAAGCGTAATAATGTATACTAGAAACTAGTAACATTGTTTTATTTCCTTTGGTTTCAAAAAAATAAAATGAAAATGCATGGCATAAAGTATTGCTTTGAGAGGTAAAATTAGCCTTCAAGACACATAATTGTTATTAAAGTGATAGTTTTCGACATTTTTACGAGCATTGAATAGGCTTCTAAAAGTAGCACTTAGTTTCCAAGACTAACGAAATATATATATATATATATATATATATATATATATATATATATATATATATATATATATATGGGGTAGATTTTGTCTTTAGCCGACGTCGTTAATTGAGAAAAATTGACTTCCCTATGAAAACAGACCTTGACCTTACAGCATCTAGTGTGTTACTTAGGGTGCGTTTACACCTGATAGTTATTGCAGGAAATTTATGGCAGACAGAAAATGTGACTTATGAAAACTGCGAATAATTTCTGTCTGAGATATATATTTCTATGACGAGCTATAAGTGTCGACACTTCTATACCATCAGGTGTAAACACTGATTGTAAAGAGAAGAATTTAATGTCAGAGATGAATATCTTGGCTACTAGCTGTACTGTCGACACTTCTATACCATCAGGTGTAAACACTGATTGTAAAGAGAAGGATATAATGACAGAGATGAATATCTTGGCTACTAGCTGTACTGTTGATACTTCTATACCATCAGGTGTAAACACTGATTGTAAAGAGAAGAATTTAATGTCAGAGATGAATATCTTGGCTACTAGCTGTACTGTCGACACTTCTATACCATCAGGTGTAAACACTGATTGTAAAGAGAAGAATATAATGACAGAGATGAATATCTTGGCTACTAGCTGTACTGTCGACACTTCTATACCATCAGGTGTAAACACTGATTGTAAAGAGAAGAATTTAATGTCAGAGATGAATATCTTGGCTACTAGCTGTACTGTCGACACTTCTATACCATCAGGTGTAAACACTGATTGTAAAGAGAAGAATATAATGACAGAGATGAATATCTTGGCTACTAGCTGTACTGTCGACACTTCTATACCATCAGGTGTAAACACTGATTGTAAAGAGAAGAATATAATGTCAGAGATGAATATCTTGGCTACTAGCTGTACTGTCGACACTTCTATACCATCAGGTGTAAACACTGATTGTAAAGAGAAGAATTTAATGTCAGAGATGAATATCTTGGCTACTAGCTGTACTGTCGACACTTCTATACCAACAGATGTAAATACTGATTATTTGCGCCATGACCTATGATTAGCCCTCCATTTATCGCAAATTTGAACAAATCTAGAGCTGTCGTATACATATCCATGACATAAATGTCTAGCTATTTCTGTCAGTATGTAAACATGCAAGAGAATATCTATCCGACACCTGACATATATTTCCTGCGAGAAGTGTCAGGTGTAAACGCACCCTAAGAGGTGGTAGATCTCCTAGTAATTGGGCAATCTAGTGGTGGGGGGTCGTCTGTAAATCATACAAGTATGCGGACTCTTCGTCGTCTCGACGAGTGCTACTAGGCAACATTCAGTTAAGGGGTTCGTAATAATACTACCTTATTACTTCTTTTTAACCATTTCATTTTTATGGGCTTTCTTAACTAATCATTTTTATTTATTTATTAAGAGTTTCGAAACTTTTGTCGATTTACCCTTGCAATGTATCATATAGTGATATTACAAAATACATTGTGTAGATAAATACATTATACAGATGATGCAATATTACACATGAATACATTATAGAAGTTGTTATACATCAGTACATTTTATAAATCTTGAACATTATGTTAATGAATTTTACAAATCGTAATATAATATAGCTTATAAAAAAAAAAAAAAAAAAAAAAAAAAAAAAAAAAAAAATCATTCAGAGCCTTCTGCTCAAATTCAGAAACATAAATATGCTTTAGGTCCCCCCGACAAATCTATGTAATGGTACAGTAAAACATATAGTCTTCTTTTACGTACATGGCCACCGCGCATGCGCGAACGCCAGCAGACGCATTTTTCATTTTTTCAGTCACGGCTAAAGCATATTAAAAAAAAATCTGATATCTAAGAGTGTGTATGTGGGGGAACGATTTTTTAAAGTAATTAATATTTTTTTATTTTTTGGCCAAAATTATTTTTTATGATTTGGCATTAAAAAATACATAGAACCCTAAATTTTCACTATTCTTTCGCCAATCTCTATTTTTTAATACATATTAGTACATTAATCATAATTATTATTATTTAAATTTTAACGTCCATTATTATTAAGTACAAATTTTGGGACGGGTTATCCATAGGTTACCACCCTTTTCTAGCCAGAATAGGGTTGATGACTTTTCTTTTTTCGAAAGAAAAGCCACTACCCCATAGTGAGAATCAAACCCACGACCTTTGGCACGGAGTGTTAAGTGCTCACGCCATAACACTCACGGCCACCGGGCCTTCAAACTTTATTTATAAAAGGTGGTTTTCTTTAGCATATGATCTCTTCACAATGTTTTATGATTTTGAATGGTAGCTAAAATAATAACAGAACAAAATTATCAGTATAACATTTTCTATCATTAAGTACTTCGATTTGATCTATTTTTGTGTGTTATGTTCAGTGAACAATACCTGTAAGACGGAAAGGGGCCAATTTGGGCCCTACAACGAAATAAAAAACTACACTCATGAGAAATATAAGAGCCCAGAGAACAGGCGAACAAATCCGACACTATAATGCAGAATTGCGTTTGAGCATGGTGCAATTTCGTGAATCACAATCAGAAGAAGCACGAACTAAACGAAATCAACAAAAGTCCGTCACGCAGGAGCTGCATAACTAAGCACTTTCCTCAGAATTTGGGTAGTGTAGACTGCTTTCCAGAACAATTTGCTTAAAATATCCTACATAAATAAAATAAAAACGTGAATAGTTCTCATTTTGTAATGAGTAACTGATCAACTACGTAATAAATACAAAAATCCTCATATTATCGTATTTTGATCTAACGCAGGAACAGGATACAGTCACTCTAGTGGTAGAAAGCGCTCCTTGCGGCGGCTTTGTGAACCTACGTCTGCCGGCTTTTCTATTCAAATATATTACAAATTAAACCCCCGCTTTCCGATTGACCGATTCAGCTCATTTTTACAACACTTCTTTCTCATGAGTTACCCACGACGTATACCGCGTTTCGTTACAATACAGCAGAAATTACGACCGGTATGAGTATATTAGGAATTTGGGTCCGGAGTAAACCCCCCCTTCTAATGAACCGATTTAGTTTATTTTTAAAACACATATTTACCTGTGGATTAGCACTACGAATACCGAGTTTCGTCAAAATATACCAAAAATCACGGCTGGTAGTGGCGAATTGGTATTGTGGGTCCGGAGTAAACCCCCCCTTCTAATGAACCGATTGAGTTCATTTTTATATCTCACTTTTCTCTCTATATTACCACTACGAATACCAAGTTTCGTTGAAATATAACAAATATTACGGCTGACCTAGTCAAATAAGTGTTTTGGGTTCGGGGTAAACCCCCCCTTCCGGTGGATCGACTTTAGTGGTTAACGAACTCGTTCAATCGTTTGCTAATTGAATGCTATATACCAAGTTTCGTGACGAAAAAACAAAAACTCTGGCCGCTATCGTGTTAACAGACACACACATATATATATATATATATATATATATATATATATATATATATATATATATATATATATGCATATATATATATAAATTTTAACGGGGGTCATTTTCGGTGTCTACTAGGTAGGATCGATAAAGATTTGAAGAAATTTTTCAAAAATTCCGTCATGAGTCCAACCTCAATAGCTACTTTCCTTCGGAGGAAAGTGCTAAAAACGATTAAAACAAAGACAAGCGCACCGGTTCGTGGTTAACACACGCAGAGCAAATGAATCCGATTTATTCCTTCGTCTGTCTGCCTCAGAAGCAGAAAAGGATACATTTTACTTGGAACTTGATAGGGCTCTAAGGGATATGAAAAGGAAGAACAATTGCATAGTTGTTATTGGCGATTTAAATGGAAGAGTAGGAGCAAAAGTTGATGGAAAAGAAGGCATAATGGGGAAGAACTCGTTCGGGAAAAGAAATGAGGGAGGGAGCCGTATAATAAATCTAGCATTTAGTCAGCGATTGTGCATTGGCAATACTTACTTCATGAAGAAGCCTTGGAATAAATTGACTTGGATCTCTCCTAAAGGGCAAACGTTTGAAATTGACTATTTTCTGACTAATCAAATTATATTAGTTAAGAACATCAAAGTTACAAGGAATATAAATTTTAGCTCAGATCATAGAATGATTAGGGGAGAAATCTATTTGGACAAGCTTAAAGAACGTCGCCCTTTTAAAGTTGTAAGAAAAAAGAAGTACCTGAGAGATGAAGAGGAAATCCGTGTATTCAGGGAAGATATTGTTAAGAAGATTGAGGAACTAAAGGAGGATGAATATGGCCGAACAGCGGATATTAAAGGAAGGTATGACGAGCTGATAGCTATAATCAACGAGTGTGTATCAAACCCAGCAATAACTCCTGCAAACAGAAAGAGATCCAGCAAGCTCTCACCAAGGACACAGGAAATGTTCAAACTAAGACGTTCCTTAAAACATGAAATATTATCAGGGAAATTTCTTGAAACAATCCAAAAATATAAACAACATCTCATTATCTTCACAGATGGCTCTAAAACAGACTCCGGTACTGGATGTGGCGTGTACATTGATAGTGAAAGACAACTTTCTATCCCTTTAAATCCAGAAACAAGTGTCTTTCATGCAGAGCTAACAGGAATTAAAAAAGCTCTTGAGCATTACGGAACTTGCAGTCCACGGATATTAATATGCACTGATTCATATAGTTCCTTAATTGCTCTTAAAGACAAATTTTCAACAAATCCTCTTATATTGGATATTTTCAACGTTTTAAACACTATACCTTCTAGAGGAGCAACTGTCAACTTTTTATGGATACCTGGACATACTAACTTAGAAGGAAATGAACAAGCAGACCTCTTGGCCAGGCAGGCAGCGTCCCACCCGGATGGTCTTGACCTGCCAATGCGCACGTTAAAGATTTTAAAAAACAAATGATTAAACTCGTGTGGAATAAATGGCAAGAGGAGTACAATAATGGCGACTTATTTTTAAAGAATATTGAAAGTTCCGTTATGTTCAAGAGCCCTACCAATATGAAAAGGCAGGACGAGGTGATATTATCACGTCCAAGAATCGGTCACACACGACTGACGCATGGATACCACCTCGTCGGCCGACGAAGACCACAATGTGAACGCTGTGCCAGCCTCCTAGATGTTAAACACATCTTGTTGGAGTGCACCGCGCTCCAGGAAGCCCGGAGGCGGCACAACCTTCCTGATAACCTAAAGCAACTGTTAAGTAAAAATGAAGCATCTTTGAAGATACTGAAAGAATATTTAATAGATACCAGATTCTATAGTGAGATATAGTTGAGTCCCCTGTTAGGAGAATCCACTATCCAATTTGTACAAAATATAAACCTTGGTGACATGTACGTTTTGTGAGTATATATGTGTAAATAATCGATATAGGAGTATGTGTGTATGTATTTATTGTGTGAATGTTCCAAGTGTGAATGAGTTACTGTAAATATGTAAATAGCTCACTAACTAGATTTAAGTTTAGAATTAAGGGTGGTTCCAATATATTTTAAAAAGGAGCTCACCGAAGTTAGAATAGTTTAGTTAGGTTAAGAACTGTTTCTCTGTTGGTTTACAAATCAACAATAAAGAATGGTGCCAATGACCATAGCAGTAGACGCACCAAAAAAAAAAAAAAAAAAAAAAAAAAAAAAAAAAAAAAAAAAAAAAAAAAAAAATTAGGGAAAAAGCACCAAACCTGCCTCACTATTCTCAATAAACAATTAAGAGAAAGTATTAAATTGGACATAGTAAAATATAGGGAAAACATAGTCAGCAGCGTACTTTCGGCAAAGTGATAATCTTATTTAAAAAAGGGAACAGGAAATCAATGGATAATTATTGCCCAATCTCATTGTGTTCAGTAATGGCTAAACTATTTGCATCAATCATGAAGGAGCGGCTAACAAAAGTGATAATGGAGAATGTGAGTATAGAACAAGCAGGGTTTAGAAAAGTATTTTCAGTATTGGACCATCTTCAAACTACAAACCAACTAATAGAAAAGGCAAAAGAATACAAATTGCCAATATACCTGTGTTTTCTTGATTTCAGGAAAGCATTTGATTCAATCTCTCATTCAAGGTTATTTAGGGCTCTTAGAAAAATAGGAATCCAAAGAAAATATGCCAGAATAATAAAAGAATTATACAAGGAAATGACAGCATTTGTAGCAACCGAAAGGAAAGGAAAAGAGTTCCCTTTGAAAAAAGGAGTCAGGCAAGGAGATCCAATCTCTCCGGTTTTGTTTATTTTGGTTCTAGGTGGCTTAATAACCTTCGTTTTGCCGACTAAAATTCGAAATTAACAATAATTACATAGAATACACAAATGAGCATAATTACCTGGGACAACTAATTTCATTTAAGGACAGAACCTACAAAGAAATTCAAAGAAGAATATCACAGAGCTGGAGAAAATACTGGTCTTAAAGACACATTTTGAAGGCAAATATAGGAATTGAATTGAAAAAAACAAGTAATTGAATCTTGCATCTTTCCTGTAATTTCCTATGGAAGCCAAACATGATCCCTCACAAAGTACCAGGAGAACAAAATCAGGGTTTGGCAAAATTCATTAGAAAGAAGAATCGCTAATGTCAGAGGAAGAGATAGAGTTAAGTGTGCTGACATTAGGAAGAGAACTGGGTTGAAGGACTTAACCAAGTTAATTAAAAAATCAAAATGGAAATGGGCAGGACACCTCTTGAGATGCAGGGATGACCGATGGTCATATTATGTGACTGAATGGACTCCATACGATTGTAATGGAGGTAGAGGCAGACAAATCAAGAGATGGAGTGATTCTTTCAAGAAGACAGGAGGCCCGACATGGTGGAGAAAAGCACGGGAGAAGAAGCTCTGGTGGGAAACATGGAAGGAACTCACAGACCCCGCTTCCCGTTAAGGCTGGCCTCCCTGGGAAGTGTAGACCATCACTCCTCAAAAGAGGAAGGCTTTTACAAGCAAAAATTATTAATCAGTTATTTAAGTTTTTAGAAAAATGTAAATAATTAGTTATGAGTTTGATTTTATAGGAAAATATCAAAGATGTTTATTTGTTTATTTTTTCTTTGTATAATAAAGGCTATTTCATTTCATTCCTTCGTCTAGCATTAAAGTATGAGCTGGATATTACGCTCATACGAACGTAGAGATTGGTGCTATGGACAGAGAATCCCCGCATTGTCATGCTCTTAAATTCAAAAATGAGCCAACCAGGATGTGTTGTGCGTCAGGAAAACAACATTATACGGCAAAACAACGTTAGTATATATACATTCAAATTTGGCCCACCGTTATTATTCTTGACCTATGTGTTCTGAAACGTGAAATTTTCTAGTCGGCACTTCTGGATTGTGTAATGACGTCGATGTCTTAAATAAGTTTCCTCCGTATGAAGGAAGGGGAGAAACGCCCTAAAAGACTGATATTGAATGATTGAGGCTAAAAGAAAAGTAATCACTGGAAATATGGATAGTTGGATTATCATAAATGTTTTACCTTACATTTGAAGGATAGTACCCTCTGATACCAATCCTTCCGGCCAGAAGGCTTTTCTTGTTCACTGGACTGATTTGATCCTCTTTCTTTCCTCTGCTCGGCCATTTTTTTGAATGCTCCTACTCAAATCCTTTCTTTTATATTCATTTTTTTTTACTGAGAACTCTTCCGCTTGAATGTTTTTTTTTGATCGTAGAAATGTCATATTGAATGTTTCGAAGGTATAAATTTAACTTAAAGGTATAATTCGTCGCTATAGGCTTTAAACGAGTTTAAACATAATCTCCAAGTGGGAAGGTGAAAATTAAATAAATTTAAATGCATCTCATGAATACAAACATAAAAAATTTGTTGTAAAAACAATTGTTTATCTTATACAGCTTATTGTCCGTTGAAGATTGCTCTTAGCGAACTTAATCCTTTATTTAATGTCTTGTACAGTAGTTCCTTGCGCTTATAATTGTCTGTGGGTTAGGAGGTCCAGACAATTATTAAATAAAAGGCTCGTTTAATGACTAAAATGAATAAAACACTTGAGTGGCTTAATATCAAAGACGGACATCTGTAAAAAAATCGAAATTGAGTTAGCAGTGGATTCCTATAGGTTTTTGTCTGCTCTTTTCAGTGATGAAATTAGTTTCTGTAAAAAACGGACGTAAACATGTAATTTCTGGCTTCAAAGTAGATGCTTTGTTTCAAAAACGGACTCCTGCTGTGGAGGTTGCTTTCATAAACGAACAGCTACCAATCCCCCAATGGGTTCAAAGGTAATTTTCACTAATTTGTTGAGTGTTAATATATCAGAAACAGAACAATATCAATTTCAAACATAAGCCTAATTATGAAATAAATATTTTCAAAAAAATATTCACTATAACTTGCATAACATAAAATGTGATTTTCTCAACATTTAGAAAATGACAGGTGTCCATCTTTAATATTAAGCCACTCACTTGATTCTTCTTGAATAAATAAAATAATGAAACTATAAAATAAATAACTCTATTCATAAATATGATGCCACATTCGTTATTAACTCCTCAAAACACCCTCATATTCAAATTTCCGGACGATTCCGAAACAAAAAAAATGTGCTTAAATTTTGCTGAGAAGCTATTTTTTCCATATTCTCTCAAACCAAACGAAGAAATGATACTTAATTTCTTATTAACTGTGGTGAGGGTAGTGATCAAGGTGCTCTTCTGGGCTGGGTGGTGATGAGAAGCTGCGTTTAGATACCTGTCCGTGTGAATAGGTTTTCTATAAACTGAATGTCCCAAACCATCTCAAATCTTCAATAAATATAAATATCAAATATATAAAATGTTTTATTTTAATGCAAAAATAGTCCCCTTAACGTTCGAAGACAAAATAGCATTTGTAATTATCACAGAAATGTGCCTAGTTTTAAATTTGTCGCTATGATTCCTCGAATTTCCATGGAGTTGAATAAGCTAGGCCGTTATTGGAGTATATATTGAACCGAGGACCTCATAGCTCGGGATTTGGCTGTAATACTACCTTCTAAGCTAGGTCTGGGGAAAGATTATCAGTGGCCAATGCTCTATCTTTCCAACTCTCAATATTCGTAGAGGGAAGAGCGAAATATTTAGTGATTAACGCACAGTACGCAACTGTCACATTTAACTGAACAGTTAAAACTATGAACTTGGTTGCACACAGACGTTCATTTCAATTGTTTATTCCTTAAGTTGTTTTCCATGGATTCGATCGAGGACGATATGGCCGGGCTCAGTTTTCGTTTTGCAAAGTTATTAAAAAAAAAAGATTAAGCGTAACGATTTTTTCGCACGAATTCCGTTCCAAAAACCATGTTCCGGTGGGCAGATTCTGTTGGTTAACGAACTTGACCTTTCAAATTGGACGAAAGATTTTTGTACCAAATTTCATAAAAATCGGACCATTATTCGCTGTGCTAGACCGGGAACAGATATATATATATATATATATATATATATATATATATATATATATATATATACACAAAAAACCACCGTTATTTTCGTTCTTTAGGGGTTATGAAACCCAAAATTTTCCAGTCGGCACTTCCGGGTTGCGTCATGAGGTCAACCTTATAAGCGGGGTTCCTCCCTAGGGAGGCCTTAAAATTACTTTGCTCTTTGCATAAAGCTGACCTCAGGCTGTAATTTTTGGTTAACCAGTTGTTTTGTTGTTCCAATTCTTCCAACTTCTTTATTGAAAGCTGCAACATTTTTTGTACAAGTATCGTAATCAGATTTCTTTTCCAGCTCCGATCTACGACTTGTGTCATTTCTGTTAAAAATATGAATAATTTGATTTCTCTCAGTCAAACTGTACAGTTATAGAAATAGAGTTGAACTGTGACTAAAAATAGCACACTGATTTTTTTTTTTTTTTTTTTTATTCTTTTTATGGCATGTCAACCTTTTCGGTCATTAACGCCATTCCTTTGAGAAGCGAGTAATCCGTGATGGTTGTAATCATCAAAGATTATTCGCGAACATATATTTTAAATGAATCTTGTCAGGAGCCATTCTCTTCAATGAGCAGCATATCATTTAACTTCGGTAGTGATATTGATTTTAGTTATCTCCGGACTGATTAAAGTTTGCTGATTAATTCTGCCTCTTCCAAAAAGACAAAACGTCAATAGAGTCTGGTAGTTGATGCTGTTCTTTTAAATGTTCATAAGCCCTGCAACTCGTCAAAATATGCTTTACTGTGAGTTGCACATTGCACGACCCGCACACCGGTGGCGCATTCTTTGACACGAGGAAGGAGTGTGTGAGGTTTGTGTGACCTATTCTTAACCGGGTCAACACCACTTCTTTTCTTCTTGCCTCTTGGATTGATGTTTTCCAAGGTTTAACACTTCTTTCAATTTCGCGAAGTTTATTCTCCCTCACTCCTTCCCAGTCTGCTTGCCATGCACCCCAAACCGCGGCCCGGGAATGTGCAATCACATCATTCTTCGGAACTTTATGCAGCGGTATACCCTCTCTAACTGCTCTCTTCGCCAAAGTGTCTACTTGCTCGTTTTTATGAATACCACAGTGTCCGGGAATCCAGACAAAGGTCACTTTCTTTTTCAGTTGATATAATTTATGAATTGTTTCTAGTATATTTATTACTTGTGACTGCGTTGAGTATGGATCACCTATAGCAAGGAGAGCAGAAAGAGAGTCTGTACATATTATGAGATTGGGGCTCAATTGTTGAACTGATATTTAGAGCTTTATCAATAGCAAGTAGCTCAGCTGTATAATTACTGGAGACCGCCAGGAGAGGGAACATGTAAGATTCTGACGAGGTAAGTACAGCTGCCCCAACTCCAAGATTGTCTTTGGAACCGTCCGAGTAAATTTCTAGTCCTTCAGCCAGTATGTTCATTAATTTTTTGTATTCTATGAGAAATATGTAAGGGTCTGTGTTATTTTTTGTATACTTAGTGAGGGTGAAGTTAATGCAAGGATGGGGTAATAGCCAGGGCTCTATGGACGTAACAGATTGATGATCTATTGCTGGTATAGTAGTATCAAGTTCTAATAATAAATTGTGGATTCTTGAAGAGTAAGATTTTAGTTTTAGGCGGTTTCTATGATTATTATTAAGATATTGGTTTAGGGGATGGTGTTGTGAAGCTCTAATTGTGAAGTAGTAACTAAGCAACAGCTGATTTCTCCTGCCTCTACATACAGACTGGATGTAGGGCTCGATCGGAAAGCTCCGGTTGCTAGTCTAAGTCCGCTATGATGGACTGTGTCTAACATCTTTAATGTTCTACTTGATGCGGAGTCATAGGCTATGCAACCGTAGTCCAATTTTGCTCTAATGAAACATTTATAGAAAAGTAACATAGATGTACGGTCAGCTCCCCAAGAGGTAGAGCTTAAGCACTTAAGTAAGTCTAAATTTCTTAAGCAGCTTGCTCTTAGAGTCTTGATATGAGCTGTCCAATTCAAACCCCTATCATAGATTACGCCAAGAAACTTAGCGCTGTCACTGGTTTTTACATCTGTCTTATTTATATATAGACTGGTGCTATTATTTATTCTCCTGCGGGAGAATAGTACACTAATTGTTTTTTCCGTGGAGATTGTAAAACCGTTTTGTTTAAACCATAGGTTGACTGAATCTAAGGTTTTCTGGATGGTTGTGTGGAGTGCATCGACGGATTTATCTGCGTAGTATATCACCAGATCATCAGCATACAACATTGCTTTGACTGGATTTTCAATCTCTCGCAAAATATGGTTTATTGCCACAGAGAAAAGGAAAGCGCTTACAACACTTCCCTGTGGAACTCCATCTCCTGAACAAAGGTCTCAGAATATGAAGCTCCACTGCGAACGTTAAAAGATCTCTGTTTTAAAAAGTTTTGAAAGAATTTTAAGATATTTCCTTTAATGCCTTATTGCGCTTATTTTGCCCAACACACTGATTTTGCCCAACAGTGATGTGTGGCCGGCCGTAAAGATTGCTATTCTTTTTCTTCATGTGCGATCTCAGTTTGGAGACCACAGGCTCAATTATAACTTGTATTTCTGAACTCATAAAATGTATAGAAAACGTTTTCTACAAAACATCAACTCAGAAGAAAAAATAGGCAACTAGTCTAGGGCTGTCGTTGGTGCTGTACACTGGGAGAAAGCTGAAAAATATTTCTTTTTAGTACTTGGGACGAGTTGTATATTTTCTTTGTTGGAGAATGTCCAAGCACGTATTAAATTATTTGCAAAATGAAGAGCAAACATCTAATGCTCTAGAAATATTGGGGACGACTTCCTAGAACGCATCATGAATATTTAATGTGAAATAACATTACCACAGAGTCCCTTTTGACAGTTTTTTTTTTTTTTTTTTTTTTTTTTTTTTTTACTTTCTTTTTCTATATAAAGAATATATATTTTTGTAGTTGAATACTTGTTCTATATTCTCAATTTTTCTGATTGGGGGAAGAAACTGTCAGAAGAATTAATTACGACAAAAAAAAAAGAAATAAAAGGAAAAAAAATGGTTTTACAGTTGGCTTCCGTGGTATCCTAGAAAATATTTCTGGAACTCCAAGGATATGTGACCAACAGATTATGGTGCATTTAAGATTTTTTTAAATAGTCGGATTTTCAATGTTACAATATACTTATTTGGTCGAATTTGTCTTGTGACTGACAATTAATGATTGAACTCAGAACTCATAAATAAATCAGTATTTGTGGAGGTTTTGTCCAGGCCTTTCTTCCTGAGTGAAGGAGGGCACTTAACGACCAAGGACTTTACAGAATAGAGTAGAAAGCATTTAGAACTGTAAGATCGGCAAAATATCAACATTCAATAGGAAGAGACAAACCAGCTAATATATTTATTGAAATAACAATAATAATAGGGGTCTCCCGTGGTCTAGTGGCTAGCGCGCTGGATTCATAAGCGGGAGATGGTGGGTTCGATCCCCACCGGCAACAGGAATTTTCTCATCTCAGGGCTCGCTGAGAAATTTCCTGGTTGCACCCTGGAGGCCCGGCGCTAATGGCCAAGATTTGTCGATGCGCCGTACAAAAAATAAAAAAATAAAACTTGTGTGGCTTTTTACGTTTTAAAATGCCTAATGAAGTGTATATGCAATAAATATACGTAGGGTGATAAAAACTCGATTGAAACCCAACATTTTCTTCCATAATTTTTGGAATTGAAATATGATACTTAATTGGCTCATAACGTGGTCTATTGAACTTTCATTAAATCTAATCCCCGACTTTTATATAATGGATATTTTCCAGTTCTTCTCCAGGGGCCCTAACTCTGGAGTGGGAAGGAGTAAATTTTATAAGGAGAAATTAAGTAGTTATTGTGGGAAATTGAAATCGATGTCGATTTTATATCTGCTAAAGCGTACTACTGAGTTCCGTATTGCCAAATATCTAATTTTTGTCACTACCCACAACACAGAAGCTATAAACGTAACCAAGACCATAGTCAGTATAAACGTTGTAAAGGATTTAATTTTCTTTCTAAAAAGTATCTTTAAATGGCTAAAATGTTAACATGAATGTAGATCCCATTCTACTATCTACTTCTCTGATGCACCCTTTTTTGGGTATAGTTAAGTCAGCACAAGGATTTTTTTTTTCCCACCCTCCATAATTTATTAATATGTACATAGAGACCTCCAGGCCCAACGGGTTGGAGCCTGGAGCTGGACTTAAAGCTGCACCTTATTCTACGCTTACGTACTAGAAGGGGGATGTATTTACAAGGAAGTATTCTTGGTCCCCTCCTCTACATTCTATACACCGCAGACATCCCCGCCCATCCTAGCACCCACTTAACCACCTATGCTGATGATACAGTCATATTTCCCTCCTCTACATTCTATACACCGCAGACATCCCCGCCCATCCTAGCACCCACTTAACCACCTATGCTGATGATACAGTCATATTTCCCTCCTCTACATTCTATACACCGCAGACATCCCCGCCCATCCTAGCACCCACTTAACCACCTATGCTGATGATACAGTCATATTTCCCTCCTCTATAATCCTGTAATTGCTTCCTGTTATTTACAAGAGCATCTGGAGTCTGTCGAGCACTGGAGCAACAAGTGGAAAATTAAGGTTTAATCCCCAGAAATAAGAGAACCCACCCTCCAGTCGTCATGTTTAGCCATGAACTCCCCATATCCAACGAGGTGCGCTACCTGGGATTATTACTGGACAGAAGACTCACTTGGAACCCACACACGCGACTGAAAAGACAGGAGATACGGACTCTTACGACGACTACTGGGACCTTTATCAAAACTGACAATACAGAACAAACTCACTGTATACAAAACCATTATCCAACCTATTTGGGCTTCCGGACTAGAACTCTGGGGAACAACTAAAACCTCTAACATACAGAGAATACAGGCATTCCAATCCAAAGTCCTCCGCAAAACAGTCAATGCTCCTTTCTACGTTTCCAATAAAACTCTTCATAATGACCTCAACATCCCTTTCGTTCAAGAACTGGCAAAATCCCGCTTCCTAATCTTTCATTCCAAATTGTCCTTCCATCCTAATCCCAGAGTACAAACACCGTCCTCCCAAACCCACCCACAAAACCCGCCTAGAATGCTTAAGAGGCATTGGTCTCTTGATCAATTAACTGACTAAAGACAAAATATTATTCTAGGTGGGAAGTGCCAGTATTGATTGGCTCCTTCCAAAAGTGTTATTATCTTTATTATTATTTCCTATTCAATTGCTTTCATTTTTTATGTACTGTTTTCTTTTTTAATTGTACTTTATTTATTTTTTATTTTAACTCAAATTTATTGTATTAATCAATTTCTGTATAAAATTATTATTTATATTCAAGAGCAAACTTAACTAATGTACTCTCCAAATGTACAGATGTTAAACGTATTCTTAAAAAAAAAAAAAAAAAAAAAAAAAAAATGTCAGATTTTTATCTAGGCAAACGGCAGTGCGCCAGGCCAATATTACATATTGTAAAATAATATGTAATATTACATGTATATTACAGGAGGTCTTAGAGCCGATTTTCACCTTCTCATAACTTTCAACCAGGTAAAGATAAAGTTATGAAATTTTACACAGGTATTATACTACTAGATGTGAGTAAAACTGAAAATTTTCATAATTCTACATCGAATAGTTTCTGAGATATAAGCGATCGAAAATCGGGATTTATAGGACTCACTCACTGACTCATCAAAATTATTAGGCACTTCCCATGATGCTAGAGACTTGAAATTTTGCAGGATGATATATATGAGGGTGTTATTAAAGGAAGAAATCGAAAAATCCTGAAAAGTTGTGTTTGACGCCACTTCCGGGGCGGGGGCGTGCCAGTTTTGTACTTTCTTCGGAAACCCATTATTCCGTCCGAAACCCATGATGTGGGGTATCAAATGAATCGTCTCGGTATGAAGAACCTATATTTGATGTTTTAAGAAACATTTAGGCACATATCGGTTCGGTCAAAATCTTATACCAGCTGTCTGTCTGTATGTTTGTTCCTTATACAAATCCGAACCGTTTGACCGATTTTGACCAAACTTGGGACTCAGGTGGGTCTTGATACGGGGAGAATAATAGGCTAGTTCAATATCGTCTATCAGCTGTTTGCCTAACTATTTATTCCTTGTACAAATTCACACGATTTGACCGATTTTGACCAAACATGGTACACAGGTAGGTCTTTATCCGTGTAGTGTCGTAGGCTAGGTCAAAATCGTCTATCAGCTGTCTGTCTGCATGTTTGTTCCTTACACAAATTCACTCCATTTGACCGATTTTGACCAAATTTGGCACACAGGTAGGTCTTGGTCCGGGGATTGCACTAGGATAGGTCAAAAAGGTCTTTCAGCTGTCTGTCTGCATGTTCGTTCCTTACACAAATTCACACCGTTTGGCCTATTTTGACCAAACTTGGCACACAGGTAGGTCTTGATACGAGAGTGTCATATTACCTATGACGTTTTGTACATTTTTTGTTCCATCGGAAAGCCATCATTCCTTCTGAAACCCATCATGTGGGGTATCATATGAATCGTCTTGGTAAGGAGAACCTATATTTGATGTTTTAAGAAACATTTCGATGCATCTTAACAAAAACACGTGTGACTTCTTTCTTAAATGTTGTAAATAAAGTCATAGGGGTTAACTGCATAATATACTTGAATGCAGATACTAAGTTTTTCAAAGTCATCTAAATTACAAAGTTTAGGATCACAAACTGAAAATGTATCGTCTTTGTTCTTTTCTTTTTCTTGAAGGCCTTCTACACTTTCCTTATGGTGATCTTTATCCTCGGGATGAGGTTCCTGTGTTTTACAGTGTAATAGTTTAGTTAAGAGAGCAATCAAATTGACATCTAGAGTACTGTCATCTGGAATAGCTTCTAACTTTTCTTGTCTAGTGATTAGATGTATGTAGGTTGATTATTGGTATCAAATATCAAGCAGTAAGGAGAAATGTATGCAGAAACCAAAGACCCTGGTCTTATATGAAGTACAAAAGCCAGTAGGTATGCGGCAACTAAATTTTAATTAATACTTAGAAAAAGTAATGAGATCCCAAAAAAAACATAAATGTGAAATAGAGGCCAAGTTCCTCCCCCCTCAAAGAAACACTCCCTTCCCCCAAAAAGCGAGAAATATCTCCTCATAGAACCCCCAAAAAGCGCGTTACCATCCTACACTCCAAAAAAAGTAGTATGAGTTGGTGTATCAAGTGAAGACCTCATAGTTACTTACTAAGAACAGTAAAGGCTCTTCAACTGACCTTTAAAAACAACAATAAAACACTTATATCCAGTTACTAAAATATCACTTTTCTCAACCAGGTATATTCTTAAACTTGGCAATGTTTAGTTTTCTCTCTAAAGATAATTTCGGCACAAATAAAACATTACCACGTTTAAGAATATACCTGGTTGAGGAAAGTGATATTTTAGTAACTGGATATAAGTATTTTTATTGTTGTTTTTAAAGGTCAGTTGAAGTGTCTTTACTGTTCTTAGTAAGTAACAAATAGGTCTTCTAAGTAATGAACTTGGACATTTCTTTCTTGTATCATCTCTTGTATTGGCAAATATTTTTGGTTGAAAATATGGTACACTTAATACATCAACTCTTACTACTTTTTTTGGAGTGTAGGATGGTAACGCGCTTTTTGAGGGTTTTAGGAGGAGATATTTCTCGCTTTTTGGGGGAAGGGAGTGTTTCTTTGAGGGGGAAGGAACTTGGCCTCTATTTCACATTTATGTTTTTTTTTGGGATAATACCTACCAGACTGCTCAGTTGAAGCAGTTCCAGCGTGACATATATTTATTACGAATTGTTGGAGTATAAACTGTATATAACCACAACTAATAAAATCCTGATGAATTACTGAATCTCTGCAAAGTTCAAGAAGAATATTGTGTACGACATGAAAGTTTACATGCTTTGAAAATAGTTGGCAGTCCAAGCAACGAATGCTTGAAAACAGTTATAGATGGAAATTTTTGGAACACAATTTTTGACTTCGTAACTTTGTTTGGGCTGGATAGGAGGTGAACATATCAAAATTCCTTGCCCCTAGCCTTTAAGCCGGGGGGAGGGGAGGTTTAGAAGGTCCCATTTTTCGGGTTTTCACTTATATCTCAGAAACCCTGCGTCCTAGCAACATGACTATTCTATAACAAATGAAAGGTTATTAAATTTCCTACAAGTTCTATTGTATAAAGTTTTTCGAGATATCTTTAGTTTTCGAAATATCCGCTCTTGAAAGTCTGTCATTTTGAGGAAAAACACTTTTACCGCATATTTTTTCCCCATTTTGACGGGATAACTCCTCAACGATGAACCCAAAAAATGAATAACGGTCATAGGCTTGTAGAGTATTGTATTCTTTTCAATAATATATATTACTTTGCTGTTTTATGTATTTTCCTTCAAACGTGAAAATACTTTCAGTGTTCATCGTGAAATCAGAAATTTAGCGACTAATAGCCCAGGAAACTAAGAGTTATAGTTGGAAGTGTTTGGAACACAATCTTTGACTTCATAACTTTGTTTCGGCTAGTTAGGAGGTCAACATATCAAAAGTCCTCGTCCGTAGCCCTTCTTCCGGGGGGAGGGGGGGGGTTTAGAAGGTCCCATTTTTCGGGTTTTCACTAATATCTCGGAAACCCTTCGTCCTAGCGACATGACCATTCTATAACAAATGAAAGGTTATTAAATTTCCGACAAGTTCTATTCTATAAAGTTTTTCAAAATATCTTTAGTTTTCGAAATATCCGCTTGTGTCATTTTGGGAAAAAACACACTTTTTTCTATTTTATTATGATATGGCATATTATTTATTTATTATTTATTGTAAAATATCCTTAATTTGCATTTTTTTCCATTAATGATATTTGGATTTTGATAAAACACTATTTAATATTTTGTTGCACCTTTCCCCTATGCGCTGTACCTGGTGTTCCACGGTAAGTCTAGCCTACACATACTTAACTTCCTATCTATCCAAGAGGTACATTATAGAAAAATTTCAAGGTGCATAAAACACTTCATGAAAAGTGTGTTACCAGCTTTCCGACTAAGATGAAGTGTTGTTGGCAAAACTTCGTCTAGGACACATTCTTTTCCAGTACACAATAAAAAATATCTACTCCAATGTACTACTTTTTGGAAAACACTTATCTCTCAACAAATCAAGTGTCAAATGTGCACGACGGTGTTTGGACGACTTGGAAAATCGATAAAGATGGCTGAGACTCTTGGTAATAACCAAGCCAACAAAATACATAACTGTTTTTAAAATAACTGGGCCTAACAAACTAACGCAATAATATTTTTGATTTTTCTGTGTAGTATTTTAATAGTTCTAAGTCTTGTAATATGTATATGTATGTATAATTTTTATTTAATTAATTTTTAAGTAAATAAAACTGTATTTTCTACTATAATTTTGTTGACGTTTAGTCGTAAGGCTTAGTTTTTATCCATATTTCTTATTGAAGGTCTCAAAATTATTTTTCATGTATAATTGGGTGTTAAAATTTAAATAAATAATTATTGAAAGTTAGTTTTTATTTAAGCGGCAATAGATTTGCATGGGTGAATAAGTTCATGTCTAGGAGTAACAAAAAAATGATAAATGAAATAGTAAATGAAAATAAATACATTACTTGAGAGGAGATGGTTGACCGTAGATGATGCAAGGTAGGGATTGTCGGGGTTCGGTCACTGCTACTTAATAAAACTACATTTGATCATAAAAATGGTTTTATTGTGCCGACGTTTGGGCTTGAACTTCAAGCCTTCATCAGGGCTGTAAAAAAACAAGTAGGACGGATGTAATACTGAAATATATATATATATATATATATATATATATATATATATGGAAAAAGACAAAAACATAAAATACTAGAACATAATATATAGAAGAACAATGTGCTCTAGAAGTGTTTGGATTATCAGGAGAACAGATATAAGAATTACAGATTACATATTTGATTGGATATAAAAATAACAATATATATGTATATTTCAGTATTACATCTGTCCTACTTGTTTTTTTACAGCCCTGATGAAGGCTTGAAGTTCAAGCCGAAACGTCGGCACAATAAATACATTACGTAAAGTAAAAAATAAAAAAATAGCGGAACAAATACTGATATAAATTATATTAAAGAAAAACACAAAATAATCAAGATCATAAAAGATCATTCGTGTGACATGTTTAAATGGTAGGGTGCTGACGACCATGAGTTTTTTCGCCCCTTGTTCTTCAAACAAGCAAAACAAAATTTACAGTATCTAGAAGCCACTTGCCAATGCTAATTTTTTTTCTTTCTAATGATGGCAGAGAAGGAAGGTCAAAAGAACAAAGGAATAATAAGAATAGATTAATTTCCGAAGATGTCCAAGATAATGCACGGAACATCTATACAAATAACGCAAACTGATGAGAACAGCGAATATTTATCTGAGCCCTCACTATATACATATATATGAAGGCTTGTAGATGTAGATCTTAAACCTTCTTTCATGAAAGATATCAGGACCTTTGAAGAGAGTGGGCGAATCCGGAAATCGTCTCCCTTTCTCCTCCCAGGTCCTGAAAAGTTCATGATTGTACATCGTAGTTGCATAATTTTCTCTCAGGATGGTACTGCATTAAATTGCATGAGCGATGTGTTTGATGTCGAGTATCATTCGTGCATCATTTAATGACAATGTCGTGCAAAACTAAAAACTAAAACTAAAATTAAAACTACATTCACTTTTTGGAATAAACTAAATCAAAACTAAAAATTGCAACCTACAAAAAAACTAAAATTAAAATTACACTAATTAATGGATTTAAATTGAACTAAAACGAAAACTAAATCATTGGGAACTAATTAAAAACTAAATTAAAGCTTTAGTTTAGTTTAGTTTTAGAAAAATAACGTGAATTAAGGCCTATTCACGCTAGACCGTGCCCCGTCCGGGACGGGGCACGGACGGGACACGGTGAAACAATCACACCACTGTTTTTAATGGACTAGTTCACGCTAGACCGTGCCGGGTCCGGGCCGGGGCCGTGCCGAGCCCGTGTCCCGTCCGGGCCCCGGTGAGAAAGGCACGTAGACATTCTTTCCCGTCCGGGCCCGGCTTGGGCCGGCTCCCTCTTTTGTTTGTTTATTGATTTATTTAACTAGCTGAATCCGCGAACTTCGTACCGCCTAAATAGCTACGAATCTTCGGAAATAACTAGGTATTTATTCGGGGAGTGTCACAGGATGGTTTAAAATCGTCTATCAGATGTCTGTCTGTCTGTTTTTTCCTTATACAAATACACACAGTTTGGCCAATTTTGACTACACTTTGCACAAAGGTAGGTTTTTAACCGGGAAGTGGCTTAGACTAGGACAAAATCTTCAATCAGCTGTCTGTATGTCTGTTTGTTCATTATAGGAATGTACACCGTTTGACCAATTGTGACTAAACTAGAGACACAGATGGGTCTTTATACTTGAAGAATGTTAGGCTAGTTCAAAATCGTCTATCGGCTGTTTGCCTAACTGTTTATTCCTTAAACAAATTCACATGATTTGACAGTTTATGATCAAACTTGGCACACAGGACAGGTAGATCTTGGTCCGGGAAATGGCATAGACTATGTCTATCAGCTGTCTCTCTGCATTTTTGTGTCATACAAAAAATTCACACCATTTGATCGATTTCGACCAACATTGGCACACAGGTAAGTATATTTCCGGTAAGTATCACAGGCTAGGTCCAAATATTCCATCAGCTGCCTTTCTGCATTTTGTTCAAAAATTGACAATATTTGACCGTTTTTTATCAAACTTGGCACACAGGTAGGTCATAGTCGGGGAAATGGCATGGACTAGGTCAACATCGTCTATCAGCTGTCTCTCTGTATTTTTATTCCTTACACAAATTCATACCACTTCAACAATTATGACCAAAATTGATAGACAGGTAGATATATTCTTCCAGGAAATGGCATGGACTAGGTCAACATCGTCTATCAGCTGTCTCTCTGTATTTTTATTCCTTACACAAATTCATACCACTTCAACAATTATGACCAAAATTGATTGACAGGTAGATATATTCTTCCAGGAAATGACATAGACTAGGTCAACATCGTCTATCAGCTGTCTCTCTGTATTTTTATTCCTTACACAAATCCATACCACTTCAACAATTATGACCAAAATTGATTGACAGGTAGATATATTCTTCCAGGAAATGACATGGACTAGGTCAACATCGTCTATCAGCTGTCTCTCTGTATTTTTATTCCTTACACAAATCCATACCACTTCAACAATTATGACCAAAATTGATAGACAGGTAGATATATTCTTCCAGGAAATGGCATGGACTAGGTCAACATCGTCTATCAGCTGTCTCTCTGCATTTTTATTCCTTACACAAATTCACAACATTTAATCGATTTTTACCAAAATTGGTTCACATGTAGGTATATATATCCGGGAAATGGCATAGACTAGGTCAACATCGTCTATCAGCTGTCTCTCTGTATTTTTATTCCTTACACAAATCCATACCACTTCAACAATTATGACCAAAATTGATTGACAGGTAGATATATTCTTCCAGGAAATGACATGGACTAGGTCAACATCGTCTATCAGCTGTCTCTCTGTATTTTTATTCCTTACACAAATCCATACCACTTCAACAATTATGACCAAAATTGATAGACAGGTAGATATATTCTTCCAGGAAATGGCATGGACTAGGTCAACATCGTCAATCAGCTGTCTGGCTGCATTTTTATTCCTTACACAAATTCACAACATTTAATCGATTTTTACCAAAATTGGTTCACATGTAGGTATATATATCCGGGAAATGGCATAGACTCGGTCAACATAGTCTATCAGCTGTCTCTCTGCATTTTGTTCGGTACCCAAATTGAGAAAATTTGACCGATTTTGACCAAAATTAGCTGACAGGTAGGTCTTGGTCTGGGCAATGGCATAGACTAGGTCAACATCGTCAATCAGCTGTCTGGCTGCATTTTTATTCCTTACACAAATTCACAACATTTAATCGATTTTTACCAAAATTGGTTCACATGTAGGTATATATATCCGGGAAATGGCATAGACTCGGTCAACATAGTCTATCAGCTGTCTCTCTGCATTTTGTTCTGTACCCAAATTGAGAAAATTTGACCGATTTTGGCCAAAATTAGCTGACAGGTAGGTCTTGGTCTGGGAAATGGCATAGACTAGGTAAACATCACCTATCAGCTGTCTGTCTGCATTTCGTTCTACACAAAAAATGACCGTTTTTGATCAAACTTGGCACACAGGTAGGTCATGGTCCGGGGAATGCACTGGCTAGCTCAAAAAGATAATAATGCAATTTAAATTAGTTTATATTTGCGTTAACGAGGAAAAAAAAGAACCCACTTTTCTATATTCCCATACAAAAGATTCGCAATAATACTTAAAAGTCAATTTCAAATTTAATACCATACCACAAAGTTTTAGTGTTAGTGGAGAGGTTCAGGGAAAGCAAAACAATTGAGTGACGTTAGTGTACTCAATTGTAAATATGTCAATATTTGAAGGGCTCATTGCCAAAGGTTACTATCCCGAAATTAGAAAATACTTAAAAAATCGAATTTAAAGTAAATAGAATCTAAAATACATTGTGTTGGTGACAAAAATGATTTCAATTGGAGCAATTTAAGTCAATTAAGTCATTAACAGTAATGTTTTTCAGATTTTTTTAGTTATTACTAGTTTTTGGCACTCAGCCCTTCATTTATACGATGGTAACATTAGCCAGAAAGAAATTGTCTATAATTAAATATAAATTGTCTGTGGTAAAATCTCACTTGAAATGTAAACATCTCTTTGCTGTGCATCTATAATATTAGTAAATCTAAAAGCCACAAGTTTCTATAAAATTACTAAAGTGTTGTGCGTTTGTGACTTACTAAATATGCCTCCTATAAGGCGGCGAACAAATTTAGGCAGATGAACCCGAAATGCAAAGAATCAAATTAAATATCAATGTTATTTTACTGCCCAGGAACGTGAAGATCGCAATAAACGTGAAAGAATTCGGTTAAGACAGACTCAAGAAGCGCGACATTCGACTAATAATGGTGCAAGTTTGAATCGAGCTGCTGTGAATTCATTACAGTGCCTGCAGCTGTGTTGCTATTGGACCTATGAACTCAGTTTGACTATAAACAAATTCCAGGGGCAGTCATTATGTGTTTGTGGTATTCATTTAGAAAACCCATGTTTCTCGCATGGTCAATTTTATGTCGCCTTTTCCCGTGGTGGAAAAACCATCTGCTCTGTTTGTTTACGCGTCAGGTAATCAAAGAAAAATTATCGCGTACCATAATAAACTACAATACAAATGAAACTTAATTTAGAATAGGCAAGTAAAAGTAAAATGTAATATAACAAGTAGATATAATAATCAGAAATCGTAATTTTCATTGTGATTTTTTATTGACTATTAAAAGAATTTTAAGTGTTTTACAATTTCTATTTATTTTACATAATTTAATCGTTGACTTATCAACTTTCTTTTTTTATCTTACTAGTAGACATTGTGTCCCGAATAACAGAATAAGAAATAAATAAAAGAAATTCAAACATGCAGTAAATATTTTAGTCTAGTACCATGATTCTATGTAACCAAACCAAAAACTTGATGTAACAACTATTTTTCCGATTTTCTTGGAAACGGTTAATGCTATTGCTTTATCCGGTTCCAGTCATTTACTAGCTCAAGAAGCCTATAAAACGAGTACTTACATGCATGTGATGTAAGCGTAAATTTTTTTCGCGCGAATTTCGCTTCAAAAACCATGTTCTGTTCGTTAACAAACTTGATCTTTCAAATTAGACGAACGATTTTTATACCAAATTTCATGAAAATCAGATCATTTAAGACAAGGAAACCGCGAACAGACATATATATATATATATATATATATATATATATATATATATATATATATACATATATATATATAGGGGAAGGTGTTGTACCTTTGACCACTTTGCACAATTGAATTTTTTTCAGCTTGAATATTAATGGTAAATTCATTTTTTTTTGGTTGTAATTAGTATTATATTGTTTATCATATATAATTTTTTCAAGGTTCTAACTTTACATTTAATTTTTTTTATTAATTCTTAAAAAATAATCGTACAATGGTCAAAGGTACAACATGTAGTTTTACCTTTGACCACGGGGTGTTGTACCACTGACCACCTAAAAACAACACAGCAGTGCAGAAAAAAAATTGTATTGAGTAATATTATAAATAATTGTAAGTTTAATAAATACAGGACATGGGTGTAAGCATAATAAAAAGCTATTATTGATATTATGTTATGCTTAATATGCTGAAAAATCCAATCCAATCGATAAACGTTTTAACTGTCAAGCAGATCCACTAGCAATAGTAGGGTATGGAAGTTTAGCCACAATGTCTTCAACATCAATATCAAACAAATTTTCATCTTCTCTCGTAAACTTGTCACTTAAAGTTTGTTTTTTCAAATATTGTATCCTAAACATTGGACATTTAATACCACAGATCTCTGCGACTAAATATGTAATAGTCTTTTTACTTTTATTTTTAACTCCTTTTTTTCAAATTGTTGCTGGTTCGTTGACTTAATTCAGGACATTCATTAGACAGATAAACGTCACTTTCTCCTGGAGAAATTTCGGTGTCAGTATCAAAATCTGAATTGTTATTAGAATAATTTTCTTTTTATTTACCACTTTTTAAGGAAGGGGTTCATTTGTGTATGGTTTCTTACGTTTAGAGTGTGGCTTTTGTTTTTGTTTTTTCACTTTCAATAGTTACCTTTACAGGAATATCTGTCGGAATACGAGTTTTCCCTTTAGGCCGGCCCCTATTTGACATTTTCCTAGTCTGCACTTTTCGATGACGTCTTACAACTTCAAGTGGAACCATAAGGGCCGATAGGATTGAACTGCTACACTGAGGATTAATAAAGCCAGCTTGAACTTATTAATTTATTATTTTTTAAGTTCTTTGAAAAATTGAAGCAACCAATATTAATTTAAAAGATATTGTAGCAGAAGAACAAAAAAAATGAATTATGTAAAAATCACTCAGGTGTGCTGTACCTTTGACCTGGTCAAAGATACAACACCTAGTCGTGGTCAGAGGTACAACACACTGGTAGCGCAAATTATAAAGCATGCTAAAAATGTTAGGGTTAAGATAAATCAATTTCAGAAGCTACACCATGTTTCTTATTGTAATAGCTCCTTTGTCAAATGATTTCCATCTAAAAAGAAGTAATACAAAAAAAATTATTAGGCAAACCGTTATCAATAAATAACTTACATTTTTATAATAAAAATGGATAAGTATTTTTTGCAAGAATATTCTTTGACTTGAACTATCCAAAGTAGGTTACACAAGCCCTTCAGTGAAGGAGCTAAACACTAATCACACCAAAATTTATAAAATGTTGCTACGTGCCGCGACAGCCCCGGTTGTCAAAGGTACAAGACGGTCAGAGGTACAACACCTTCCCCTATTTATATATAAATATATATATACATATACTAGCTGTTACCCGGCGTGCCATACTACACCTGCTTTCTTTATATAGAACAGCCAAAATAAATTCGGAACAAAATAAGTATTATTAAAATATAATAACACGGATCTGTAACTGTTTTGAGCCCGTGACCTCTCAACTGTGATTCCTAGACGACTTTGACCTACCCTATCACACCCACGTATCAAGACATACATGTATGCCAACTTTGGTAAATATCGATCTAACGGTGTGGATTTGTATAAGGCACAAACGTACAGACAGACAGCTGGAATTTTATTTGACCTAGTCTAGGAGATTTCTCGAATCAAGACCTATCATCATTCTAAGTTTGATCAAAATCGGTCAAACGGTGTGGATTTGTATAAGTAACAAACAAACAAACAAAATGACAGACAGACAGAGATATATGGGGGCGAGGTTAGCTCAGTGGTAGAGTACTGGACTAATAAGCTGGATGCCTGAGTTCAAATCTCGAGCAAGCACTAAAGATTTTTTCTTCTAATGTGTTCGTTCATAGGTTGAATTCGGCCTCCCTGACCGTCCCTAGTCCAACACAGCATTTAATTAATTTAAAAATGGGTACCTTGTTTGGTGCTAATGACTCTAGCAGTCGAAGCAGCTAAGAAGAAAATTAGGTAGCCAGAGCATAGTACTAACCACACTATCTCCCTAGTATGCCGTATGGTCATGAATCAGATACCTCTATAGTGTCTGCCCCTCAGGGCCCTCGTGGCCTGTTACGGGGCTGATTTTATATATGTATATATATATATGTATATGCATATATATATATATATATATATATATATATATATATATATATATATATATATATATGCACACACAAATTTGAACCACCGTTATTTTCGGTCTCTAGGGGTTATGAAATGCAAAATTTTGTATTCGGCCCTCCCGGATTGCGTCGTGAGGTCAACCTTATAAGCGGATTTTTTCCCTATGGAGGGAGGGAGGACCCCCACCGTCCAGGTCATTCTGGAAGAGACATTCTCATATCATATAGTTTATATTAGCATAAATATGCTTTAACCGATGACTAAACTAAAAAAAAATTACACAAACGTGTCCGCTGGTGTTCGCGCATGCGCAGTAGCCATGTAAGAAAAATAAGACTGTAATTTATACTGTAGTATCAACTGAAGCTACAGCATATTTATTTTCCTGAATTTGAGCAGAAGCTCTAAACGATTTTTCTTTATTTTATGTAATTTATTTATTAGTTATTTCCAAAGATGCGTAGCTATTTAGGCGGTACGAAGTTCGCGGATTCAGCTAGTTAAATACATAAATAAACAAACAAGAGAGGGAGCCGGCCCGGGCCGGGCCCGGACGGGAAAGAATATCTACTTCCCTTTCTCAACGGGGCCCGGCCGGGGCACGGGCTCGGCACGGCCCCGGCCCGGACCCGGCACGGTCTAGCGTGAACTAGTCCATTAAAAACAGTGGTGTGATTGTTTCACCGTGTCCCGTACGTGCCTCGTCCGGGGCACAGCCCGGACCCGGCACGGTCTAGCGTGAATAGGTAATAGCATGCATGCTGCCTTGGCAACCGGGGCCCGTCCCGGATGCGGCACGGTCTAGCGTGAATAATCCCTTAATGTAAACAAAAAAAACAAAAAAGTCCCGCAACAGGCCACGAGGGCCCTGAGGGGCAGATACTATAGAGGTATCTGATTCATGACCATACGGCACACTAGGAAGATAGTGTGGTCAGTACTATGCTCCGGCCGCCTGATTTTCCCCTTGGCCGCCCAAAGGTACCCCACAGGTTTGACCAAACTTTGCACACAGGTAGGTCTTGATACGAGAGTGTCATATTATCTATGACGTTTTGTACTTTTTGTTCCATTGGAAAGCCATCATTCCTTCTGAAACCCATCATGTGGGGTATCATATGAATCGTCTTGGTAAGGAGAACCTATATTACCTTATATAACCTCCGGCCGCCTGATTTTCCCCTTGGCTGCTTCGACTGCTAGAGTCCTTGGCACCAAAGGTACCCATTATTAAATTAATTAAAGGCTGGGTTGGCCTAGGGGCGGTCAGGGAGGCCGAATTCAACCCTTGAACGAAGACACTAGCAGAAAAAATCTTTAGTGCTTGCTCGGGATTTGAACTCTGGACCTCCAGCTTATTAGTCCAGTGCTCTACCACTGAGCTAACCTCGCCCCCGAATTAATGTAAATCATGTGTTATTTCGATAATTAAGTAAATTATTAAAAATGATAGAACTTGTTTAAGAATAAGCTAGACTTGGCTTTTAGGCGGACCTAAGATGTATTATAAACAGAAGTGAGTTAGTATAATCTATGTATTACTAATTCAGTCATTGCTTATGAATTTTGTACTGTCTACAGGCCTTGTACAGACTGCTTGAAACATTCATTTTTAGTACTTTCCTCCGAGGGAAAGTAGCTATTGAGGTTGCACTCAAGACGGAATTTTTGAAAATTTTCTTCAAATCTTTATTGATCCAACCTAGTAGAGACCGAAAATGACCCCGCCAAAATTTATATATATATATATATATATATATATATATATATATATATATATATATATATGTGTGTGTGTCGGTTAACACGATAGCGGCCAGAGTTTTTGTTTTTTCGTCACGAAACTTTCTATATAGTATTCAATTAGCAAACGATTGAACGAGTTCTATCAAAATCGGTCCACCGGAAGGGGGGGGGGTTTACCCCGGACCCAAAACACTAATTTGACCATGCCAGCCTTAATATTTCTTATATTTCAACGAAACTAAGCATTCTTAGTGATATTCTACAGGGAAAAATGGGTTGTAAAAATAAACTAAATCGGATCATTAGGAGGGGGGGGGGGTTACTTCGGACCCACAATACCAATTCGCCACTACCAGCCGTAATTTTTGTTATATTTCGACGAAAATCAGTATTCGTAGTGGTAATGTACAGATAAAAATGTGTTGTAAAAATAAACTAAATCAGTTTATTTGGAGGGGGGTTTACTCCGTATCCAAATTACTAATATACTCATACCGGTCGCAATTTCTACTGTATTGTAACGAAACGCGGTGTACGTTGTGAGTAACTCACGAAAAAAATGTGTTGTAAAAATGAGCTAAATCGGTCTATTGGAAACGAAGGTTTACTTTGTACTATGTTTAAATAGAATGCCCGCCAGACGTAGGTTCGCAATGTCGCAAGGAGCGCTTTCTACCACTAGGAGGACTGTATCCTGTTCCTGCGTCAGTTCAAAAGACGAAAATATGAAGTTTTTTGTATTTATTAAGTAGCAAATTAATTACAAAATTAATAATTGAACAGTTACTCATTACAAAAGTAAAAGAGAACTATTCATGTTTTTACTTTATTTATATAGGATATTTTAAGCAAATTGTTCTGGAAAGCAGTCTACACTACCCAAATTCTGAGGAAAGTGCTTAGTTATGCAGCTCCTGCGTGACGGACTTTTTCTTGTAGGGGAGTGAGCAGGCCAACCTTCACTAGTTAGAAAAGTGTATTTCCAAAGCGCTTTCAAGATGAAATCTCATCATCAGTGCCTATAGATTTGATCTGGAAAGCGCTTCGGAAATAAACTTTTCTAACTAGTGAAGGTCGGCCTATCCATTTTCCTACATGAACCTTCACCAACCAGCTCCCAGCACCTGTGATTCATTTTTCTCATCCGCTAGCTTCTCCATCTTCTCATTAGTCATTTTTGGTACACTATACTGTTCTATACAGTTAAGGATATGACGAATTCTTTGGAGGGAAGGAAGCTTTGGCTTTTCCTCGTAATTTGCAAACTTATGTTCTTTTATAAACTAATTAGTGAATTAAAAACTAAAACTAAACTTAACTCACAAATTTAGGTCTCGTTTGCTAAATTAAACTTTAAAACGGATACTAAAACTAAAAACAACTATTTATTAAGAAAATACTCCAAATAATCCAATTTTATGAAATTACAATCATTTCTCTGAGTTAGCATGATTAATAATAATACAAATCTAAAACTATACTAAAACTAAAACTAAAACTAAAAGTACAAAGCTAGTCTATTTTTAGATAGAGTAAACTAACGTTAGTTTAGCCCAACACTGTTCCTACATGTCATCAGTGTATTCTAAGGTTTATTTGCTAAGATGAATAGCCCTCGCTTTGACTGTCCAAAAAATACAGAAAATAAACAGCGCAAATAAATAAAAGGAAAATACTTGCTAAACGTCATTCGGGGGTAAAAAAAAGCACTGATAATCGAGATGTTCCGAAAAAATAATAAAAAGAGACAAAAAGGAAAGGAGGAGTGACTTGGACAGAGGCTTTATCTCAGATAAGCCTGTCTAAATTATTCAGTGGCTGGGGCTTGACGGGCTTCGGGGCTTCCAATTTAAGCGGGGGTCTTAAAAGTATTTAAGCATTAGTTTTATCTTTCTCTTAGATTAATTATCTGTCGAACTATATGCTATTTATTTTAAATTGTTAATATTGAATAATAGAACGCCTGATTTTCTTTAAAATTATCATTGTGGGTAAAATTCTCTTTAAAATGTCCAAGTAATTTGCAACGCAGAAACAATTCTTTGAATATAGAATAGAGAAATTCGAAATTTGTAGGCTCAACGATTGCTTCTGGTTTTCAGAAACATCAAAGTCCACTTAAATGGAAATTCCTTCAACATCTAACAATTTCTAATAGCGCACTAAATTTTTGTAAAATTAATTTATCTATTCAATAGAAACGCAATATGTTTTTATGAATTTTGCTTGTCCCACAGGCAATCGAAGGTTTTCTGGAGCTTGAAGCCATACACATCCTTGGGATGATCTATCATTTTAGCGTGTTTCCGACTAAAAATTTCACGTTTCAGAAACAATAGATTACGAATATGAGGGTGGTACAAATTTGTGTTTACACACACACACCCACATAAATATATATGTGTGTGTGTATTTTACATACTTACTAATGTTAGGAAGTTTAATTGAAAATTGTTAATGATCATTTTGTAGAAATTCTGGAAAATGGATTATCCCAGTGAAAAAAGTGTCTAAACGTTTCGTCGTTTTCGAATGAAAAGTATACTTTTTCCTGCAACCCCTGCAGAAAACCGGATAGGGGGCATCCTTATGGCTTAAAAAGGCTGGACTTTCAGTGGAACATTTCCAAAGGGTGTGATGTCTCATTTTTTTATGATGATCGTTATTAAGGGATTAATGCTAAGAATCCACAACAAGTCACCAAGCAACAAGATTGTGGGATCGATTCCCAATAGGGGTGGTGGTTTTTCTTTAGAAAAAAGAAGAGGCACCAGCCCTACCCTGCCTAGAAAATAGTTCTTTCCTAAAGATAACCAGGTCTTAAATTCTTTGTTATTAATAATGGACGTTAAAATTGAAATAAATAAATCATTAAGTCATGGTAGTCTATGTCATTGCTAACTGTATATTATGCAGTGGTTAAATAATAACAATGAGAGTTGATTTGTGCAAATAAACTTCTTTGTTTCACTGCATAAGTCGCTGTTATTTTCATTGGATCAATAGAGGTCACCCGCATTAGTCATTAGCTGAACAGGTTGGACTGACAACTACATGTTTCTCCTACATCTATATACAGCATACCAGTGCACATCACTCAATCGTCGCTACTCTACTGACAATGTTCTACACAACAGAGCTGAGTAGGTTTGACCAAAAGGCTCCCTTGGGTTGACCTTTCTCCTTGAATTCCCATTCGGGAGATGGGAGCTCGAGTCAAGTAAGGAATATTCTCAATTCAGGGTCCGTTGAGTAAATTCACGGCTGTACCATGGATGTCGGCGTTATTGGCCCCGATTTTGGTGCGGCTTCGAAAAAAGAAAAGAAAAGCGATGAAGGAATTTACATATGTATAAAAGGCAACCCCAGCCCTTAGACTGTTTAGGATGAGGAGAGATTTTAGTCAAACTTAATGAGTTAATTTGCAATTGAAATCGACTAATTTGTCTTTAAAATGTTTACTTATTACCTCCCACCCCCTTGCAAATTAATCGGTTATCCCAGTGACTAGAATACTACTTAGGATTAAGTCTTGCTACAAATATTGTAGAGAAAAATACCTAATAGTTACATGATTTGTGAATATTTCATTGTTTTATTAAATCTATCCAATATTCTTGCAGTAAACCTTTCATTTCTTGTTTGGTTATACTTTAGAACGAAACGCTACTAGTTTTTCATTGTCCTAAATCCTGCATTTTTATGAGATGCTTGATAATAAATAAATAAAAAGAACAATAGTTTGTTACCTCGCTGCTAAAATATGATTTTTCATCCCTCAATCGCACAGTGGGGCGAACCCACAGTAATATTGGACATTGAGGGATTTTAATTGTTTTTTTAGCAACAAATAAAACCTTTTCTATTGATCAGATTGATTTTTATTATTGCATTGGTTTTTACATAAAGCCCGATTATAATTGCTATTTCGAAAAACACCTTAGCTTATTAAATTGGTCGTGTACTCTTATTTTATTGGATAAATTATTTTTGCTTCCAGTACACATAAAGGGTATTATAATTAACCAAAAACTTGCATAAAGAGGTTTTTAAAAATTCAACTTAACTTTTTTTACACAAAAAATAAAATAATTTTATTTCATTTATTTCACAAATCGCCGATATTGCCCGACAAAAATTCGACTTTGCACTATTTTAGGAGTATATTGTATAATTGTATATTGTATATTGTATAATTTAAAGCGTTGTCAGATCTTGCCTAAACTTGCCTATTCAGTAGATATTTTATTTTTTTTGTTAATATCTGCCACCTTTATTAATCACATTAGTGGTTATTTCCTTTTATCCTCATTAAAGGCAAACTAGGAATCAATCTGATGTCTTGTGCCTTGACACAATGGAAATTAAAACAAAAGAAGCTCTATTTCAAGTTTTTAGATCCACCATTATTAATTTTAAGGATTTTGACACAGCTTTGAACAGAATATTGGACTAAACATGGAAAAAACATGTTATTGGAAAAACATGTTTCTGGAGAAATTAAGGGAATGGTGCTACATTTTCAACTTAAATGGTGTAAACAGATCTTTGGATCTTTTGCGGAAAAATCACGAATGGCTTAACAGGGACTTAATTTTTCCAGACGTATATTCTCAAGAACTTCCATCTTCTTCCACTCCAAGTATTCCTATTAGATCAATATCATTCAAGCATTTGTCAGAACGACAAAAACGGATTTCTTTAAAAAAAAAACATATTCAAATCTGAGAATGATCGTTATAAATAATAAAAATAAAAAAAGATTTATAAATATTAAAAATTCTTGCAGCTTAAAAATCTCATTATTATACTAAATAAATCAATTTATTTTAATTTTTACGACTAGATATATTTTTGTTTATAGTTTTATTTTTGCGTTTGTGAACTTATGAAAAAAATAAAGATACATATATATGTATGTACACATTTAAAAATCATCCTACCCGTTATATCGCTACTGGTGAAATTACTGATATAGTTGAATAGAGTGTTTGATTTGCGTTAAAATGACACCAAAGCAATACTCTAGGACCAGTAGAAGCGGAGATATTAATGAATGCCCGGCCTACCCTGTCACTCGTCCCTCTGTGACAGGGTAGATGTTTCTCACGAAGTAAAATGGTATAAGAAAGTGTATGGATTTACGTTTTGAATTCGTGATGGGGGTCACTTTTTTTTAAATAAATCCTACCATAGGGGGGGGAGTAGCACCTCCACAGATTTGAAGGGCGGGCTAGATGTACTCACCCCATAGATTGCGGCACTCCTAGCCTCGGCGCCCCTCATTCTTCCTTTTAAACCATTTTTCCTGTTTTACTATTTTCCTATTAAAAATAAGCGATTCCTCTCTTCGAATGCCCCTTCGACCATTGACCATTTTTGGAGGGAAAGAATACCATGAGTCAAGCCGATCCTGGCGAGTGCACAACCCAGATCGAATATATGCATCAAGAGCGGTTGGGGCGTTTGAAGGATTAAAAGGATATAAATCGAATTATTTAACAATTATCAAAATAGACGGGAGGTCAATAGACACACTTAACTATATTTATGTTTTTACTGACCTATATTTTTCATTACATTTTAGTGCATCTTAAGTGGAGAAATATTCTAAATTCACATTCTTATAGCCTCAACGAGGAAGAAAATCATCCTTGTTCTCTCCTTAAGTTGAAGCTGTGTTATAAGTTTCTACTTAAGAGACATCTCACAGGTTTTAAATATATATAGATGTGAGAAAATAAATACAATTAAAAGTGATTAGTGAATTGTTGTTATTCACATTCCGTCACTTTTGATATTCCGTAAATTTGAGTAAATGATTATCAACTGGGTTTCAACGTAATGAAGTAATCTGAAAGCGAGTCACCTAAGGAATAAATCCTTATTGTTCACCATGAGTAACAAGAAATTCCAACTTTTTAAGATCCCCAAGCTTTTGCCCTTATTTACCTAATTAATGGCTCTGATATAGAGGACACTGCAATGGAGAATTAAATGGACGTTTTGATGGAAAATTAAACAACTGTGGAAATATTGTTTTTGCCTTTCAGAACTTCAATCTCTACCCTCCTTAAATTAAAAACTCCTTTGAAGAATAAAACCGACAGTATATGTTGCAACCAACGTGCATTGTAATCGGTGCTTTCCGAGTTATTGTAGCACTACAGAAAATTGAATCTGATTTTCTCTTCTACAGATATAGTAATCAACAATGCAGCAAAGGAGAATATAATTTAAGGAAACGAAATCCAAAATTGAAAGTACAAAAAATCTAAGGCAAACGAGGAGTGTTAAATGACCTTTCAGAACATAAAGGTTTCCAAACGAAGCAATCAAGGAAATTCAGACACGGATGATTTAAACAAAACATCTCATTGAAGAAAATAACAGTTAAAGTTAATCTAACTTGTGTAAACACAGACAATGAAAGTGTGTGATTGCGTTTTTGAACTGTCAAGATAGTTGCTGCGTAAGCCTCATTCCATGGGACGGATGCTTAGTGTTACGAGGAGATATGAATGCAGAATGTTCCTTATGGGATTATAATTTACTGACATAGAACACACCAATTTATAAACAAAGTGAATCGTTTTATAACATTGACTAAGAGTTAATAGTAAAAAAGCTTTCTAGACAAATTTTGAAATTTTAAAGAATAAATAAACTATTTCGAAAAAAGTACTTAATGCTCATTTTTAAAATTAATGTACAAAAAATATCAACATTTAATAGAGGTTCATGTCAATTACCTTGGTTACGGAGACACGTGGGAAGATAAATAAGAATATTAAATTATAAAAAACAATTAGTTTTTCCACAAAATCATATGACAGTCTAAAATCAATTGGTGGACCGGTGGTAAAGGGAGCAGGAGCGGCTGATGTTTTTCGAACACCTAGTAGAGCTCGGATGCACACTCCCGACTCCTCAGTCTTACCCTAGCCGTCCGCACAATCGCGTCGCTCCACCTCAAAAACATTGTAAGCATAAGTAAACAATAGAAAACCAACATTTTTATTTTTATAAATTTAATTTATGTCAAACATTTTATTTTTGCGTTTCGCAAAAAAAAAAAAAAAAAAAAAAGAAAAGAAAGAAAATTATTTTTATTATTAAGTACTGAATAATATAAATGTCAAATTTAATTTGTTTACTGTCGTTATTACTATATGTCAAGACGGCAAGTAAAATCGGAGTAAAAGAATGACTTTAACATTCAAGGCACCATTGTAAAATTTTTATATGATTTAAAATCGTATGATTTATCAAATTTGTTTATAAATTATTCGTGATCAAGCAGTAATTAAGCCTCTTCTTCTTCTTGAACGTGTAACTTTTTCAATGTATTGTTCTAATTTCAAACGCGATTTTTTTAATTAAAACTAAAATTTCGGTCATCTAAAACATCACAAACATTTAAAGGATACCAACTAGAAAATGATTAAAAAAAATATTTCCGGGACATATATATGTATACTCATATATATATATATATATATATATATATATATATATATATATATATAAATTAAGATTAAATGAGTGTATATAAAATACTGTATAATATCTCTATGATATTAATTCGATTTGATATTGAAAATTTTAGGTGTTAATGACACTTTATTCCTACATTTGTAATAAATAAATGTACATAAACATGTGCGAACAATTCCACATCTGTGACTATTCAAACTAGTGTAATTGCGTTTACTTATTCGTTTACAAAGCACACTTTTTCTTTTTCTGAAGTAATGAAATGATATTGTCACTATATGAAAAAAAAAAATGCAGAAAATTATGCAATACATATATACTAGAAGCACATTCCTTCCTTTTAGCGCGTTTCCTCCCTTCCTCCGTTGTTAGGAAACACACTTATTACGGCAATCCGACGATGCAATCCAGAGGTACTGTTGAGAAATGTCCACCTTTCACGTCTATAGGTCACGAAAAAACCAGTAAACATTATATATATATATATATATATATATATATAAATATATATATGTATGTATGCGTTCATGTACAAATAAAATACAACATTTTTAGAGCATGGCGACAACACCACCTGACCAATGTGTATATTAAAATACATTTATTTTTTTGTACGCCTGCTAGAGAGCGAACTGAAAAACATATTAAAAAAAAAATGGCCCTGCTCAAAAATGGTCCGAATTGCTCAAATATTAGGGAATATTTCTTTCATTCTACAAGAACTTGTGTAACAGTGATGTGAAACATTTCACCACATTTTAACCTATATAGTTTAAAATCGTATTTTCTGAGGAATAGATATTCAGAAAAATATGGGAGTAAGGCTCCACATTTCGTAAGGAAGTAGATAAGTGAACAGGGATAAGAGAATATATTAATTTACAAAATCGGTATCTGCTCCGCTGGTAATTTCATTTAAGACACGATTTCACATTTAGAAAATTGAAATTACATGTGATCATGTAACTTTCAAAGGTTTAACCTTCAGCTGGTATCACTTTTTTTTTTCTTTTTTTTTTTTTTTTTTTTTTTTTTTTTAAATAACCTGTTATGATTTTTCTAACATTTATTTTTCTAATATTTTGGGGCATAGGTAATATTTTCAGTGCATTTTAATTTACGCATGATCTTTTTAAATAGTGCGAGAACATTTTTCACAATAAGATGAAAACGTTTTCGCCTTTTTGGAGTCACACAAATCTCGTTCTCTTCTTGTTTCGCTGACGGCCGATGGTTGAGAAGGACTTGGAGTGGATCAAGCACCTTTCACCATATTCCTCATGGACGGAATTAATTTTAATAACTTTTTTCATCAGCAATAAACCCCTGAGAGGCTATTATACTATTGTAAATACACAAATATACAAGTTTTTTTTTAGCTCAGTTAAAAAAATACGAATGCACGTTACTTGTATTATGGGTCAAAAATGTCCCGACGCACAGAGCACAAACATATCCATATTTTTAACCAAAATAGTCGGATAATGCGTTATAAAAAATCTAGGTTTTCCGAACCAATCAACCGATTCTATCATGCGGAATTGCGTCTAATGGTATAGTTGTAGGTAATAATATAATTTTGAATTTATTGAACCCCAACATTATCAGTGTGAGAGTTATCAGGAAATTATTAAAACATGAAAGTTATCGGAAAAAGATGTTATTTTAAAAAACGCCACTTTTTCAAATATTATTATAAAAACTAGTAAAAAATAATTTTACAAAATTGAAAATAATACACTCTATTAAAGGTTAATACATACATTTATCTATAAACAATATTAAATATTCAACTACGTAATAAAAATACCATATTGCTATTTAGTAAATTAATATGTTTTAATCTGATTCATCATCTTCTTCGCTACTGCTTTATGAAACTGAACTTATATCCCCCATGTCTATCTTGTTAAATTCATCCCTAGATGCTGAAAGGTCTTAGGGGAAGCAAGGATAATTTCTGAACATCTTGCTGAAGCCAAGAAGCGTTTTCCAAATAAAATGTTTTGCGATCCATTCGCGAGTCTTTTATTTTATTATTAAAATGAAGACAAAATAGCCTACTTATCTTCGCTATTCCTTTTGTACATTCGTCACTCTGGTTTTCGGCATTCAACAACGAACATAGTTCTTCCATGACCAAGGTTATACGGTCAAATTTTTATACTTGAAACATATCTGCCGGCTAGGTGTGAGTTATGATGACTCGCTCTATTGAAAAAAAAAAATAATACTACAATAAAAGCACATACATTTTAATGAAAATTAAAGTGCACACTCAATGCTTCGAGAATAAGCAAAAAGTACGAAATGATATTTCTGATTTTTTTTAAAAACATGTTTAAAATTTTAATGTTAACAAAATGTTCTTGTATTATAGATAGACACACATAACGTATAATAGGCATAAAACAGAAGTAAATTTTAACATTCCACCGACTTTTGAGTGGGGGGATGTAAAATATCCCTTCTCAAAATTCTGTCAAGGAAATTCTATCCAGCCATCCACATGGTGCTACAAATTGCGTTAATCTGTTCCATGTTAGTGAGTTCTATTTTGCCAAGCTAGGCCCAAAAGGAGTTAGAATGTTCTTAAATATAGAGTGGCAATTCCAGGAGTAGCTCTGTTTAAACTTGCTGGCCTAATGTAAACTTTGCTTTTCCGTTTGGCAACCAGTGTTTGGTTAGACATTTCAGTATTGCTTCATGTTGACATGAATAACGAACAAGACTATACAGTGGTATGTGTTGTCGTTATTAACAGTCACTGCCCGAAAAATAACTAATAACAATTGTGCTACCAAATTAGGAATTCAATAGTATTAGCTATTTTTATAAAATATTAAGGAAAGTAATAGTTTAATTAATATTAAGGGAAGAAATAATGAGTTTCGAATATTGAGATATCGGAAGGTTTTGAGTTTGAGATGCTTCATTGAACAATAACATCCTTATTGGGGGTCTCCCGTGGTCTAATGGCTAGCGCCTTGGATTCATAAGCGGGAGATGGTGGGTTCGATTCCTAACCTCCGGCAGGAATTTTATCATCCCACGGCTCGTTGGTAAAATTCCTGGCTGCACCCTGGATGTCGGCGCTAATGACCTAGATGTAGATGCGCCGTAAAAAAAAACAAAAAAAAAAAAAAAAAAAACATCCTTATTCGGTCTTTTTGAATAAGGATTAAATGTGAAAATGAGTTGGACTGACTTCAGCGCTGACCATTCTATCCCCGTATTTGCCGCAGATTAAAATCAAACTTAACCATCTGCAAAACACCGTCAACTTAAATATTTAAGAATTTTCCTTTTAGCACCTCTTTTTTTTTTTTGCTATACCTGTTACTCTAAAGAAACATTTTTTTTTTTTTTTAATTCCTTAAATCTACTGAATGTGTGAGTATATGTTCACATGTCTGTATATCTTTGTAAAATAATTGGAGTTTATTTTCTATGCATTCCAAATATCTCCAGAAAAAAAAACAAAAACTTTTCAATAGGTCTGAAAGGAAGGATTAAAGCTTATTTCCTATGGTAGAGATTAATCACGACAAATGAAACGATTTTTTGAGATGGACACGGTTTTATTGTAGGGGATAAGCTAACAAAATCACAAAAAAACATGCTACAAACATCTGTTACATCGATGAGTAGTGAGCATATGGCACAACCCGAAATTAAATGAGTTATTATCACCATATTGAATATAACATTTAATGCTTATTGCCTAAATTTTACATAACTTTGTTCATTAAACGATTTTGTTAAAAATCGCCATTTAATTATTAACATAAAACATGTTATTATCTCAATTTTGTATTTTAAATTTCATACTTCTATTCTTGAATTAAAATACACATTATTATGCTTGTTCCACACTTTCAATTTCAGCTGATAGGCTCAGAGTCGTAGGTTTCTTCTTTAAAACAAAAAATCCTCTGACGCGTACTTGTATTCGTAACTTCTTTGGATGAGATACTTTAAGCTCTTGCAGTAGATGCGAACATTTATCACATACGCGATTTTTCCAATCGCTCAGGATATCGAATTCTATGTAACGACATCGACACATTATGAAAGGGGTCCATCTAACTAAACCTTTACCTTGATTAATCCTAGTTTAAACGAGGTGTGTCCATCTTATTGAGCAATTCAATACTAAAAATGTGTTGTTTTTGTGTCTTTTTAAGCTTATAATGGAAAAATGTGACTGTTTAGGTAAAAAGAGTGGAAAAATACACATTTTGAGAAGTAAAGTTTTTCTGAAATAACTCAATTAATTTCTTCATCTAACAAGTTCCTGCATATATATATATATATATATATATATATATATATATATATATATATATATATATATATATATATAAAAGGAGCGTATAGGAGACAGATTTACATTTTCAATGGAAAAAATTGTCATTGCGAATTATTTAAAGAAAAAAATTACTAAAATTCAATCTCTTGATGCTGATATAGTTGATAACTTTTAATAGACAACGAGAGTATGGGTCATTTTATTTATTTTCATATTTTGTTTAATGTTATCTATTTAATTACATTACATCCCTATCTATTTAATTACATTACATCCCTATCTATTTAATTACATTACATCCCTATCTATTTAATTACATTACATCCCTATCTATTTAATTACATTACATCCCTATCTATTTAATTACAGTACATCCCTATCTATTTAATTACATTACATCCCTATCTATTTAATTACATTACATCCCTATCTATTTAATTACATTACATCCCTATCTATTTAATTACATTACATCCCTATCTATTTAATTACATTACATCCCTATCTATTTAATTACATTACATCCCTATCTATTTAATTACATTACATCCCTATCTATTTAATTACATTACATCCCTATCTATTTAATTACATTACATCCCTATCTATTTAATTACAGTACATCCCTATCTATTTAATTACATTACATCCCTATCTATTTAATTCCATTACATCCCTATCTATTTAATTACATTACATCCCTATCTATTTAATTACATTACATCCCTATCTATTTAATTACATTACATCCCTATCTATTTAATTACATTACATCCCTATCTATTTAATTACATTACATCCCTATCTATTTAATTACATTACATCCCTATCTATTTAATTACATTACATCCCTATCTATTTAATTACAGTACATCCCTATCTATTTAATTACATTACATCCCTATCTATTTAATTACATTACATCCCTATCTATTTAATTACATTACATCCCTATCTATTTAATTACATTACATCCCTATCTATTTAATTACATTACATCCCTATCTATTTAATTACATTACATCCCTATCTATTTAATTACATTACATCCCTATCTATTTAATTACATTACATCCCTATCTATTTAATTACAGTACATCCCTATCTATTTAATTACATTACATCCCTATCTATTTAATTACATTACATCCCTATCTATTTAATTACATTACATCCCTATCTATTTAATTACAGTACATCCCTATCTATTTAATTACATTACATCCCTATCTATTTAATTACATTACATCCCTATCTATTTAATTACATTACATCCCTATCTATTTAATTACATTACATCCCTATCTATTTAATTAAATTACATCCCTATCTATTTAATTACATTACATCCCTATCTATTTAATTACATTACATCCCTATCTATTTAATTACATTACATCCCTATCTATTTAATTACATTACATCCATATCTATTTAATTACATTACATCCCTATCTATTTAATTATATTACATATCTATTTAATTACATTACATCCCTATCTATTTAATTACATTACATCCCTATCTATTTAATTATATTACATCCCTATCTATTTAATTATATTACATCCCTATCTATTTAATTACATTACATCCCTATCTATTTAATTATATTACATATCTATTTAATTACATTACATCCCTATCTATTTAATTACATTACGTCCCTATCTATTTAATTATATTACATATCTATTTAATTACATTACATCCCTATCTATTTAATTACATTACATCCCTATCTATTTAATTATATTACATCCCTATCTATTTAATTACATTACATCCCTATCTATTTAATTACATTACATCCCTATCTATTTAATTATATTACATATCTATTTAATTACATTACATCCCTATCTATTTAATTACATTACATCCCTATCTATTTAATTATATTACATATCTATATAATTACATTACATCCCTATCTATTTAATTACATTACGTCCCTATCTATTTAATTATATTACATATCTATTTAATTACATTACATCCCTATCTATTTAATTACATTACGTCCCTATCTATTTAATTATATTACATATCTATTTAATTACATTACATCCCTATCTATTTAATTACATTACATCCCTATCTATTTAATTATATTACATATCTATATAATTACATTACATCCCTATCTATTTAATTACATTACATTTTTTTAATGCTATCTATTTAATTTAGTTATTGCTTAAAATGTGCTCTCTTGCAGAAACGCGAGCGTTACATCTAGCACTGACTTGATAAATTGGAGCTAAACACTGTTCTGATGATATTTGGTGCACTTCATCTATGATCCGGTCTCTTAATTGCTCTCTTGTGTCGATTGACACCGGATAAACTTCCTGCTTCAAGGTTTCCCTTACGAAGAAACAAATCAGCAAAATTCAATATTTTTGCATAATTTGAAGTAATCAATTCTACAATATTTGAAGATGGTACGGGTGGCGATTATCAACTTTCAACGTTCGTCATATTGCCCACTTCGATATTTCTAATGCAGGAATATAGGCGTTGGGCTGAATTTCTTCTCCGACGATCTGCTCTTAATGCTGCCTTGAATTGGCCCCCTTCATTATCAAGTAAGAATGACCCAGTCTCTTCTTGTCTATTAAACGTTAACAAAATGAATCGTCGATGAAGCACTCTTCTATTTGTGAATCGGCGCGGATACACTCGCACCGCTTCTAAAGCATTACCGTTGCAGAAATCTTACACGAAATATCAGCCTCAAGATATTGAATTTTAGTAATTGGTTCCTTGAAACAATTCGCAAAGACAATTATTTTCTATTGAAAATTTAAATAATTAAATTTGAAATTGAAAACTTGTTTCGTTTTTTGGTTTTTGATTTTCTCGAAAACGAAACGAAAATGGGCATATCTCTAAAGGACTTTTTCTCTTAGTTTTTTGGCCCCCTACACGCTCCTGAAGTTTTGCCATTTAAATTGGGGACAATATATATATTAACATATTGAAATTTTATTAATCCTTCGTCAGAGAGTTTTGATGTACTTTTAATTTAAAAGTGAAAAGGCTAGTTATTTGAATTTTTATACAACTTGGCATAATTAAAACACTAATGGTGGCGAGAAGGAAGCAAATTAAAACAGAAATTCTATAGAAAAGTTTGTCAGCTTACTTCTGAATACATTTTATTCGTCGAAGAAACGTTCATTAATGAGGTATGAAAAGCAACAAGAAGGCATCGGGGAAAAACTTTTATTAAAACCAATAAATCCTTCATTTTTGTATATTTTGCATTTTTCTTTTTTTTTTAGACGAATTATTTTGTATTTCTGAGACACGAGTTATTCGAAATTATGTTATAATAGAATAGAGTTTTGGAGGCAATGCTACGGCCTGATTGATCTGTGTAAAAGAGTTTTGTGACAAAAAGGCGAATTGTTCAACAATTTTTTTCTAAATCTATATTTTCTAGAACAAAAAAAAAAAGCAGTATTTATATTTTCTTTTATATTAAATCATTTTTCGTTTTGTTTTTTTTAAAAATAGAATTTATACAAAAACCCGTTCAAATGAGCAAAACTAACAATTGGGAATTTTGAAGTCCTTAATTCTCCAATTGACATCGCCCCATCGAAAATATACGAAAATCCCAAAACTTTTTATGCCTGTTAAAGAATTATTTTCTTTCTAGTACTTCCATGACTCCAAACAAACCCAAAATTTACCTATCATAGATTAGATGAATATCAAACGTCAACGAACAAGTTCCAACTAAATTAATCGTTTCTGAATATTCAAACTTAAAATTAGTTAGGAAAAGTAGGTATTCCAATGTTTCTCGATAACGGTTACAGATATTTTATAACGCTTTAAAAATGGTTTCATTCGTTTTTTTACGTTAAGAAACCTATAAAACGAGTACCTTCAATCATATGAACTCGAAAACGTAAGCGTTACGATTTTTTTCGCGCGAATTTCGCTCCAAAAAGCATATTCCAGTCGACAAATTCTGCTGGTTAACGAACTTGCTAAAATGAGTTTTAAATTAGCTCCAAATGGACCAATTGAGTTTGTTGAGGCCTCAAAAAACTTTTATTTGAGCACTAAAAGGCAGCAAACTGGGGAAAAATCGTTTATTTTGGTTAACGATTTGTATTACAAGATTATACTGTAAAATATTCTAAATGTTGAGTTTTGGGGGGATTACGCTTAACCAAGGGGTTCTGGATTTTTTCTGACCACAGATTCTGAATCAGCGCCCCAAAAAACATATAGTAAACATGGTCTGCTCTCTGGGGCCAATTTTTTTTTTTTTTTTATTTGTGTGGCTGTTATTTTAAAATTAATATATTTCCGCGCTATTTCAAATTTGATTGACCTGAAGGTTGAGCTATTAAAATATCACCAATAACATCAAACACCACATGAAAGAGTTTAGAATGTATTCGTGATTCACCTGCGATTTGCTTACACGAATCCCAATATTTCCAGTTGAAGGAAGAATTCCACAAGAATACGACGAGTGTTTGTGTTAAACACTTCATGTATTGAATAGGATTGTATTTTCAATGTGACTGCCTCCATAAACGTTGAGTTCTTGAGCTTTGAAAGGTTTTATTCGCCGATGACAAAGAGAACAAGTCTGCTTTATTCTTGAGGCAAATATGGCACGCCTTCTCTCTTCCATATACTCCAGAGACATCAAAGGATGGCTTTATTTATAAGTTATCTATCTTCGGGTTACAGTATACCGTCTTTAGAAAGTCATTTCAAAATTTGAAATGACATTCTAATGACGATATAATATGTTAGGCAAAACTAAAATTAAAACTACATCCACTTTTTGGAGTCAACTAAATCTAAACTAAAAATTGCAACCTAAAAAAACTAAAACTAAAATAAAATTAACTAATGGATATTGGTTAAATTAATACTAAATCATTGCGAATTGATTAAAAACGGAATTAAAGCCTCATTTTATTTTAGTTTAGTTTTATAAAAATAACGTGAATTAATGTAAATCATAATATGATTTACATTAATAATTGAAGTCCTAATTTGGTAGTACTATTGTTATTAGTTATTTTACGGGCAGTGACTGTTAATAACGACAACACATACCATTGTATAGTTTTGTTCCTTCAATGAAGCATCTCAAACTCAAAACTTTCCGATATCTCAATATCCGAAACTCATTATTTCTTCCCTTAATATTAATTAAACTATTACTTTCCTTAATATTTTTTAAAAATAGCTAATATTATTGAATTCCTAATTTAGTAGTACTACTGTTATTAGTTATTTTACTGTTAATAACGACAGCTCATACCATTGTATAGTCTTGTTCGTTATTCATGTCAACATGAAGCAATACTGAAATGTCTGACCAAACACTGGTTGCCAAACGGAAACGCTAATTTTACACTAGGCCAGCAAGTTTAAACAGAGCTACTACTGGAATTGCCACTCTCTATTTAAGAACATTCTAACTCCTTTTGGGCCTAGCTTGGCAAAATAGAACTCACTAACATGGAACAGATTAACGCAATTTGTAGCACCATGTGGCTGGCTGGATGGACTTTCCTTGACGGAATTTTGAGAAGGAATATTTTACATCCCCCACTCAAGACCCGTGGAATGTTTAAATTCACTTCTGTTTGATTCCTGTTAAACGCCATATGTATCTATCTATAATACAAAAAAATTGCTGTTATACTATGAGTGCACTTTACATGCTTTTGGTAACCTCATTTTTCCCCATTATACTTCATAAATGAACACTCTTAATTAAAACAAAAATAAATCCATACCTAGTTTATTACCCTTGTTCTGAATCAAAGTATGCAATAAACAAATTATTGAATTAAAAACTAAAACTAAACTAAAATTATAAACTAAGGTCACTTTTGCTCAAATTAAGCTAATTATCATACTAAAACGTCCGACTCACAGGAACTGCGTCATCTTAGCGCGGATCCGTTCTTATCCCTAGTATCATTTGGAAAGATTGAAATAGAAACAGTTATTATTTTGGATTGAGCTTTGGTGAAATTCCTCTTATGGCCTTACCTGGAAGGGTCAGGCAGCACCCTTCATCCACTTCTAGAGATACTAATCGCACTCTTCAATGCATAGAAAAATATCAAAATGTTTACATTTTCTTTTACTCTTCTACTATAGTACTAATTCTACAAATAAATCCAATTAAAAAAAAACAACAAAACAACCAATTAAAAAGTTAGCTAAACAACTACAAAAACCCATTCAAAAGAACAAAACAAACACATTTGAAGTTTCAAGCACTTATTTCTCCGATTAACATCACCTCATCGAAAATTACTTCAGAATCTTTTTTGTAGAGCATTTAGTAAGCTTTTGAATGCTAACCTTTCGCTTACCAAGATTCTCAACCGTTTTCGAGATATTAAGGAAAACATACGAAATTCCCAAAATGTTTCATGTCTCTTAATAAAATATTTTATTCAAATCCTTCCTTAACTCCAAACGTACCACCGTTATTTTCGTTCTCTAGGGATTCTGAAACGCAAAATTGTCTAGTCGGCACTTCCGGATTGCGTCATGAGGTCAACCTTATAAGCGGGGTTCCTCCCAATGGAGGGAGAGAGGAACAGCGCCAAAACAGATACTAAAACTAAAAAAAAAAACGAAGTATTAAGAAAATACTCCAACTCATGATTAATAATTTCACAAATTTAAAACTAATAATATAACGTGAGTTTATTTTTAGTTAGAATGAATTAACGTTAGCTTATTAAACAAACGTTAGTTTTGCCCAACACTGCTGGAAATATGTGTATTAAAATCCTCAATCCTTATTCTTGAAGATTGCAGGAAATATATACTTCGAGTTGTTATCTTTTAAGATCAGTAATGGAGATAGCTCTCTGGGGAGGTTTCAGAAATTTCCAGAAGATCCAGCTAGGAATAAGGTGAGAGATGGTGGTTGATGTTATACGGGGGCGTACTAGCCAAAGAAAGGTCAAGGGTTACAAATATGTTCCCACGTAGCTTATCAATAGTTACAATATATATATATATATATATATATATATATATATATATATATATATATATATATATATATACAGGGTGTCCCAGTATATGTGTCCACCCCCTTTTCCTCCTAGAGTTGTTGGAATTTCGAAATGAAACTTGGTAGGTCTTACTTATGTTGCATGAGGTTACTTTTGAAGGTTTAGTTGACTTTGTAACATTCTCCAGTTTTTCTCCAGCGCATCTAACTCTTGATTAAGCGTAAAACGCAAAAAACTGAAAAATATCGCCCTTTTGTAGACAAATTCCTATTTATCACTGAATCCAAGCCTTGTACGTAAATACATCTCAATGTAAACGTTGTAGCCTATTAATTTTCCTTTCAGATGATACCAAGATCAAAGTTGTAGATTAAATATTTAACGGGGTATTATGAATGGAAACAATGGCAAATTTCTTTTTTAGTTTTATGATATAATAATTTCATATGGAAAAATAAATTTATTCTGTTCTGTTTTATAATAATTTTTATATACTTTTTTCATAAAGTAAATAAGTACTTTTTTTTTATTGTTTATGTCAGGTACTTTTTTTTCTAATCATATCGATTTTCTGAATTGTTACTTTTTAAAACTTTTAAGGTATATTTTTCATTCATAATATCCCGTTAAATATTAAACCTACAACTTTGATCTTGGTATCACCTGAAAGGAAAATTAATAGGCTACAACGTTTGTTTTACGATGTTTTTACGTAAAAGGCTTGGTTTCAGTGATAAATAGGAATTTGTCTACAAAAGGGCGATATTTTTCAGTTTTTTGCGTTTTACGCGCAAACGGTGCGTCGGATCAAAAGATGTCTCGGAACAAATTAGTCTTAAAATTAAATTTTCTATCAGAATTCGCCATAAAAATACCTGCCACTATTAGAAAATCAAGAGTTAGGTGCGCTGAAGAAAAACTGGAGAATGTTACAAAGTCAACTAAACCTTTAAAAGAAACCTCATGCAACATAACTATGACCTACCAAGTTTAATTTCGAAATTCCAACAACTCTAGGAGGAAAAGGGGGTGGACACATATACTGGGACACCCTGTATATATTGTTATAATATTTTATATACAATTTTTATATCTAAAGATTTTATCTATAGCATATTTGATATGCTACGCCTGCTAAATGAGTACTCTTATCTCACGGCTTCGGGTTCAAAATAAAGTAAATTAGAACACAGATAATTCTGTGGTGGATAAATTTAAATGTAATAAACAACAAACTCATCAATACGTTAACATCCATGCAGTTGGAAAAGCAAATTTTACCTGGTATAAAGCTGCAGACAGCATACGCTGGAATTTCTGCTCTCGACTACTTCAGGTGACGAACAAATAAATCTTCTTTCTTCACTTCAGAGATCACGATTCCACAAGGTAAATCAATCGATTCCACTCTATACTGCTCACAATTAACAAAATTGAATGAATCAATTCGACGAAAACGCCCAGAACTGGCAAATCGAAAGGGTGTCGTCTTCCATCATGATAATGCCAGGCCCCACACTTCGTTAGTCACCTGCAACAAATTGTTAGCCCTTGGATGGGATCTTTTGCCCCACCCTCCCTATTCACCGGACCTTGCTCCTAGTGATTACCACTTATTCCGGTCTCTACAAAATTCCTTAGGTGGAAAACGGTTTGAAAACGAACAGGGTGTCAGGGAGCACCTTGATAATTTTTTCGCTAATAAACCACAGACATTCTATGAGCATGGGATTATTCAGCTGATGGAGAGATGGGGTAAAGTAATAGAAAATAATGGACATTACATTGTAGATTAAAATAAAAATTATGTTCAAAATATACAATAGTTTTCTTTCAACTTAAAAAACCGAAAGGACTTATTTGCCAACCCTATATGTTCGTAAATGTTGATTTGTCTAATGAAAATGAGTAGTTTTTGGTTGTTTGTTGGTCATCTCCTAAAATATCCTGTAATGTTTTGGATATTCCAAGTATTCGCCTCATGTGGTCGTATTTGTTGCAGTTTGTAAGTATATGTTCAACTGTGATTTTTGGGTAAATGTCAAGGAGCGTGGTCTCCACGCCGATTCTTTTGAAACTTTGCACTATAACGTATTTTGATGCACTAAACACGAATCCGTTAAAAAAAAAAGGTCGCTTTTCACTAGGAAAGAAGTTATGAAACACTAAAGTTCACTGTTATGGAGGTTATAAAAGACGGGTTAACGGCGAATTTGTAAACACGCGAATGCGCAATAGTCCTTAATGACGAAGTGTAATTGAAATTTAGACTCACCTTGTGGTAGCTGACTTGGTCGTAAATTGTCGCTTTTGGGCATACGTGCTATGCGTTTCCGCTCGCTCCGCTACGCTCCGCTACGCTCCGCTCGCTCAAGAAAACATCAAAACCCCTAGTCAATCCAACTCGCAGAAATGAAAAGAATTCTATGGCCCAAAAGTCGTCCAAGGCAGTCTTCCCTAACCTTCATAACAGTGAACTTTTTTTTTAAATAACTTCTTTCCTAGTGAAAAGCGACCTTTTTTTTTAACGGATTCGTGTTTAGTGCATCAAAATACGTTATAGTGCAAAGTTTCAAAAGAATCGGCGTGGAGACCGCGCTCCTTCACATTTACCGATTTTTGTATCGCATGTGTTGCATGTTGGGTGATGGATGTCGTTTAGTAGGTAGGTGTCAAATCAAACCGGTTTCTTTTCTACGAGAATGTCGCTGTCCTTTTGTCCAACCTTTTTGATTTTAATAATGTGAGTACGTTGAGTTACAAACCATGTATCGTTCCATTTTTGTCTTGTAATATTTTTTAAGTGTTTTTGTAAGCCTTCTTTTCTGGTTTCAATGACTACATCATTTTCGCTACTCGGTCAGCCTGTTCGTTTAAATTGATACCGCACTTGGATGGTACCCACATAAATATCATTTCTTTCATCGTGCATTGAAAGCACAGATCTTCAATGTTTTGGATATATCCATTTGTGGACTTACCCGCTATTATTCCTTTTATTGAACTTAAAGTGTCCGTTATAACCAAACTCTTGGTCTCTTTGGATTCTTACACAATTAATTTAATAATTAAAGTAATTACAATTATTGTAATTGCTTTAATTAACATATGATTAAGTAAACAAGAATACAATTCACTCCCTTTCGCCTGGATAGATTCAACAGTTTGTGTGTTGGTTTTGGTTACAGAGTCTACAAAATTTGTCTAATGATTCACCCAAACGTGTTAATAGAACTCAATATTATTCATAGAACAAAATTAAATCAATAAAATTTATTTCTGTACCCATTATAAACACAGGGAATGACATTCTTAACAGCGTTTCAAGGTGTATAAATAAAACTAATGCAATAATAAAAAAACTAGTAAATTCAAATGATTTAATAAAAACAAAAAGTCATTCAATAAATAAGAATAAAGGTTTCCTAAAATAAATGATAGAATATTGCGTATGAATAGAATAGAATATCCATATACACTTTTGAGGATAAAAACAAAAACAATAAAAGTAATGAAATTTTTCTGCCAATTTCTTCATATTGTATTATTTAGGGAATTCATTAAAGCGTTTTTTAATATCTTCTATTTTAGAAACCAGCCCGTTCCTTAATTTTTTTTTAGATCTTATATTGAATAGATATTTAAAAAAAAAAGTCCGATTCGCAGGAACTGCGTCATCTTAGCGCGGTTCCGTTCTTATCTCTAGTGTTTCTGAAGGCATAGAATAGAAACAGTTATTACTTTGTTTAGATCAATAGCGAAACAGCTATCCAAATGAAATCTCAAACAAACCAGTCTTGAAAGGTCTTGATTTACAATCTTACCTGTATGGGTCAGCTATACCATAAGTCGGGCAGAAAGGCCTCCGCTCAGAGGCATTTGGAAAGCCTTGGGATCTCTCTCTTTGAACGCTACATTTCTAACAATAAATTGATCTTCTTATTTTACTTAATCTGTTTTATTGTCAAATACATTATCTGACTATAAGCAATTTAAAAATAACAAGGAATAAAACAGACAAAAAGAACAGTTCGAATAAGCGAAATCAATTACTTTAAAGATTTAAGCACTTATTTCTCCGATTGACATCGCCTAATCAAAACTTTCATCAGAACCATTTTTGTAGAGCATTTAGTGAGCTTTCTAATGGTCATCTTCCGTTTCCCAAGATTCTCAACCTTTTTCGAGATATTAAGGAAAGTATACAAAGTTACCAAAACGTTTTATGTCTGTTAATAAAATATTTTATTCTAACCCTTCCTTAACTCCAAACGTAACCAAAAGTTTAACATGTTAGTTTTGATGATATTTAAACATGCAAAAAATGTTTCAACTGAATCCCATGGTTCTAAGTACCCAAACCAAAAACGGTATTCAAAATGTTTTTCCAATTTTCTCGAAAACGGTTAAAGCTATCGCCTTGAAAATGGTTTCATTCGTTTTCCTAGCCCAAGAAGCCTATAAAACGAGTACTTACAAGCTTACGAACTCTAAAACTTAAGCGTTACGATTTTTTTTGCGCGAATTTCGCCCTAAACGCTATCTTCCAGTGGGCGGATTCTGCTGGTTAACGAACTTGACCTTTCAAATTTGACGAAGGATTTTTGTACCAAATTTCATCACAATCGGACCATTAGGGAAGCCAGAAATGAGCGAACAGACAAATATATATATAAATAAATATATACATACATATATATATACAAATTTGAACCACCGTTATTTTCGGTCTCTAGGGGTTCTGAAACGCGAAATTTTCTATTCGGCACTTCCGGATTGTTTCATTGTATCAACCCTATAAGCGGGGTTCCTCCCTATGGGGGAGGGAGGAACCGCGCTAAAAAATGCCAAAGGGATGTTGAGCAAGCATTTTGTCCCATACCTGTACAAAAATAATTTAATTTATTGTATTATAGTGTTATTTCGAATTTATACGCTCAATAATACTTCAAATTCCGAGCATTAACACCATTCTAAACAGGGGTTACATTATTCGAACTCAGCCCTATCTGCGAGTGGCAGACCTGCTTTATCCTTTGCGTTATAGGCTATAATCCGTTCCATAAATGCATTTAATCCACCAAATTCGGATTAAACATTTACATTCAGGAACCCGTTTTAGGTCAGGAGTTAAATCCAACCTTAATATCATACAAATATCTTTCTCTTTCAGGGATACGTTTGTATAGTAATTAATAGTAGCCCTTATAGGCTATTATTGTTAGTAGCCCTTATTGCATTCATCTGCAATTAGAAAATAATTAAATATTATCATCATGCAACAAAGAAAATATAACTATTAGGCAACATATAATTTCTTTTAAATTATAATTTACACACACATATATATATATATATATATATATATATATATATATATATATATATATATATATTAGATTTCAGAAGTATTCAAATTGAAAAAATAAATAAATAAAATGTGCAATATGGCTTCACCCGGAGATGGGCATAATTTTATTTATAAATAAAAATACGAATGTATTCGTATTTCATATATTTGTGAATACGAATATAAATAAATTCGTATTCATAAGTGTGAATACGAATTTATTTTTATTCACATATATTAAATATAAAAATACAAATAAAATTTTATTTGCAAATTTTTCTGCGAATAAAAATAAATTCACAGAACAAATTGTAAATAATCACAAAAAATGAGAATATTTACAAAAAATCAAGTGATTACAAAAAAAATCACATTAAAATATACGAATAAAAATTTATTCATATTATAATTTGTGAATAAAAATTTATTCATAATAAAATTTGCAAATAAATTATGAATTAATTCGTATTAAGATGATATTACGAAAGTTATTGAACGTGATTTTTTTTTTTTTTTTTTTTTTTTTTTTTTTTTTTTTTTTTTTTTTTTAAGGCGTTTAACGTCTAGGTTATTCACCTTCAATAACTTTCGTAATATCATCTTAATACTAATAAATTCATAATTTATTTGCGAATTTTATTGTGAATAAATTTGTAATCACAAATTATAATGTGAATAAATTTATATTCGTATATTTTAATGTGATTTTTTTTGTAATCACTTGATTTTTTATAAATATTCACATTTTTTGTGATTATTTACAATTTTTTCCGTGATTTTATTTTTATTCGCACAAAAATTTGCGAATAAAATTTTATTTGTATTTTTATATTTAATTTATTTATATTCGTATTCACAAATATATGAAGTACGAATTTATTTATATTCGTATTCACAAATATATGAAGTACGAATAAATTCGTATTTTTATTTATAAATAAAATTATGCCCATCTTTGGCTTCACCCATCTGATTTTAGCATCTTATAGGGAGGAACCCCGCTTATAAGGTTGATACAATGAAACAATCCGGAAGTGCCGACAAGAAAATTTCGCGTTTCAGAACCCCTAGAGACCGAAAATAACGGTGGTTCAAAGGTGAAAGATGGCATTTGGGGCGAAATTCGCGCAAATAAAATCGCAATGCTTACGTTTTTGAGTTCATAAGCTTGTAATTACTCTTTTTATAGGCTTCTTGGGCTAGGAAAACGAATGGAACCATTTTCAAGGCGATAGCTTTAACCGTTTTCGAGAAAACTGAAAAAAAAATGTTTGAATGCCGTTTTTGGTTTGGGTACTTAGAATCATGGGATTTACTGCATGTTCTACTTTCATTAAAACTAATATGTTGAAATTTTGGTTGCGTTTGGAGTTAAGGAAGGGTTAGAATAAAATATTTTATTAACAGACATAAAAAAGTTTTGGTAACTTGGTATACTTTCCTTAATATCTCGAAAAAACTTGAGAATTTGGGGAACGGAAGAATACCATTAGAAAGCTTACTAAATGCTCTTCAAAAAAGGTTCTAATGAAAGTTTTGATTAGGCGATGTCAATCGGAGAAATAAGTGCTTAAAACTTTAAAGTAATTGATTTTGCTTATTCGAACTGTTCTTTTTGTCTTTGATTTTGATACTTAAGATTATGGGATTCAGTTGAAACATTTTCTGCATGTTTGAATTTCATCAGCACTAATATGCTAAAATTTTGGTTACGTTTGGAGCTAAGGAAGGATCAGAATAAAATATTTTATTAACAGACATGAAATGTTTTGGGAACTTCGTATACATTCCCTAATATCTCGAAGACGGTTAGGAATATTGGTAAACGGAGGGTTACCATGCGAAAGCTTACTAAATGTTCTACAAAAAAGATTCTGAAACAATTTTTGATTAGGCTATGTCAATCGGAGAAATAAGTGCTTAAACTTTGAAGTAATTGATTGCGTTTATTCGAACGGTTCTTTTTGTTTGTTTTTATTCCTCGTTATTTTTTAATCGCTTAAAGTTGGATAATGTATTTGACAATAAAACAGATTAATTAAAATAAGAAAAACAATTCATTGTTAAAAATATATCAGGCTGTACCGTATGAAATGTCAGTTTTGGATTTGTCGATTTCCTTCAAAAGTCTTGAAACTGTCGAGGCTCCTACTCCGAGTTCTTTGGCATATTCCCTTGTGTTTTTAATTGCTTATAGTAGTCAAATGTATTTGTCAATAAAACAGGATACGTATAATTAGAATCAATATTTTGTTTGTTAGAATTCGAAGATGCCGTATGAATATGTAGATTACAGTACTGGTGTTGATTTCGTTCTTTAGAATTATTCTTGGTATTCCCTATTTTTATCTGTTACCCATAGTTTTTTATTGTTAGTAGGCTTTTCTTATTGATTATAGAATATAAATCTATTTGGCTACAAAACAGGATACGTAAAATTAGTGACAATATTTCGGAGATTTCTGAGCGAAATACTTTTAAGATTTTCTACCACCACGAACGGCTTTTTTCCTCTATTTTTATCCACTAGATAGGCTTTATTTTGCATATTATTCTATATAAGTTTTATTCAGCAGGGGATTCTGATGAAATGTCGTGTTTTTGCTGTGGATTTTAAATACGATGTATCTAAGATTGTATAACATTAGCGAGTCTACATAGTTAAGAACCGACGACGGAGGATTACTTCTTGCTATGATTTAGTCTACATATGTATATTAAGTCCTAAATCCAAAAAATAAACTTCACAACGGTTAGATACTATGAGCGAATATGGCGGTTCAATGCCCGTAGAAACCAGGGGGCCGCAGGAAATTTACCTGCTAAGAGTTAATCCTCAAGAGCTGTAAATATACTCCAGGTATCTGCCGACACAAATACAAAGCCTAGGCGGAGAGCACCCCGAAAACTCAGATCCAAACATAAGGTTATATACTAAATATTCATAAAGACTACTTAGTTGTAAACCGATTCATCAATTAGCAATCAATAGTTTTCAACAGAGGTTATATACTAAATATTCATAAAAAGTATTTAATTAGAAAAAAACAATATTCCACAAGACTTGTTTTTGGTCCATTTGTGTCTACTCCATAGACTTAATTAGGTATATTATTCTATTGTAGTTGGGCAACTAAACTTTGTTTTATTTTGTTAAATAAAGTTTTTTTTCTTGACTTGTTATTCGTCAAGACTTTTATTTGTCCTTGTGTATTTACTAGATAGGTTTTATTCGGCATATTATTCTATATAGGCTATATTAGGCAGGGTATTCTACTCAATCTTGTGTACTTCTTCTTGATCCTTCTGTACATGGCGGATATAAAAACAATTTCGGGGGGGGGGGGGGCTGAGACCATTTCCAGGGTATGGAATACTAAATATTTAGAGCTTGGAATAGTTTTAGGCAACTAAAACGCTATTACACGTACAATAAAATATGTTTTATGAACTAAGTGATCTTATTTAATTTATTTTTAAGGGTTTTACGAGAAGTTTTTATCATCAATTCAAAATTTCGGGAGGGGCTGCAGCCCCCTCAGCCCCCCCCCCTTATATACGCCCATGCTTCTGTATCCTCTAGAAAGGCTCTATTAGGCATATTTTGTATTGATTTATAGAGCTTTGCTTTAGAATGAGAGCCAGATTCTGTAATTTCCGCTTCTGTGTAAAAGTTAGCTACTGTCGGTGTCCCTGACGCCTTAATATCACTTTTATTCGAGATGTTCGAGAGGATTTTGACAATTTTCACGAGATATATAAAAAAAAAATAAGTTTATTTATTTTCTAAGCTTATCAAATGGCACTAGGGACATGAACGGAACCGCGCTAAGATGCTGCAGTTCCTGCGAGTCGGACTTTTTATATACATGCCAACGCTTTTAACTTTCTAGCTTCCTTTCTTATAAATAATTTTAAAATATTAATACCTCCAACATTCCACCTAATCGAAGGTATCTATGGTTATTAGGTGGTATTTCTTGAATTAATCACTCATTTTCACTTCACTTCGAGGTCATAACTGACGAGCTGTAACTAAATCGGATCGGATCCGGTCGGGAAAAATGTAGGCACTCACGTCGGCCTCCGTCGCCCGTTGTCAGTCAAACGAAATCGTCGGCCCAATGTTGGTGCAGCCTTAGAATACAAGCAGAACAGTACACCATACTAGTAAGTTTGCGACTAACATCAAATACAAACGACTCCATTCGCAGACTCCCAACCCTTAAAGAAAAAAACCCGTTTGGAATTATAAAACTCTCCACTCATTGAGTAAAATATGAATTTTTTGAACTAAATACTTGCTGTTTTTCTTAATATAAAACCTATTTATCTTTCAAAATAATTATTCTATCGAATCACTAGGTATCTTATTCGACTCAGCGCAATAAAATACTTCAAAAATTATACCCAAATTAGAGCGATTCAAGTATCTAAAAGTTTCCCCTCCCCCAAAATCCGGTGATAGGAACTACTGTGCACCAGGAGCCAACCGTGGTGCTTGACTAGCCCCTCAAACCTCTCAGCTTTGGAGAGATCCCCTTTACGCCACGGTACTGTGGAGCAGGAGCCAACCGTGGTGCTTGACTAGCCCCTCAAGCCTCTCAGCTTTGGAGAGATCCCCTTTACGCCACGGTACTGTGCACCAGGAGTTAACCGTGGTGCTTGACTAGCCCCTCAAACCTCTCAGCATTGGAAAGATCCCCTTTACGCCACGGTACTGTGCACCAGGAGCCAACCGTGGTGCTTGACTAGCCCCTCAAGCCTCTCAGCTTTGGAGAGATCCCCTTTACGCCACGGTACTGTGCACCAGGAGTTAACCGTGGTGCTTGACTAGCCCCTCAAACCTCTCAGCATTGGAAAGATCCCCTTTACGCCACGGTACTGTGGAGCAGGAGCCAACCGTGGTGCTTGACTAGCCCCTCAAGCCTCTCAGCTTTGGAGAGATCCCCTTTACGCCACGGTACTGTGCACCAGGAGTTAACCGTGGTGCTTGACTAGCCCCTCAAACCTCTCAGCATTGGAAAGATCCCCTTTACGCCACGGTACTGTGCACCAGGAGCCAACCGTGGTGCTTGACTAGCCCCTCAAACCTCTCAGCTTTGGAGAGATCCCCTTTACGCCACGGTACTGTGCACCAGGAGCCAACCGTGGTGCTTGACTAGCCCCTCAAACCTCTCAGCTTTGGAGAGATCCCCTTTACGCCACGGTACTGTGGAGCAGCGGGTATCTTTAGCCGTTAGGGGCTGTTCAGGCACTGTCCTGAAGTCTGTTTCTGGAACTTCGGGACACACGCGTTCAAACCACTTAAGCTTCCGGGATTCGAGTGGGGTCCTTACTCTGTCACGTCAAACTGTTATTTTGTACTTTCATTTCTGACGTAATCTCTTCTTGCATTTCCAACCGCTCTCCTCCAAAACTTCATTTTTGATGCAGTAATGCGGCTAGCTTGCTTATCAAGTATTACTCATCTTTAACTCCCATAAGTTAGGATCGGGGATTTGTAAATGTCATTATCGTCACCAAAAAAACTTCTCGGTGGCCGATACTATTACAGATCTGGTGATCAACTTGATTGGCCTTTTAAATGTTGTGAGATACATCCGTGCCAATATTGTAACAAGAGCTTATTACGGTCCCTAAGTAGATGAATTATGGCATAATTTCTAATTCCTCCCAATTGAAGACAAGATGAACGTATCTTAGTTCTTTTCAGGACACAAACTAAGACCTTGCTTTTAGAGGTTTTAATAATTATTAATAACAATAATAAGTTATTAGAGGATCTTGCATTTTTTTGAGTCAGTAATTAGATCAATATCATCGGTATACAAATGTCATTGCACGAGAACGGTCGTTAAGATCCATTTTCCAATGGCTGTACATGCTGTCCGGTGTTGGCATATTTTATGGATCTCATCCATAAAGATAATGAATATAAGGGGATTTAGTCTATCTCCCCGCCTCACGCCTCTTTTTATGAGGAATGCCTTAGATTCTTTCAATTTGGAAGACTTCTTTGCATCAAGATACATCGGCTATATGGCGGTGGTAACATCCACTTATATATATTTGGCCACTAATGCTTCCCATGTTTATTTCTGGGCACTGGGTCATATGTTGCCTTTAGGTCTGAAAATGTCAAGAAGATGTTTTTGTCTCTGTCCCTTGCCTTTTCCACTATGAAAAAATATGGTTCTGTGTTTGCTTTCCAGAGCGAAATCCCGCCTGTTCATCTTCTATTTTATTTTTGACCAATATCCTCAGTCGCTTTTCGAGTATGCAGGTATCAAGTTTGTAAACAACTGAGAGTAAGCATACCGGCCGATAGTTTTTACATTCAGCTGAGCTGCCTTTTATGTGGATAACTATGACTAAACTATATTACCAAGTTCTTCTTTATGTCCCAAATTAGTAGGAAAAGTTGCTGGAGCAATTTGACAAGCTCTTCACCCCATAGTTTATGAGTTTAGGAGCTATGCCCAACCTAGCGCATTGACTACCTTTATTTCATTTATGACTATCACCTTATTATCGTTAATCAGTTGACCCCAGTGATATATCTTGCTTCGAACTAAATGAAGATGACATCATCAACAAAGCTAAGAGTTCCTAACTTCTCTCAATCGACACTTCCATCAATGGATGTCCATGCTAGATAAACTTCCCCCAAATAGGTTGGAGAGGGGATTGGAAGATTGGATCATTTCACTTAACTACCCGTTTAATGTGAAACATGGGCATGTACTCATCTGTCAGGATGAATGTGTTCCAGTTTTTATGGACCATTTCATTTATACTGATGGGATTCTCATTTATACGGCAGCTTCCTACAGTTTTCCGGGTATTTGTTGACAAACATGAGCATCGTATAGTAAAAACAAGTTCATTTTACTAAATTATTTTTCTAAAATTTATTTAAGAGAAGGATTTTTTTTGGATAATATTCCTTTCCATTTTTGCTATTTATGTCTTAAACAAAAAATACCATTCAAAAATCAAGGTAATTTTAAAATCATGTTATTATCAGGCAAATCGTTATTAAAATTATACATGTTTTTATGATAAATTTTTACATTATTTGTTTTAGCTATCGTAAAGTATTTTTTCATTTTTTTTTTCTCCAAACAGATTATACTGGACTTCTCTTTCTTTAAAATTACAAAGTAGTTAATGAGTTCTGCTATATTCTAATTTTAACAGATTTTATTTAAACTGCTCAGTTTTAATGATTATTTTAAAGGTGTTTTTCTAAATTGTACATTTTCTCACTTTCGGATGGTATGATATTCGTTCAGATCCTAGGATATTTTAGTATTCCGTAAAATAAGAAATTTTTTTTATTGCTTCGCCGTTGCTTGGATTAGAAATAATAATTTTTTTTTTTTTTTTTTTTTTTTTTTTTTTTTTTTTTTTTTTTTTTTTTTTTTTTTTTTTTTTTTTTTTTAACGGCGCATCAACTATTTGGGCTATTAGCGCCGGGCTATATGCAGGTATCCACCCTTTTATAATGCCAACAGCACGTGGTCGGTCACCCATTCAAATACTGACCACGCCCGACGTTGCTTAACTTCGGTGATCTACTACGGGAACCTGTGCATTCAACGTGGCTACGGCCGTTGGCAATAATTATTATTATTATTAATTATTTTCCTTTTATTCCTTTAATTTTTTGATTTGTATCATTCATCTTTAAAATGAATCTTTTCCATTCTAAATTAGTATTAGTTAGTTTCGAAAAAGAGACATTTCAAATATGTAAAAAAAAAAAAAAAAAAAAAAGTAGTCATATTTCAATTATTTTTGGTCTTAGGTTAAAGACTAGATTTAAAATATATTATTGTTCTCAAAATTATTTAACACGTTTGACAATAATAACAAATATAATTTCTTCTAGACATAAAGAAGAGCATCTCCTTTATTAATGAACTTATTTCCAAACCATTCTATCTAAGAAGATCATAAACATGAATGCAAATTTTGTTTTAGGAAGACACAGGAATGACACATTAATTGATATAGTTCCTTCTTAATTTTTTACTTATTTATATTTTTTTTATATATATCTTTTTATTATATTTATCAATAAAACGAAATATATAACATTAATGTATATGTTTCAATTACTTTTTTATTAAATATCTTATAATTTTCAAAAGATACCAACATTGACTCTTTGAGAATTTAGAAATAAAAACGGTAATCATTGTGTGTGAATTACCGTTATTTTCTGGATCTATGGTTTCTGAAATGTGGAATTTTCTAGTCAACAACTTCCGGATTGTGTCTTGAGGGTTTCCTGGATGAAAGAAACGCGCTAAAAGATAAGTTCACTACTATTTGTGTAGTATATATAAATTATAATTGAATGTAGTTATTTAATTGAAATTTCTACATCGTTGAAATAAAACTAGAGAAACTCAAGAATCAAAAATATACATATATAGAACCCTTGCCTCAACTCTCTCTCTCTCTCGCTCTCTCTCTCTCTCTCTCTCTCTATATATATATATATATATATACATATATAAATCAGTCCCGTAACAGGCCACAAGGGCCCAGAGGGACAGATACTGTAGAGGTATCTGATTCTTGACCATACGGCACACTAGAGAGATAGTGTGGTCAATACTATGCTCCGGCCGCCTGATTTTCCCCTCGGCTGCTTCGACTGCTAGAGTCATTAGCACCCAAGGTACCCATTATTAATTAAATTAATTAAAGGCTGGGTGAGCCTAGGGGCGATCTAGGACCCCAAATCCAGCCCTCGATCGGCAGCACTAGAAGAAAAAATCTTTAGTGCGCGCTCGGGTTTTGAACCTGGTCCTCCAGTTCATTAGTCTAATGCTCTACCACTGAGCTAACCTCGCTCCCATATATATATATATATATATATATATATATATATATATATATATAGATACGTGTGTATGTATTGATTAAAATATTCTAGAAAGGTTTGAGAACCTTTAATGATTGGCTCGCTAATTGGTAGACATTTTCTGATTGGGGAAGAGGTAGACCAATAAAATAAAGCAGTAATAATAACAAAGAAAGGGTTAATTGTGTTGAGGTAAATTAGTTGGTGAATGACTCTATGCAATCACTCGGAATCCTGTTTGTTCCGAGGCGTTCCATTTCTTCAGTATTTACATGTGTTTATTTGCTGGGAACCTGAATCAGGAAGCAAGGATATATTGGAGACGCGTGGGGAATATATGGGTGTGGAAATAACTCGGCAAGGAAAGCGGGTTTCCTGAATCCCTCCATAGGAAGTAAACCTGCTCATGATTTCACCGCAAATGCGGAATCCACAAAATGCTGTTACTGATCATAAAATGATCCAATTTTGATGAAATTAGGAATTGGAAAAATACTTCCAAACCCTTCCCCATTCCTTGATTTAAAAGGTCAAGTTCGCTTATTAGCAGAATCCACAGTCCGGGATACTTTTTGTGGACAAAAAGCACACTGCAAAATAATAGAGCTTATGGCATTACTTGTATAAGATTCCAGGTACACTTTTATAGGTCTTATATCGCTGAGTTGGCCGTTTCACAGATCTAGGCGGACAAGTTTACAAGATAATTTAAATATTAGCGTAAAATGTTTCAGCCTCATTTAGATCATATTTATATTTAATATGTTTTTTTATTTATAGCTGAGAAAAACAATTAAACGGCCACTAAATTTTAATATAATTTATAAGGTATTTTTAGCACTTTCCTCCGAAGGAAAGTAGCTATTGAGGTTGGACTCATGACGGAATTTTTGAAAAATTTCTTCAAATCTTTATCGATACTACCTAGTAGACACCGAAAATGACCCCCGTTAAAATTTATATATATCTATATATATATATATATATATGCATATATATATATGTGTCTGTTAACACGATAGCGGCCAGAGTTTTTGTTTTTTCGTCACGAAACTTGGTATATAGCATTCAATTAGCAAACGATTGAACGAGTTCGTTAACCACCAAAATCGGTCCACCGGAAGGGGGGGTTTACCCCGAACCCAAAACACTAATTTGACTATGTCAGCCGTAATATTTGTTATATTTCAACGAAACTTTGTATTCGTAGTGGTAATATAGAGAGAAAAGTGAGATATAAAAATGAACTAAATCGGTTCATTAGAAGGGGGGGTTTACTCCGGACCCACAATACCAATTCGCCACTACCCGCCGTGGTTTTTGGTATATTTCGACGAAACTCGGTATTCGTAGTGGTAATCTACAGGTAAATATGTGTTGTAAAAATAAACTAAATCGGTTCATTAGAAGGGGGGGTTTACTCTTGACCCAAATTCTTAATATACTCATACCGGTCGTAATTTCTGCTGTATTGTAACGAAACGCGGTATACGTCGTGGGCAACTCATGAGAAAGAAGTGTTGTAAAAATGAGCTGAATCGGTCAATCGGAAAGCGGGGGTTTAATTTGTAATATATTTCAATAGAAAAGCCCGTCAGACGTAGGTTCACAAAGCCGCCGCAAGGAGCGCTTTCTACCACTAGAGTGACTGTATCCTGTTCCTGCGTTAGATAAAAATACGGTAATATGAGGTTTTTTGTATTTATTACGTAGTGTAATAGGTACCATGTGTAAACATAACTCTGGAAGCAAATTATTAATTGATCAGTTACTCATTACAAATTTAAAAGAGAACTATTCATGTTTTTATTTTATTTATGTAGGATATTTTAAGCAAATTGTTCTGGAAAGCAATCTACACTACCCAAATTCTGAGGAAAGTGCTTAGTTATGCAGCTCCTGCGTGACGGACTTTTTTACTAAGCAATAATGAAACTTTTGAAAGAGCTATTAGAAGTTTGTTCGAGTTAAAGAAACTTTTTTTTTTGCAATACCACTACGTAATTTTATATGTCTATATATCAGAGTTGGGCAAACGTTAGCGCGCGCTAAAAGTGGCCAAAAGTTGTCCAGTTTCATCCGGAAACTGTCCAGAATTAATTTTGGTGACCCGGAAGCCTTTTTGAGAACCCGGAAGTGAAACCGGAAGTGGTCAAAAGTTGCCCAGATAATTCAAGAAACAGTCAGGGATAATTTTGGTGACCCTCAAGCCAATTTGAGAATCCCGTGGGCATTTCCGGGCGAATTTGAGCAGCTTTTGACCACTTCCGGGTTCTCCAAATGAGTTCTGGGTAACCTAAATTACCCGTGGGCCGTTTCTGGATAAATCTGGGCAACTTCGGACCACTTCCGGGTTCTCAAAATGGGATTCGGGTCACCAAAATTACTTCTGGACAGTTTCCGGATGAAACTGGACAACTTTTGGCCACTTCCGGTTTCACTTCCGGTTCTCAAAATGGCTTCCGGGTCACCAAAATTACTCCTGGACAGTTTCCGGATGAATCTGGACAACTTTTGGCCACTTCCGGGTTCTCAAAATGGCTTCCGGGTTACCAAAATTACTCCTGGGCAGTTTCCGGGTGAATCTGGACATCTTCGGACCACTTCCGGTTTCACTTCCGGTTGCTTACAATTACTTCCGGGTCACTGCCGGTTCACCTCCGGTCTATCATGAGTGCCTGGAAGGCCCTGGGGTACTTCCGGAAACGACCCAGGGATGAATATAGGACCGGAAGTAACCTAGATTAAGGAGTTTCAGAGTGTGCCATTGTCTGTGAATGACCGGAAGTAAGCCAGATCGAACAGGAGTTACCCAGTGATAGGCATGAGTCGGCCGGAAGTAACCGAAATTGACATTGATGTAATCGTAAATCCTGTAGATTGAAGCTGAAGTGGAACAGGATAGAGGTTGCTCAGAGCAGACAGGAAGTGAACTTCGAGGTGACAAAATGTTTAACTATAGCTTAAGCTATTAGCAATTACGATATTTCATAAATAGATTAGCGGTTAGCGCACTGCCGCCGCTAACCGCTAATTATTAGCGCTGGTTTTCTACAGTTTCGCTAAATTAGCGGAGAGGTATCAGCTTTTAGCGCGCGCTAACGTTTGCCCAACTCTGCTATATATATATATATATATATATATATATATATATATATATATATATATATATATATATATATAGAGGGTGTCCCGTAAATGTCTAGTCATATTGCGAGAGGTGATAGAGGACCTTTAGAGGAACAAAAAATGTTCTATGACGATTTTCCCAATTCACACCCATAAGGGAGAAAACGTCGTTTTATTGTTTTATCGAGGCAAACGTGGTTTTTAGAAGAATAGTCGTTGTAGCTCCGTCCCAGGTGGTTTTACTAGAAAGAAAGTGAAACCAATCGAAAGCTGAGTAAATTTACTATAAGACTAGTTGACAGTAAACGTAAAAATGAATGAATGTAAGTATGTCTATCTTACCAAAAGAAAACTATTCTAAATTTTCTGACATTTTCTTGATATTTCTTTCCAGCGTTACTCCTCAATGGGCAGGATCTGAGATTTCCGGGTTTCAGAAAAACTTCCTCATTTAACCAGCTTTCCATTCATGTATCACAACCCTGTGTTATTGAAGTATGTGAACGATTTAAGAACAAAAGTTTAAAAAAAAAACATGGATCTGTGAAAAGAAAATTATATTTTTTTCTTCAGTTTATTCAAAAAGCTGAAGAGAAATATATATTTTTATAAATGTTTACATAATCATTAAGTAAATATTTACTTAAAACAATAAAAAAAATTACTTCCGCGAATAAAAAAAATTCCTAAAACAGTAAATAAATAAAATACACATTTATTTTGAATTTATTAATTAAGGTAACTAATACTGGGTCCAGGAGGCGGCCATTAAGGAACCATACATTAACCTCAAAAGTTATTATTTTTGCTGAGATAACGCATTTGAACACATTTTTACCGGACCATGTACATCCGATAAAGTTAAAATATTTTAAAACTTTTTTTTGTTTATTCATATAAACGAAAAAGTTTAAATTTTGATTACGTAAGGAGTTAAGGAAGGATTAGAATAAAATATTTTACTAACAAAAAAAAAAAAAAAAAAAAAAAAAAACACCTGACATTAATGTGCCAATAGAGAAGAAAGAACACACGTTGGGCTAAAAATGTAGCATTTTTAAATTAATGGTTTATCCTTCTATTTCTTGATTTATTATGAGAAGCCTGTTGAAAAGGCCTTAAGACAATGTAATTAAAGCAGAGAATAGAAGAAAGAACAGAGCTGCCAGCCTTATCTTCCATCCTCAGGACTCAGAGCCAATCCTATACACCAACAAGGATACAATCCACTACCAATCCTGTTTTAGGATTAAGGGATGGTTTTATCCTTTATCTCTCTCTCTCTCTCTCTCTGTCTCTCTCTCTCTCTCTCTCTCTCTCTCTCTCTCTCTCTCTCTCCCTCTCTCTCTCTTTCCCTCTCTTTCTCTCACTCGTTCTATCTCATTCTCACTATAACATACATTTCATCTCATTTGTCTTATTCAGATTTTCTCTTAACACGTCCTGTTCTGCAAAGTTGCCTCTGGAAGTATTGATCTGTAAATGAGAAATAACAGATTTTGGAATGATCGAATAGGAGGAAACTACATTCAAAAATTTATTCATCTATTCTATAATTTTTAAGATATGTTATTCTACGAGGTTCAGATATATGAAACCTCAAATTAGGGCATGGACTAGTAAAAAATTGATTACCTATCTGCATTACACTCTAAAAATCAACATGAATGCTAATTGCAAATGTAATCTCAATAGTTTACTAACAATACAAAAAGTTGTATGCTGTAATACAAAGTTGTACGCTGTAATACAAAGTTGTATGCTGTAATACAAAAAGTTGATTCACCAAACCCACCTTAGCCCTAAGAATGGAACCCCAGACCATCTCATAAATTTCTCTTTACAAAAGATTTTCATAAAAAACGGAAAGTGATTTATTAGTAAGTTATCAAATCTCTATAATAATTTCTCCTCCACTTCAACTTAAAATAAATAAAAAAGCTAATTGTAATTTATACAGAGTTAAAACAATTTTAATCTTGTAGTTCATTAGAACTCTTTTTATAAAAAAGTCCGATTCGCAGGAACTGCGTCATCTTAGCGCGGTTCCGTTCTTATCTCTAGTGTTTATGAAGGCATAGAATAGAAACAGTTATTACTTTGTTTAGATCAATAGCGAAACACCTATCCAAATGAAATCTCAAACAAACCAGTCTTGAAAGGTCTTGATTTACAATCTTACCTGTATGGGTCAGCTATCCCATAAGTCGGGCAGAAAGGCCTCCGCTCAGAGGCATTTGGAAAGCCTTGGGATCTCTCTCTTTGAACGCTACATTTTTAACAATAAATTGATCTTCTTATTTTACTTAATCTTTTTTATTGTCAAATACATTATCCGACTATAAGCAATTAAAAAATAACAAGGAATAAAAACAGACAAAAAGAACAGTTCGAATAAGCGAAATCAATTACTTTAAAGTTTTAAGCTCTTATTTCTCCGATTGACATCGCCTAATCAAAACTTTCATTAGAACCTTTTTTTAGAGAATTTAATAAGCTTTCTAATGGTATTCTTTCGTTTACCAAGATTCTCAACCTTTTTCGAGATATTAAGGAAAGTAAACAAAGTTACTAAAACTTTTTATGTCTGTTAATAAAATATTTTATTCTAACACTTCCTTAACTCGAAACGTAACCAAAATTTCAACATATTAGTGTTGATGAAAGTAGAACATGCAGAAAATGTTTGTACTGAATCCCATGATTCTAAGTACCCAAACCAAAAACGGTATTCAAAAAATATTTTTGCAATTTTCTCGAAAACGGTTAAAGCTATCGCCTTGAAAATGGTTTCATTCGTTTTCCTAGCCCAGGAATAATATAAAACGAGTACTTAGAAGCTTATAAACTCAAAAACGTAAGCGTTACGATTTTTTTTGCGCGAATTTTGCCCCAAACGCCATCTTCCAGTAGGCGGATTTTGCTGGTTAACGAACTTGACCTTTCAAATTGGACGACGGATTTTTGTACCAAATTTCATCACAATCGGACCATTAGGGAAGCCAGAAATGAGCGAACAGACAAATATATATATATATATATATATATATATATATATATACAAATTTGAACCACCGTTATTTTCGGTGCCCTAGGGGTTCTGAAACGCGAAATTTTCTAGTCGGCACTTTCGGATCGTTTCATTGTATCAACCTTATAAGCGGGGTTCCTCCCTATGGGGGAGGGAGGAACCGCGCTAAAAGAAAAACATGAAATAATAATAATAATAAAGGAAAATACAAAAAAAAAAAAATTCAAAAATTTATAAGGAAGATTTTTGAAAAATTTGGAACTTATTTTCCATTCTAAACTATTTAAAACAAACACTTAACTCTTAGCATCTACATGGTCAGCTAATATATATATACTATAGCTAATATAACAATTATATAGTTCGTTTTTTTTTGGTTTTTTTTTAATTTTAAATTTTACTGTTTGTAAATCACAGTTATATTGGAGGTTTTTTGGTGGAGGAATTGTATAAAGGCACTTGTATAAAATGTTTTTAAATTGAAATTATCACTGTTTTGTCTTTTTGTTATTTTTAAAATATAGAATGACTTTACAAGTCATGCAATTAAAAACGTGTTATGAATACGAGCCCTTATTAAGATGAGAAACCCTTTTTATTTTTTTCTTCCCTCGGTAAAATGGGTTCCCTTAGAAATATTTAATTACAGAGGACCACGAAATTCATGAGATCTTTAATTATTATTTAAATCGATAATTTAAAAGTAGTTCGACTCGCAGGAATTGTGTCACCTTTGCGCGTTTCCGTTCATATCCCTTGTGTTTCATGGGCGTATTTAGATAATAATTTCGGGGGGGGGCCTGGAACCATTTACGGGGTATGGAATACTAACAATCTAGAACTTGGAATAGTTTTAACCAACTAAATCGCTATTATGCCCAAAATAAAATATTTTGGATGAACTAGCTGATCTTATTTAATTTTTTTTAACGGGGTTATGACACATTTTTACCGATCAAATTAAAATTTCGGGGAGGGGGGCTGCAGCCCTCCTTATTTAGAACAAGCAAGTGAGGAATTCCTCGACAACGATTACAAATATGAAGATGGTTTCATTAGTTTCCCCACGTTACCCAATTACTTATGAAACGCGTACCTGGACGGCTTAAACGAAAGCGTTACGAATTTTGTCGCTTGAATTTCGCTCAAAAAGCTATTTTCCGTTTGACGAAGCCTGCTGCTTAAAGAACATCACATTATATAGCACACAACGTATGTTTGTACCAAATTACATTACACCAAGTGTGAAACCATGTTATGGTCAACCTCATAAGCGGCTTTCCTGGAGGAAGGAAACGCATTAAAAGATAAATTTAATACTCGTAAATACACGTAATAATGCAATGTAGTTGTTTAATTAAAATTTCAATATCGTTGAAAGAAAAATCGTGAAACCCAAGAATGAAAATATATATATATATATAACTCTTGCTTCAAATACGTTTTCGAAAAAAACATTGAAAACGGAAGAGCAAAAGGGACGTATTTTGTTTTACTAAAACTGTATACCGCTGCAACAAAATAACGCATTTTTAATCAGATTTCTTATAACATATTATTATTATTAAAGCGGGTGCCTGTAGAGAGGGAGCTGCACCGAGACCTACAAGGCCTATTGTGCCACCCGACAAGCCAGCCTGTTACACCAACAGCGCCGTATCCGAGATGAACCTTAATAGAGTCCAAAGGTTCAATTCAGGTAGCCTTCTAGGGTCATCTATGAAGTCTGCACCAAAATGCAGGTATTGCTTTGCTACAAGTGCTGGACATCTGGATATGATATGGTGCGGCGTCTCGTCGTCTTCAAGGCACAGTCTGCACCATGATGTCCTGGTCAGCCCCATAGAGTAGAGGTGCCGGTGCATTCTACAGTGACCTGTAAGAAGAGCTGTTACTAGTCTTACCTTGGACCTGCACAGATTAAGGAGAGTCTCCGTCCTCTTCTTGTCCACAAAGGAAAGGAACAGCTTCGCCTGTCTCTGGGTGGAGCTGCTACACTACTTCCTCCTGTGCTCAGCTTCCGCCCACCTTCTAATACTTAATCTGGCCACAGCTGGTGCAATCCCACATTGAGGGTCTGGTGAAAGGGGGATTGTCGCTGCACCGATATTGGCCAACTCGTCAGCTCTTTCATTACCCTGGATACCAGAGTGGCCTGGAACCAATTCTACTCTTACTTTGTTGCGTCGTCCCAGTATGTTTATGCTGTACTTGCATTGCTGTACCACCTTTGACCTGATCCTATTCGTTCCTCTTATGGCCGCTTGGCTGTCGGAAAATATAGTGAAGCGCCTGTCTATTGGAGAGCCGCTGTTCTTAAGGTCTGCGCATGCGCCAATGGCGGTGACTTCGGCTTGGAATACTGTAGTAAACCTCCCCAGAGGCAGGGCAACATTATGTGTGGACCCCTGAATCCACACGCCAGCTCCTGTGCCAGATTCGGTTATTGAGCCGTCTGTGTAACAGAACCGATCCACCCGGCTTGGTGTTAACTTGTGCTCCAACGCTGCTTCCCTCGGTTTAATCACAGTTGGGAAGTTCGAGGTGAAGGAGTGTTCGTCCTGAAAGTCCGATGGCATGCAGAGGATTGGGTCCTGCCAGTTCCTTCGGATAATTGCACAGTGAGCCCCTAGGGTTGGGCAAGGTTTGTGCCCCATAATGGCGAATCTGTACACTGTACACCTAGCTATCTCCTCGATATATATCTCTACTGGTTTAAGGTCAGGTAGAATATCCATGGCTCCTGTCGGTTTGGAACACATTGTTCCCGTAATCATCAGGCATGCCAGCCCTTGTGGGGGGCACAGAGTCTTCCTAACACTGTCAGTGCCGCATCGATGCCACCACACTACTGATCCGTAGGAGATGATAGGCCTCACAATCATAGTTTAAATCCAGTGCATACCTTCAGGGGTAATGCCCCAATTGTTTCCCACCACTCTCCGGCAGGCCCACAGGGTTTGTGTGGCTTTTCCTGCTGTCTTGCGGATATGCTCCTGCCAGTTAAGCTTCGAGTCTAACGTAACACCCAAGTACTTCACTGTCTTAGAAAAACTTAAGTTGTGGCCTGACAGGCTAGGTGTACCCAGTCCATCCAGTTTCCTCTTCAAAGTGAAAGGCACCAATGTAATTTTCTGTGGATTAATTCTAATGTGCTTCTCCTGGCACCAATCGTCCACCGAAGACAGTGCTGTGTCCAGCAGTTCGCTCACGGTTGATTGCACCTTGCCAACCACCGTAATTACCAGTTCATCTGCAAATGCTTTTGCTGAGAAGCCCTGATTCTTCAGCTTCGTCAGCAGTGTATACACCACTAGACACCACAAGAGAGGTGACAGGACGCCCCCCTTGTTCCTGTCCTAGTTACAATATTCTTGCAGTAGTTCCCCTCTGTCAGCCTAATAATGCGGTTCCTCAGAAGATTGACAGTCCAGTACGTGACGAATTCTTCGACCTCTTATTCAATCATGGCTTCTTCGAATGCCTTAATAGGGGTGCAGTCGAAGGCTCCCTCCACATCAAGAAACGCGCACAGAGCAATTTCCTTGTCACTCCAGTCTGCACACGAGATGGTGGAGAGCCAATTCACATGACTTGCCAGACTGGTACGCATATTGATATTCGTTAAAGGGGTTCCGTTTTAACGCAGTGTCTCTTATGTGCCTGTCTATGATCTTCTCCAGTGTCTTCAGTAGGAAGGATGATAGACAGATCGGCCTGTAATCCTTTGCATACAGGTGTGACGCTCTACCCTGTTTGGGAATGAAACAGAGTTTGGCCACTCTCCAGGTCCGTGGAATGTGTCCCATAACCAAACTACTCCTGAAGAGTTTTAGGAGCGTTGGCATGAGTATGTCTACCCCATGTTGCAAGAATGCTGGATATATGCCATCTAGGCCCGGTGATTTATATGGTTTAAACGTCCCAATGGCCCAACTGACGTGTGTTGCCTTGACAATCTCCCTCGCATGTCTCTATGCCTCCGGATTAACTCGTCTGATGGGATATTCATCTCCTTCGTTTGAGTTAGCCTCCTCGCTAGTTGGAAAATGAGTAGCGAGGATATAGTTCATGGTTTCTTCCACCGATTCCGTATAGCCATCAGCCTTCTTAAAAGTCCCAATAAGTTTTGTGGGGCTGTTGGCTAGTAGCTTATGGAGACTTGAGTATTCCGTCACACTGTACACTTCCGTGCAGAATTTCCTCCATGACTCTCTCTTAGCTTTCCTCACAGCTGTATTGTACTGCGACAATTTTTTCCTGTATTCCTCCCAGGTGCCTTTGCGTTTGGCTCTGTTGAAGAGCTTCCTTGCTTCACTCCTGAGTCTGGATAAATTCCCGTTCCCTGCTGTTGTTCACCACAGTTTTTCCAGCACAGCTACATTCAAAAGCCACATTAATGGCCTCGGTAATGTGATCATTCATGGCTTCTAAATCGATGCCAGTATGTACTCTCTGTGGACAATAGTCCACCCTACTCGGTTTCTGATAACGCGTGCTGTGGGGCCTGCCGCCTCTATACAGTACGTAATATACCTGTGGTCTGAAACTTCATCTTCCACCCTCCAGTTCTTGACCACAGGTAGTAATCGCCTCGAGACAAGGGTAATATCAATGACCTCTCTTCTTGTCCTAATAACAAAGGTAGGCTCGCTGCCCTTATTTACGACATCCAGATCATTATTTAAGATATAATCAAGTAATGACTCACCTCTTTGGTTGCAGTTTGTGCTACCCCAGACTGTGTGATGAGCATTGGCATCACAGCCAATCAGGCACTGCAGATCCCTCTCCCTGCAGTAATCCACGAACAGGCGCAACTCAGCTCCTGGGGGGTTGCACCGCTCGTATGGGAGATAGGCCGAGGCCCCCACCACTTCTCTCATGCCATCTCCCTCACGAGCGGTAATCTTCGCTACACACAGGACTCTACAACAAAATTGCCATAAAGGAAAAATGCTAAGACCAGTCGTAAACAGGATACAGGACATGGGATTCTGCTCATGGCATGTTATGCATTTATAACCTTTCTATCCCAGACCCCGTGCCCAACCTTTAAACAAATAAGGTTCTTGTATTAATATTAAATCTATACCCTTACCTCTAGCATAGTGTTCCAGCAGAGCCGTAGCCACCCTACATTGATGCAGATTGACCTGCAGTAGCCTTATCATCATCCGGTTATCCGGCTTATCCGGTAAGGTTATCCGGCTCCGCGTGCTTCCCACGAAGAGCTCGGGTGAGCTTGCTTCCAGTCTGCGAAGAGGGAGGGTCATGACAACCCACCTCCCCTAGCCCGGAAACAGACCGTCCTTCTATGTGTTCCGCCTCACGGTCCCGATCTCCTTCCACAGGATGATTTCGGCTTTACTTCGGGCTCAGATCCCACAGCCACCTCTGTCTCCATGGCAGCCACCTCACCCTCAGTTAGAGAAGTAGCCTCGGTGACCTCCTTCTTCTTCTTCTGCAGAGGAAAAACCTTGAGTCTTCGAATGCCATAATTCAAACGCTCATTCTTCCTCTCCAGAATCTCTTTAAGGTCCCTCTCCGGCATCTTCAGGGTGACAAAGTGCTTAGTGTCCCTCTCCTGCTGTTCCAGGACAATCCAGCTGTTAGTTGGAAGAAAATTTTGATCCCCAAGACGCCTGAGAATATCCCGTGCCTCCGTCTTCACGCCAGGCACGAAAATTCCGACCCTAGCCATAGGGATAAGGTCCGCCAGTTCCATCACCTTGATCGTGTGCTCAAGCTTGAGTGATTTTTTCTACACCTATGAAACATTTTCAGGCATTCATTTAGAACCTAAATGCATTTTTTTGATTATTAATCCAAATATCTCAGCAGTGGCTCTACTTATTAAAACGAAATCTTGTAGAACTACTTAGACCTATATGGCGCAATCTCCTGAAAAAGGGCAAAATAATCATTTGGTCTTTTTTATATTGATTTTATATTTAATCCTATCCTACTGTGATGTAAAAATGATTTAAAATTTTAAATAATGACTTATTGCAGGACTGTTCTGACAATAGTAGATCCTTTGTCGTGGAAGGATGGATTGGAAAGTGAAGAAGGTTGAGGTGTAATTTAACTCCCAATTAGAAGAGATCAAGGATTGTTCTTACACAGGATCAGGATTAAAGGACGAAAATCCTCAGATCCTACATAATTAATCTGCATTTCTTCAGATCCCCACAATCCACACAAAGAGATTTTACTTAAAATCCGTCTAATATATATTTTTAATTAAATATTTCTGTCGTTTAGGGAACTGCTATTCTAATAATGGAATGGAATGGAAAGAATTTAAGGACAAACAACCTACTGTTTTTATAGTCCTACAAACTTTTTTTTTCTAATAATTAAACCTAAGAGTTTGTCTCAAATGAAATATGTAAGCACATTCTGTTTTGTTTTTTTTTTAAATAAACATTTTTTATTTAAAAAAAAAACAATTTTTTTTACAAATAACATATATGAACCATATACATGTACGCAAACTTATTTATTTTTTTCTCCTTAAATTAAAGCTAACAATAGATGGTATATTCCTTTTTTCTTTTTTTTTTCACTTATATCTACTGCCATTTATAAACACTTACACCTAAAAATATTTACAAGTATTCCTTACAATAAATCTAACCGTTCAAAATATATCTATTTTTTTTTATTATTATTATTTTTTTAATTTAATTTTATTTTATTTATTTATATTTTTATTAATTTTTTTATTTTTATTTTATTTATTTTTAATTTAATTTTATTTTGTTATCATTATTTTTATTTTTAATAAACTTACACCTACGTGTACGTGAACTTAACATTTTATCTTAAATTAAAGAGAACATTTTTTTTTTTTTTAATAAACTTATAACTACATCGACGCAAACTTATCTTCTTCTTTTATATTTCTGCATACAAGTTAGCATATTATATTCTGATAAGTAATGTTTATTACTCTACATATGTAAAATAGCGTGCTTTTTGTTAAATAGCGTGGGGTGAGATTACACTTTGGATAGAAATGTGTCGACTTCAAGCCTCAAAATTGTGGCTTTCATCATATTGAAAAATAAAATACGAATTCAGTAATTAAAGAATACAAACATCTGACTCGTGTTCACGTCTTAAACAAGTTTCACCCCATGAAGGGTGAAGCAGGCTAAAAATGATAAATGGGATACAGGGATAAGTACGGGCTCCAATAATAATCACAATTCATATTAAATGGAAGCAGAGTTATAAAGTTTAAGAAGCATCACTAGGCCAGTCTTGGGTAATTTCTAAGATTCTTGGGTAAGAAATGTTGTCAGATCCTGGCGAAGTATTTTTGATTTTGGAAAGTGTCAAGTTTAATTCTTGTAATGTAAACGGGTCGTTCAAAGGGTGGTCGAAGTTAGTTAGTATAGGTATTGGAGTCTATTCGACATATGTTTTGTGGTCAATAAAGTCGTCCGAGTAGTGCATGGGGCTGGATATTTTACTGAAATGATTTCCTAATATATTGCTCATAATGTATGGGTAAGATTTCTAGAAGAGTAAGATCTCTAGAAGGTAGAAGGAATTAAATTATAAGAGAATCTACAATTCTTAAAAACAAATTCACCGACACACCACCCTGGAAATTCACCGACACACCACCCTGGAAATTCACCGACACACCACCCTGGAAATTAAGGAACTTCAGGATAGACTTGACCCTGACGAAATACAAAAAGACAGAACCGACCTCCTCACTATTTTATAAAAATACAATTAGCACCATAATAAGACAAAATCCAAGAACATTATTCACATATACCGACGGATCCAAGACGGAATCTGGGACAGGGGCGGCTGCCATTGTAAATGACGTTACGTACCAAATGAAATTGCCAGAACCAACGACAATATACACCGCAGAACTTTACGGAATACTTTTGGCACTTACCAACGTTCATAATGCAGACACTGACATGATTACAGTTTGTACGGATTCCTTAAGTTCCTCAATGTCATTACAGAACATTTATAAGTAGTATAACACACACCCTATTATTCACCAGATATTTACTCAAATAAACATTCTTCAAAACGAAAACAAACATATTACATTGTTTTGGCTACCCGGACACGAGGACATCGATATGAGTACAGCAGTGGACGTACAGGCAAAACTGGCTACAAACCGACCCATACCAGATATAAACACTGTGACGTCATCAGACTTGACTAAAACCTTACGAACTAACACACTGTCCGAATGGGAGGAAAATTGGTTTAAAAGTAATTGCAAATTAAGAGAAATTAAAAATACGACCAAAGCCTGGGTAAAAGAACAATTCTCTCGTAGAGACGAAGTAATTTTATCCAGGCTTCGGATAGGACACACCCGACTCACCCATTCGTACTTACTAGACAAAACAGAAAGACCCCTTTGTCGACAATGCAACAGAACTCTAACTGTCAAACATATACTGACCGACTGCAGACAACGCAGCAACTTGACGATTCCTTATGACTTACATGATTTACTGACAGAGGGTAGTCCATACATCCACATACTTCTTACACATCTCAAATCAACGCTCTTTTATTCCAAGATATAACTATATGTCTCCTACAATCGAAATGATTTTTGTCCCTTTTTTTTAATTTTTTTTTTATTTATTATTATTTATATATTTATTATGTTTTCTCTTTTTTCCCCTTTTCTCCATTAGTTTTTATCCTATATGAATAATTTTGTTGCCTTATAATTTCCTCTTGTCTTATTTTCTTTATTACTTTTTTTTTAATTTTTTTTATTACAATCAGACTGCGACATTAACGGACCTTGATTCTGCTATCCATATGAGTTTATCGTTACAGTCACGGAACTCATAATTAATAAAATAAATAAAAATAATGTACGGGTCAGTCAAGAAAGTGTCATTGTGTACTAGTCGTGTTATCGGGGGTTTGTACTTTTTATGTTGTATTTGGTTGATCTTTTGCCAAACGTCTTTTGATGAAGTGTTTCTGTTTATGTTTGTGAGGAAGTCTATCCAACATTTCTTTTTGCTTGTTTTAATTACCCACTTGGCCTTAGCTTTCTTCCGTTTATAGTCAATGAGATAACTCTCTGACGGATTCCTGCAGAAGAGACGAAGAGCTTTCTTTCGGTCTTTTACTGCTGTTTTGCATTCTTCATTCCACCAGAGTACTGGTAGTTTTCTGTAATTGTGCGAGGTTTTAGGTATACTTTGCTCAGCTGCTTCAATAATTAAATCTTTATACAAATTACCCTCACACTCCACAATATATACAGCTGAGCTGCAAGCTATCTCTACAGCACTCTATATATCCATTAATATTACCAGCTCTAAAATATTGATATGCTCTGACTCAATTTCTGCCTTACACAGCATAGCAAACTATAATAAATCGGGACCAACGTTGGACAAAATCCACAATTACATGGAAATATTAAAAACTATAATTTTTCTGTGGACCCCTGGTCACTCTGGAATAGCAGGAAACGAGGCAGCTGATAAAGCCGCTAAAGAAGCTGCTGTGATGAACAGCCCGCCCATCCAATTATACGAAATAAATGACATGAAGACGTGGCTAAAAGATAGAGTCCGGAAATGCTGGGAGTCCATGTGGACAGAAATCCCACTCACAAACAAATTAAAAGCTGTCAAGAAAACAACTAAACAGTGGATAAGCTCAGTGAGAGGCAACAGGAAGGAGGAAGTTGTTATTGCAAGGATGAGGATAGGACACACAAACCTAACCCATGTACACTTAATTATGAAAACTGCTGAACCTAAGTGCGAATCCTGCCAATCTCCCTTAACCATTCAACACATACTGGAAGAATGCGCTCTCCTCAACCAGATATTTATAAAGCACAAAATACCACGTAGAAGAGAAGAAGCTTTACAAAACTCCGAAGAATCAATAGATAAAATAATAAAACTGTTAAAAGAAATTAACATATATAATAAAATATAAGAAATTTACTTGTAACATAAGGATTTTACTGTTGAAGAAATTTAAAGTAAAAACATAATTATTTGTCAATGTAAGTGTTTATTGGAAATATGTGAATATATTTAAAAAAAAAAAAAAAAAAAAAAAAAAAAAAAAAAAAAAAAAAAAAAAAAATTGTTTTATAAATTAAGATTAATTATTTGTTAAGTTATAGTATACATGCGATAAATAGGGAAAAAAAAAATTGTTTTATAAATTAAGATTAATTATTTGTTAAGTTATAGTATACATGCGATAAATAGGGAAAAAAAAAAAAAAAAAAATTGTTTTATAAATTAAGATTAATTATTTGTTAAGTTATAGTATACATGCGATAAATAGGGGGAAAAAAAATTACGTATAAAACATTTTATTTACTTTTGCTTTACGAATTAAGATTAATTATTTGTTAAGTTATTGTATATATGGAAAAAATTATAAAACATGTTATATTCTTTTGTATTATAAATTTAGATTAATTATTTGCTAAGTTATTGTATATATGAATAATAAAATGTGATTTATTTATTTTTACTTAAGATAAATTATTTGGCAATGTATGTAAGCGTATGTGTGTGAATGTGCAAATGATATGTGTGCATATATACATATATAAACGAAAATAAGGAAATAAATAAAACTTCAAATGTCGTAGCAAACAAAGGGCGTAAAAACTATATAAGTTAATCGCCCTGAATAAACTGTAACCTAACCTAACCTATACTGTTCAAGTGAAGGTTCATTTGAACTATTTAGTTTATTTTCTTTGTAATTTTGATATTTATCCCAATCAGCTTTAAGATAATTAAATTTTGATATAGATTCGAAACGTGGCATAAAGGAATTTAGTTTAATTTTAATGGGGAAATGATCGCTACTGTGACTGTCTTCGCAGACTTTCCACGATAAGCGTGTATGAATGCGAGCTGAGCAAGCAGATATGTCGATGTGTGATAGTGTTCCTGTTAGAGAGCAAAGATATGTCGGTTTGTTTGTGGTTAGTGTGGGTAAGTCGAATTTGTCCAGTAAGTTTTCAATTATTCTTCCTCTGTTATTTGTCGTCAGTGATCCCCAGATACAGCTTTGTGCATTTACATCGCTGAGGAAAAGCACTGGACTGGGGAGTTGTGTCAGTAAGTCGTTCAGTTCTTGTACGTCAATCTGTTCTCCTGGTGGAAGATATACAGAACATACAGTGACTCGGAATGGTAGGCGGACTGAGACCGCCACTGCTTGGATAGCTGTGTATGTATAACCTTATTTGTTCACTATAAATACTATCAACTACCAAGATACCAACTCCGCCAGAAGCTTTATGCCCCAAGATGTAATCACATCTGTATATCGAATATCCATGAATGCTGACGTCTCTATCATGTTTTAGGTGTGCTTCTTGAAGTGCTATAATGTCAGTGTTAATGTTTTCTTGGAGTAGGAGTTTCAGGTCTCCAATGTGTCTTTGAAGGCCGTTTATATTCCATTGGATTATAGACGCCATACTGATATGAATATTGTATCTAGAGAAATTATAAGAAAACAATTAGAAAATTTAGGAGGAATAACGATAATATAAAAGCAAATGTAAACGCAATTAGCAAGCAGAAACAATGAAAGCTTTAAGTTATTAAATATGAAATAAAATTCAGTTTGAAAATATTTGTTCAGCATAATTAACTGAATTTTATCCCTTAGATTTATTTTTTAAAAAGGATTTCTTATTGTTTCCGCTTGCTTCATTGCTTTTCAACCTTGCTACTGTTAAGTTATTCGTTTTTCCATTTTCATTCTTGTTTTTCTCTATTGGAGTGTTGCTTATCTCATTGTAAATTTGTCCGGATACAGTTTTTTTTTCACTTTTTCTTGTTTTTTTGTTGCTATTGAGCACTGTATCTTCAGCTGCCTCGTTTGCTTGTTCCTAGAGAATCGTTCGTGATTTCTGCCGAGAATCGTTGACACCATTACAATCAACTCTACTTTGAGTACATAATGGAGGAACATTACCATCTAGCGTTGGCATTTTCAAAATAATGTTTTCAAAAACTTCTAATTTCTTAGTAAGTACTTGTACTAAAGTTTTGAGTGATTGAATCGTGTTTTCGACCTCGTTGCTTCTCTGGGATTTCTTCGCATAAGATTTATCTTCTGAAGACAATACTTCTTTTCTCGCCTCTTGATAAGTAACCCTATTCAGTGCCATAATTCTAATGATTTGTGCTTCTTTGGATTAAATAGGGCAGGACTTATCCCAGGAATAATGGTCTGAGCCACAGAGACAGCATTTAGTTTGCGTACAAAGGCCTTCATGTTCATCAAGTGCACATTTTCCACATGTGGGATACTTTTTGCACGTAGCCGCAACATGTTTTAGGCCATGACATTTCCTGCACCTAAGAGGTTGTGGGATGTAAGTCTCAAGTCTGACGATTAGGTATCCTACGTGAATGCGATCGTGTAAGTCCGGCTGGTCAAATGTAGCGACAAATAAGGAAGTATTTCTTGGATTTCTTCGTGGGATTATTCTTCTTATTTCTGAAACATTTTGATCTCGCAATTCATCCAAGATTTCTTCATTTGTGACGTCGGTTATTTCGCGGCAGTAGAAAACCCCTTTTGTTTTGTTTAAATGTCTTCGAGGTTCTACAGATATCTTCTTATTGAAAAAAGTATTTAATTTTTATAATTTTGACCAGAGGGATTTGTCATTACAGTCTAATAAAAGAGCTCCTTCTTTTCTTATTTTTTTAACTTTTATGTCTTTAGATATCTGACGTAAAAACTTTCCGCTCATCAAAATCCTGAAGTCCTCTCCCTATCAAGTGCCACCCACCCACTCTCTCCACCGAGGCGACTCAAAAGACATTGGCCTAGAGATCTGCTGCAGTGACCAAGTGAAGTGTTAGCAATGGCTTTCTCTTTATTCAAGTGCGACAATTTTCTGTAGCTCACCGATCTCTCTTCGACTCCAGCTACTGGTCGGAGCAGAAGGGAGCTTGAGTAGGCACCTTTCAACGTCATCTGAGCGTCTTTCTGGCGTAATCGAGGATGAAGTTGGAAGGCCTTGAGCACAGAACCTCCATATTGTATCATTCATCATATTACCAGATGTATTTATATACAGGATGTAATAATCAATAAAGAAATATATATATATATAAAAGGAAAAAAAAAAAGATATCTGACGTATCCATTTGCATATATTAAAAGGGTTAAAATCATTTCCTTCTTCAAGCATTCTAACTATGAAGTATCGCAAACAATTATTTTTATTAACCTCGAAACTCTTTGATAACCTAATTTCGTTATCATCTAGGTTACCTTTAAAATTTTGTAATGGTTGTTCAATGCTAGAACTTTCTGATATATTTTCACTATTTACTGACTTCATTATATAAGAATGGTAATTTGAATGATTACTTTTAAATCTTCAAAGGTTCCTTTCCAATAATTAACTTATAAATATGGGAATTACCAGCTGGGATGTAAATGTAAAAAACGTAAATTTTCATTGCTGCATTTCTTCTCAATACTATGAGCTTATAGAAGACCTACTATTCACGAAGATAGGAGGAAAAGAATCTACTGCCTGTAAGTTACATCTACATAAGTTTGCCGTAGGTTTTGAAGAAGATCAAGGCAGCAGTGGCTTCTTACGAGGCTAGCTGCTTATGGATCTCCCTAGCGAGAACCTTGCAGCTCAAACCAACACCAAACCAACCTTTGCTAATGTAAATCGTCGTAATAAACAGCCTTTCTTAGCAGTGCCTAACAAGGATCAGGGAATACTCTTCCCTGCTTTGGATGACACGCCTATTTCCAAATATATTTATGCAACAGGTGAACTTGTTGGTCCGAGTAACATCTTGTTTGCAACTAGAATATCCAACAACCGCATTTCCATCTTCCTCTCAAGTCTCAAATGTGTTGATGAATTTATTTCTAACCACAAAGGAATTGCCATCAATAATGAATTTGTTCCTGCTCGCCGACTCATAATACCTTCAAAACGCTTGGTAATATCAAATGCCCCACCGTATATACCCCCTGAAATAATTGAAAAAAGGTTAAATGATTTAAACATAACCTTGCTGTCTGCTGTAAGCTTTCTTCGAGTTGGCTTAAATGACAAATCATATCCACACGTCCTGAGCTCTAGGAGACAAGTATTTATAAAAAACGAAAATACAGTTATTCCATCATCCGTTTTAGTTGACTATGAAGGAGATACTTACAGGATATTTCTAGGTGATGACACCAAGTGCCTGAGATGTGGTGAAATGGGCCACATCAGTACTAAATGTGGGTACACTAGAAATAAACCTAATGATACTATCTCTAATCAAGATATTAATTTCCCATCGAATTCAAATTCTGAGTCGTCTAACAGGCTAACTATTACCTCTTCACTTCTAAAGAAAAGTGTCCCATCCAATTTACAGCATTCTATAAAAGAAAATCCCAAAATTCTAAATGTAACTGAGCAGTCTTTAAGCAACAATATCGCTGATAATGCAATAGAACAGACGCTTATGGCGGCAGATAAAACTGATGTGCTGGATACTACGAAACACGAAAATACGAGCTCTACTCCAGAACCTAAACCACGTCTCTCAATTAAATATAACAAACCACAAATTGGATAACGCGGGAGAAATTCTACAGAATGAAGAAACGAAAAGCTCTCCTGGACACTCTGAAGCACCAATTCAAATGAACTTAAATAATCTGGATAAGAGTTGAGAACACTCTACGCCTTCCCGAGCTTTCAGTCTTGAAGAAGTGAACCCTTTCATAGAGAAGAATAAATCAAAATATCCAATAACATTCTCTCAACTTGAATCTATTCTGCAGATAACACTTCAGGAGAAAAACGCACAAGAGGTTATTTCAGAATTCACCTCAGATATAGATGGAGTTGTCAAAATGCTCCTTGATACCCGCAGAAACATTCGCAAGAATAGGTCTGCGAAAATCCGAATAACCAAGCTACTTAAATCACTAGGTGTATCGAAGGACATTCAGAATTCCTCTACACCAGAGTCTAGTTATTCTGATCGAAAACATACTCGGGGGAACGACCAATAGTTAAGGTTTAATCAACATATGTTTAATTTACTTAAATGCTTTCTTAATTAATCAAAAATGATATCCACGAGTGTTTGTGTGGCGGAAAAGTAGCGAATGCCTTTATTCTCACTACCAGCAATCCCCCTTCAATACATTTCAAAATTAAAAACCACTTTTCTATTACAAGAAACTAGGGAAAAAATTGTTTTTCTCTAAAAAAAATTTTTCAAATCGGGCGATACAATAGCGCCTTCAATTTTTAACTGTAGCTTCCTAATGATATTTTCTAGCAGAGTATGTGATTTTATTTTTGATTCTTTGAGTTTTTACGATTTTCTGAGGATTTTTTTTTTAACAGAAAATGAAGGATTGTTCATCATTTTCGAAATAAATTATATTTTTTCAAAGCCCTACCTATTGAGGTTGTAGTTTTGAAAAATGACTTCAAATCTTTATCGATACTACCTACTAGATACTGAAAATAATAGTAATGTTTTTTCTCGTTAATAAATAATAAAAACAGAAATAAAACATTCCTTCCAACAAAATGTTCAAGGAATCATATTGCAGAATAAATGGGTAAATGCTTTAAATCGTTTGAACATTCGTAGTTTCAATTAACTGCAAATATAATTATGAAAGATAACAAATTTATAAATTAAACGCAAATTCTTTTTGAGTGAATGAGTTAAAGGGAATGAGTTTGGGTGAATGAGATGGAACTTGCTGAATCTCTTTAACATAGCACAATAAAATTACCATAAATCAGTATGCTAGTCCAGTTGTTGGACCTCTGGTCCATAATTACCTCATGTTTATGGACAGGGAATATTTTTGTGTACTCTTTAATTACTTCCTTCTCAGGCGTTTTATATCCCCTGCAAAATATTAAACTATTTGCTTATTTTTTTTGCATCATCGGGTTTATTCTTCTTTTACATATGACATATCAATACTATAAAATAAGTAATAAAATACTTAGTTTGCCATATGCATTTGCACATAATCACGCAGTCTTGAAGAGTCATGGGGTGCGTCTACATCTGACACTTCTTGCAAGGAAATTTATCGCAGGTGTCGGATATATCCATAAATTTCCTTGCAAGAAGTGTCAGATTTAAACGCACCCTTATTGCTCGTGATAGAAATATACAGGGTGGTCACGATGGAAATGGCCATACTTGAGAGGTGTGTACTCCGACTAAAGTCCCGATGGAAATGGCCATACTTGAGGGATGTGTACTCCGACTAAAGTCCCGATGGAAATGGCCATACTTGAGAGGTGTGTACGCTGGCTAAAGTCCCGATGGAAATGGCCATACTTGAGAGGTGTGTACTCCGACTAAAGTCCCGATGGAAATGGCCATACTTGAGGGATGTGTACTCCGGCTAAAGTCCCGATGGAAATGGCCATACTTGAGAGGTGTGTACTCCGACTAAAGTCCCGATGGAAATGGCCAAACTTGAGGGATGTGTACTCCGACTAAAGTCCCGATGGAAATGGCCATACTTGAGAGGTGTGTACGCTGGCTAAAGTCCCGATGGAAATGGCCATACTTGAGAGGTGTGTACGCTGGCTAAAGTCCCGATGGAAATGGCCATACTTGAGAGGTGTGTACGCTGGCTAAAGTCCCGATGGAAATGGCCATACTTGAGAGGTGTGTACACTGGCTAAAGTGTAGTTGAATGCCACCAAGGGTAAATTTTTACTTGCTTTATTTCCCTAGATATAGGAGTTTCCTAAAACGCTAGTTTTTTTTTTGCAATTTTTGTGCTATTTGTCGGTACCGCCATAGCTAAAGTTTAATTCCGTTGACATCAAAATCTGCGACAAATTTCCTATAAGATCTCATGTGCCTAGTGCAAAAATTGCTCAAACCAAATCCATAACATCCGCCAAAACGAATAACTTATGACGACATAAAGGTTTTTAATTTTTAATCTTCCACGCCCTGCACTAACATTTTTTTGATTAGGTAGATGGTACCCTCTTTTTGTTTTAAATAACCACAATTTACGCATGCAAAGCAGTGTTGGGCAAAAGTCATTCAGAATAATGAATAATGAATAAATTTGAAATTTCATTCTGAAAAATGAATAATTTTTCATTCATTATTCAGTAAATGAATGAATAACGCAGTTTTATTTTTATTCATTATTGAATAAAATTTTTTATTGATTGAAAATGATGTTATTGAATGAAAATTTTTGTTGAATAAAAATGATTTATTGAATGAAAATTGTTATTGAATGAAAGTGATTAATTGAATAAAAATAATTTATTTGAATGAAAATTTTTATTGAATAAAAATGATTTGATTGAAATTTTTCGTTAAATACATTAAAATTTTTCTTTCCTTTAATGAAAACTATATATTTGAGTGATATTGTTTACTGATATATATATATATATATATATATATATATATATATATATATATATATATATATATATATATATCACGTGTTTGTCTGTTTGTTCCGTATACAAATCCACACCCTTCGTCCGATTTTGACCAAACGTGGAACTCAGGTAGGGACACTATCTGTCCTAAGTTTAGTCAATAACGGTCAAACGATGTGGAATTGTATAAGGAATAAACATACAGACAGCTGGTATACATTTTTTAATTAGCCTACGACGCTACCCGTATCAAGATCTATCAGTGTGCCGAGTTTGGTCAAAATCGGACGAAGGATGTCGATTTTTATAAGGAACAAACATACAGACAGACAGCTGGTAGTCGTTTTTGAATTAGCCTACGACACTTCCCGGATCAAGATCTACCTGTGTGCCGAGTTTGGTCAAAATCGGTCAAACGGTCTGGTTTTGTAAAAAGAACAAATAGACAGGCAGACACGTGATTTTTATATACATAGAAAAAAAAAGGAAAAAAAAAATCAGTCAATGAATAAATGAATGAATTCTTATTCAATAAAAATTTATTGAATAATTATCCAACCCGGTTATTCATAGAATAAAAAGTTCAGTGCATGAATAACGTAATCAATGAATAAATTATTATTCAATAAAAATTTATTTGAATGATCATTGAATAAAAAATTTATTGAATAATGCCCAACCCTGATGCAAAGCATCCTTTTTTGGGCTTCAACACTTACTAACAAATTAGCCATGATAATGAAATAATGCAATTTTTCTGAGAGTCCAATCTACCTAACAGTGGAACATTAAAAATAAAAAACTCTAAGGGCCTATCTTTTAATGAATCGATCTTAAAGGAATACTGTAAAATAAATTGTTTTTTTTTAATTTCAAATATTCAAATATTTAATCTCGCCTCTTGTTACTCAATCACATTTCTATTTTTTAACTGAAGAAGAAATTTACAGAACAGTCTCCTTTGTCCAGCAACAGACTTTCAATACACCAAAAACATTATAAAAGGACTCAATACCTTCCGTTTCTCCAACTAGAGGGAAGAAGGTAATATAATAAAAATAAGGATTCAAACCGTGCTCTTAATTTCTATAACTATTTTTCTCTATAATTATTCTATTTTTTCTCATTTGATAAACATACGCACGTAATACTACATTTTAATGTGATGTAACATTAGTGGTTTCATTCTGTATTATTTTTGATGAAACATTTTTGTACTTTTAGGTTACAGATATATTTTTCATGTTATCAAGAATTCAAATGGAGTTATTAACGTCTTTTTGTAGTAGTTATGTGTGATTCCCAAATTAGAATCGGTTTGAATCTAAATTAAATACGAATTTCGTAGGTAACTGTAAGTAATCCTGAAATCGTCACAAACCGAAGAGCGATCAATATCGTAGATAGATATTCCTAGCCTAAAAGAACGATCTTTTTAATCGATCTAAATTCGCCTATCTTGTTTGTGGATCGATATTTTCATTTCGATTCGAATCGATTCTAAAGGTCGATTCATATTTGTGAATCGCACATCAATTGTACACGTTATAAATTATCAATAAAGAAAAAAAAATAGAGTAAAGGCACTTGTGAGATCATATTTCCATGCACCTAAATAAATCCTAAAGTTTTATTGATTGATTTATAAAAACAGGCTGGAATTATAAAATCAAATTTTAACACTTTCAGGACCGATGTCTCCGAAAAGAATTTCCACCAGGGCCCAAGTCTTCTTTTTGTATAGTTATTTCTGCAAACATTAAAAAAAAAAAAAAAAATAAGTGAAAAAAAAAACGTTTAAAATGAAGTACTTTTAGTGGATTAATTACAATTTAGTAAAATTTCAAATAAGCCACGACAGCGGGCCCGCAGAAGGTGGTTTTCGGGGGGATTCAGTATCATACGATACTAGAACCGCAAACCTAACTAGGATTACGTCATGAGGTCGCAAATCAAACATGAAGCGTATAGAACAAGGCCCGGAGTAGCGGGATAGAAAGCAAGCCAAGCTATCTGCTGACGCATATGCCACGACGCTTGGCCCGCAGAACACATCTCTGTGACGCATATGCGACGACGCTGGGCCCCAACGTGTTAATGAGGGAAACTAACTGTCCGAAATAACAAGAAAAACGTTAAAATTAACTGATTGGATAACCCGTTAAATAACCTTGTACTGATTTAATTATAGCGCGCAGCTTACACAATAGTAAAGTAATTCTATGTTATCTCATTTTTACAAAAAAGTGAGGTAAAATGGAATAATTGTTATTCATATTAATAGTTCGAGATGGTTTTGGCTCCATGCCATTTGATCCTCCGCCAGGAAACTTTGTATAAAAGAACCTAGTCTTTCAAGAAAAATCAAATAGATTTTTGATAGTTCAATAGTAAAAATTACACTATACTTTCTGCAATAATGTTTACAATAAAAGATATTTAATGATATTACAGTTTTTACGCTGAATGTGTGCCATACTGTAATAATTAAATGAGAAGAACATGAGATTTCCTGTATATGAAGAATCCCAAAAGGAATAAAATATTTTTCTAGATTCCATAATTGAATGTTACACTACACTGGCCTCTCTTTACAAGACAACTTTCTTATAAATAGTAGTCACAATTTAAATTAATAAGTCCAAAAATAAATTAAAAGTTTTTAAATGTCCTGAAGGAACAATCACCAGCTGTACGAGAGCCATTGGTGGTGATTGCTCCTATAAGATTATAAATGTCCTGAAGGAACAATCACCAGCTGTACGAGAGCCATTGGTGGTGATTGCTCCTATAAGATTTTAAATGTCCTGAAGGAACAATCACCAGCTGTACGAGAGCCATTGGTGGTGATTGCTCCTATAAGATTTTAAATGTCCTGAAGGAACAATCACCAGCTGTACGAGAGCCATTGGTGGTGATTGCTCCAATAAGATTTTAAAAAACTTTTAATTTATTATAATTTATTTTTGGACTTATTAATTTAAGTTACGACTCCTCTTTATAAGAAACGTTGTCTTGTGAAGAGAGGCTAAGTGCCAGAAACTAGTAGACAAATTTAAAATAAAATGAAATAATAATAAAATGGTAGTTTAAACCAATGTTTTTTACCTACAAGGCCTTTACTTTACTGAGTTAGTTACGTGTAGCTCACACACTTAGTCTGGTTACGAAATATAATGGTTCTTTCAATTCGGGAACCTAGAAAAATGTTTTATTCCTTTAGGGATTATTCTTTTACAGGGAATCTTATGTTATTCTCATTTCATTATTACAGTACCGACGTCACACATTCGGCGTAAAAACTGGAATATCATTATTTTTTTTTAATGCTGCAATGACTTCTTGGCTATTAGAGCCGGCCTATCAAAAGGCTGACACTCATTCTAAATATCCATGGCAAATCAAAGGCGACTGACAAAGATAGGACAGTTAGTCTTCATCACCACTCTGCCTGTCCGATAATTAACCTGCGGCCAAAATATCGAAAGGCTTTAATGATTAAAATGTCCATAATGTCCAAATATTGTAAAAAATGTTTTAATCTAAAAATAGACCAAAAGGTGTTACGTGCCTAGTAGATATAACAGCTGACGCCCCCTTTGACCTGAGCTAGGTCAAACTCAGTGACCTCTCACGACCTGTAATCATTCTAGCATTTCTCAATAGGTTTATCTATAATATACATTCTAATATTACACAATACACAAAGTATTATCATCTGAAATTTTGAGTTTCTTTTTGAATCCTAAAACCTGTTAATTGATCAGGTGATATGACTAATAAGGAAGCAATAATGACAGATTATAATTATACTTTGTTTATTACTTCCTGGGATTATGAGAAGGATTAATTTTCTGTCCACGCATTGTTGCCACACACATATATATATGTAAGGGGGCTAGGTTAGCTCAGTGGTAGAGCACTGGACTCATATGCTGGAGGACCTGAGTTCAAATCCCGAGCAAGCACTAAAGATTTTTTTTCTTCTAGTGTCTTTGTTCATGGGTTAAATTCGCTTATGACTCTAGCAGTTGAAACAGCAAGGGGAAAATGAGGCGGCCGGAGAATAGTACTGACCACACTATCTCCCTAGTGTGTCTTAAGGCCACGAATCAAATACCTCTACAGCCCCTGAAAGCACTCCTGGCCTGTTACGGGACTGTTTTTTCCCCTTTATATATATATATGTGTGTGTGTGTAAAAATAATATATATAACATATATTATCATTATGGGCGCACCTGAAGAATGCACTCTCGTGCAGTAAATTATTTTCCTTAAAGCTTTTGATGAGGCGTCTAATAAATGTGAAAAATGTAAAGCGAACAGATAAAATAAATATTGTGAAAAATACTGTGCTTTAAACGTTTTGACCTCCTGCCTTGTTAAAATTATAGGTTAAAAAAACAAAAAAAACACCGAATATGATTCGGATCCACAACCTGTCTGAAGTGTCAACTTCATAACTCCCATGATGTTTGACTGCTCAGTGGGAATTCTGTAAACCGAATACTGTAAATTTATTGAAGAGAAAAAAACCCGGCTACATGTCTGACCGTGTTCAAGGTCGGCCCCTAAAAGGGCGAAGAGGGAGGGGGGTATTTTAAGCCCTTTAGAGAAGAGGATTTTCCAGATGGCGTCCACCCGTAAAGCTTTGTCTTCCATAATCCTACCGACCCTCCAAACCACTCCTCCTTCTTATCTACCAATAAACTCAAAGATATTTCATATTATTTTTTTTTTTAATCTACTATAAATAATGCTTAATTACACATAAGTATTTTTTGTTCCTTACTCTAAGTATAATTTAACGAGAGCCTAATTGCTCCAGAGATATGAGACATAAATAATGAGAAGGTAAATTTCAGAATGATTGCTCTTGACTTTCGGAGAAAACACAATTAGGACCCGACAAAGAAAACAAAAGAGCAATCTGGTATAGTTTCACGTAAACTCCAGCAATAGAGCAAAAAATAATAAAACGTTTAAATTTTTCGATATATTTTTTTTTTTTTATTAAACTTTTATGCAGGGTTTACTACTATAATTAAATATCAATTTCATCAAGAATAATTTGCATTTATATTTTAGACCGAGAGCTGGCAACGCACTTTTCATGAAGTTGTTCATACACCCTGAAATTTTGCTATAATCTACCTCTTAGGTAGATAAGAAGGTAAATATGTGTTTACTGGATATACCTTGGAACACCAGGTACTACGCATAGGGGAAAGGTGGAAAACAATATTGCCCAAAAGCAGAGTTTTATTCAGAAGCCGACTATTATTAATGAAAAAAATGGCAAATTAAGGCAATTTTCAAATTAATAATAAATAAGGCAGGCACATTTAAGGGGGTTAAAATGATAATAATAAAAAAAAACTAAGTACCTAGTTTTTGTTTTTAATATTAAATGAAGTGCTTTATTCATGCTGCGATTTAAACAGCGTCATAAGTAAACATATTTGAAGTTAATTACAAAAGGGCAGACACTTTTGTGGGGTTTAATTATCAGGAAACATAAAAATAAATGTTGCCTATGATAGACTGCAATACACTGTGCGTAACCGAAAGAGTGAATGACAGCACCGCGCAGTTGTGGTTGTTCCCTGTGCTCTCATTGGTTCTTGATCATATGATCTTTTACAGCTGTCCCGGTTTAAATGGCAGCGCGAATAAAACTCTCATTTAATATGAGAATAAAAACAATTAATTTTTTTTTTTTTTTACGTGTTATACCCCTTAAAAGTGCCTGCCATATTTATTAATCATTGCAAAATTGTCGTAATTTTACATTAAAGATAGTTGCCTTCTGATTAAAACTCTATTTTTCGGAAATATTGTTTTGCACCTTTCCCCTATGCGCAGTACCTGGTGTTCCAAGGTATGTCCAGGAACACATACATACCTTCTTAGCTACCTAAAAGGTATATTACAGAAAAATTTCAAGGTGCATAAAACACTTCATGAAAAGTGCGTTGCCAGCTCTCCGACTATTTGATAATAGCCCGAAAATAAACATAATATAACTTTTATTTCTTTGGTGTTTTTTCAATCTAGAATTCCAATTAGATTATGAAATTGATAGATAATGTCAGTTCTGAGAATATAGTTGAAAAGATGATTAAGTCATACAACTTTTGTGAGATTCGGCAGTCAGCTGTCCTTTCTTTTTGGTCGTAATTTTTGAAAAGTTCTCGCTAACCAGAAGCTTTTATTAAGTTCTACTTTTAGCGCGGTTCCTCCCTCGCCCATAGGGAGGAACCCCGCTTATAAGGTTGATAAAATGAAAAAATCCGGAGGTGCCGACTAGAAAATTTCGCGTTTCAGTACCCCTAGAGACCAAAAATAACGGTGGTTCAAATTTGTATACATACATATATATATATATATATATATATATATATATATATATATATATATATATATATATATATATATAAGGGGGCGAGGTTAGCTCAGGTTCGCTCATTTCTGGCTTCCCTAATGGTCCGATTGTGATCGGAAATTTGGTACAAAACTCCGTCGTCCAATTTAAAAGGTCAAGTTCGTTAACCAGCAGAATCCGCCCACTGGAAGATGGCGTTTGGGGCGAAATTCGCGCAAAAAAAATCGTAACGCTTACGTTTTTACGTTTGTAAGTACTCGTTTTATAGGCTTCTTGGGCTAGGAAAACGAATGAAACCATTTTCAAGGCGATAGCTTTAACTGTTTTCGAGAAAAGTGGAAAAATAGTTTTTGAATACCGTTTTTGGTTTGGGTACTTAGAATCATGGGATTCAGTTGAAACATTTTCTGCATGTTCTACTTTCATTAAAACTAATATGTTGAAATTTTTGTTACGTTTGAAGTTAAGGAAGGGTTAGAATAAAATATTTTATTAACAGACATAAAAAGTTTTGGTAATTTTGTATACTTTCCTTAATATCTCGAAAAAGGTTGAGAATCTTGGTAAACGGAAGAATACCATTAGAAAGCTTACGAAATGCTCTACAAAAAAAGGTTCTAATGAAAGTTTTGATTGGACGATGTCAATCGGAGAAATAAGTGCTTAAAACTTTAAAGTAATTGATTTCGCTTATTCGAACTGTTCTTTTTGTCTGTTTTTATTCCTTGTTATTTTTTAACTGCTTATAGTTGGATAATGTATTTTACAATAAAACAGATTAGGCAAAATAAGAAAAACAATTTAATCTTAGAGATATGGATTTCCAAGATAGGTTTTCAAATGCCTAGCAGGGTCCTTCCTAGGGCGGGGACCCATCCAGGTATGATCATAAATAAGACCTTTCTTGAAAGTATTGATGGAACTGTCAACTTTGGTCCTCCTCTGCCTCCGGCACTTTCATTGCTGACGAAGGCTACCAATGAGTAGCCAAAACGTCTGAAATATAGATTTTTTAACAAAAATCGTATTGAGGTTTCTTTAGCCGAATCCCAACCATTCCATCTTTACTCATCACCTCGACGGCTAACTATCTAATCTTCATGCTTTCTAGAAATGTGGACCCAAAATAATAACAGCTTCTATTTTAATCATTTTAAATGAGTCTAGAGATAAGAACGGAGCCGCGCTAAGATGATGCAGTTCCTGCGAGTCGGACTTTTTTAATTGTGAACATTAAATGTGTATTAGCCTAAAAGGAAATTTAATGGTGGTTTCAAAAATGAAATGAATCGCCGAAAAAAAATGTTTACATACAGAGAAAATTGGAGTCGTACTACAAAAAACACGTTTTTTTCTAAAGAACCTTTTGAACGGCATACGTCTGGAAAGGAGTGAGATAGAAATATGTGGTTGGTAGAACTATTTTGTCTAGTTTCATCCCCTGAAGGATTGTCATCAACTTGTGATGCACCATGTATAGTAGTAAGACAGGAAAGGAGTGAGATAGAAATATGTGGTTGGTAGAACTATTTTGTCTAGTTTCATCCCCTGAAGGATTGTCATCAACTTGTGATGCACCATTTATAGTAGTAAGACAGGAAAGGAGTGAGATAGAAATATGTGGTTGGTAGAACTATTTTGTCTAGTTTCATCCCCTGAAGGATTGTCATCAACTTGTGATACACCATGTATAGTAGTAAGACAGGAAAGGATTGAGATAGAAATATGTGGTTGGTAGAACTATTTTGTCTAGTTTCATCCCCTGAAGGATTGTCATCAACATGTGATACACCCTGTATAGTAGTAAGACAGAAACAGTTAGTAAATAAAAAAGTACGTCACGCAGGAGCTGCATAACTAAGCACTTTCCTCAGAATTTTTGTAGTGTAGACTACAATACTGAATAATTTGCTGTAAATAACCTATATAAATAAAACAAAATAAAAAAATGAATAGTTCTGCTCATTTACATTTCTTATGAGAACTGTTCAATTATTAATTTTGTAAATAATTTGTTTTCAGAGTTATGTTAATACATACTGTACTACTTAATAAATACATAAAAACTTCATTTTCCGTCTTTTGATCTCACGTAGGAACAGGATACAGTCCCAATAGTGGGAGATAGCGCACCTCGCGGCGGCTTTGGGAACCTATGTCTGGCGGGCTAATTCAAATGCGTTTAAAGTAAACCCTCCTCTCCAATAGACCGTTTTACTTCATTTTTACAACACTTCTTTCTCATGAGATACCCACGACGTATACCGCGTTTCGTAACAATACAGCAGAAATTAGGACCGGTATGAGTATATTAGTACTTTAGGTCCGGAGTAAACCCCCCCCTCCAAATAACCCGATTTAGTTCATTTTTGCTACCCATTTTTCTCTGTTGATTACCACCACGAATACCGAGTTTCGTTGAAATGTAACAAAAATTACGGCTGCTAGTGGCAAATTGGTAATGTGGGTCCGGGGTAAACCCCCCTCCTAATGGTCCGATTTAATTTATTTTTACAACGTATTTTTCTCTTTAGATCAACATAACGAATACCGAGTTTCGTTGAAATATAACAAAAACTACGGCTTGCATGGTGAAATTAGTGTTTTGGGTCCGGGGTAACCCCCCCCCCTCCCCTCCCGGTGGACCGATTTTAGTGGTTAACGAACTCGTTCAATCGTTTGCTAATTGAATGCTATATACCAAGTTTCGTGACGAAAAAACAAAAACTCTGGCCGCTATCGTGCTAACAGACACACACATATATATATATATATATATATATATATATATATATATATATAGAAATTTTTCAAAAATTCCGTCATGAGTCCAACCTCAATAGCTACTTTCCTTCGGAGGAAAGTGCTAAAAGAACATAAATACTTAGATAAAATTTCTCAGAACCCATGTAGTATTATACAATAGAAAGACTGGGGACTGTAGACAGGTTTACAGGTAGGAGGTTAATTTCTCATAACCCTAGGACGTTTTTGCTAAGCAATATTAATATACAGGTAAGATTTACATATCGTGTGTACATGGTGAGATAAGTCCATCGATCTAAGTAAACACATTTATAATGTAAATATGTATTTGTTTGAACAAATTATTACACATCTGATAAATAATTGTAGGAAATATCCTTGAGGCGGAGCTGAATAGCTCGAAACCGGTTAGGGTTGGAAATAATGGATATGAAATGAGAGGAGTATTATTTATGACCTTTTGGGTATAACAACAATAATAATACTACAAGTTGGAGGTCAAAAATGGAAGAAAAATTATGTATATATATACTGTAGAACCTCTCATATCCGACCATGACGGGACCGGGCCATGGTCGGAACGGCCAAAAGCTCGGATATCTGGATACTGTAATACAACTTTATTCTAATTGTGAAACTGTTGATATATACATTTCAAACATTAACTCTTCTGAAAAGATGAACAAAATTTAAGCCAACTTTATTTAAAGAATTCAGTTATGGATTTTTGTTTTAATTTTGTTAATCTTGACTTCGCTGATGTGTCCCTCCACTTTTTTGCCCACAATACATCCATTGGGGTTGCATTTGGATGCTACTCGATGTATTTCAGCGCTACGTCGAATGTGTCCTTAGCAGCAGAATGACTCACTACGTTGTCACTGGTGGTTTCGTCTTTATCCGAGTCGATTTCATCTCAACTGTTGTTGAGTACGGCGAATCAAAGACGGCCAGGTATCGGGAGGAGTCGGTTATGGGAAGGTCGGATATGAGAGGTTCCACTGTATATATGTTTGTGTCTGTGTGTATATGTATCTGTCCGGGCTATACGGCTTAGAAAACTTAAGATTCGCAGTAACTTTCCGTTCGTATTACCTGTGTCATTTGGAAAGCTTAGAAAAGAAACAGTTAATGTTATGTGTGTGTGTTGTGAAAAAATTCAAGGAAATTTATAAATAAATCTCAAAGTGACGTATGATCCAATCCAGGGAGCTGACAGTATCCTAAACAGACATTACCCCATTTAACTTTAAAAAAGAAATTCAAAATAAAATATTAAAATAAGATAAACTAATATATATATATGAACACCGCTATTTTCGTAGTTCAACCTCATAAGCGAGTTTCATTCCTATGGAGGGAGAGATGCGACGCACTAAAATGGCCCAATATTAAACATATTTTACACAAAACATTTTGTGTGAAAATTCGAGCAAGTTAACTTTTAACTGATTTTTTGTTACCGAATTGAGCTTAATTTTTTTTTTCATATCATCAAACTATGACATCTAAATTCTAGTTAGTTTTTGAAGTTCTGGATGTATTACAAACAAAAATATGTTTTCTTAGTTACAAAAAAGTTAATTAACAAAGAACATTTCGTTAATTGCTCCGAAAACTGACGCTGTGTTAATAATATAAGTAGAATTTTCGGTTTGCAATTTGGAAAATTATGGTTTATTTCAATTTATAGTTTGAGTTCCTAGTTTCAACTTTCCGTATCAAACCTAAGAAATATGTATTACAAGGAAATAGTTTAAGATTTTCACAAATCAGACATAAATATTTTCTTCCAAATGATATTTTTCGCTACGACAAATGTTTTCTCCAAGCGTTGTTCTCAAATATATTGCTGTAATTACGAACACAGAAAAGCGCTCCTTAAACATCAATGGCGAAATTTCATGTCGTTTAAACATTTAACATGTCATTTGCGAAAAAAAAAAAAAAAACTTGTGAAGCGGGTCTGTTTTTGCAGCGTACAAGCTCTGAACGGGGTTTATGTGGATTTCCGACGGAGAAAGAAGTGGGAGGTATCTAATATAGCTTCCTACGTAGCTACGTAGGCAATTTATTTTTAAACTTTATTGCTTATTTATCGTGTATTCTGCTGCGTTGGGATTGCAGAAAGAACATTCAATTTCAAGTTACAGGATACTATGTCTCGAACCTAGCCCTCCATAATGACTTCAATATCCCCTTTATCCAATCCCTGGCCAAATCAGTCTATCAGAAGCTCCATTCCAATCTCCCTGGCCATCCAAATCCTTTGATAAACTCTCTGTCCTTGTAAAAAGATTGCCACACCACCATTTTTTAGATGGTATGATGTGGAAGTAATATTTTTGTAGTGCTGGATAAATAAGTGGACTTTATGAATAATGAGTTGATAATTTATATTTATTGAGTACAAGATGATGAGTGGGGGGAAAATTGCCAAAATCAGAAACAAATGGTGGTTAATGGATTAATGAAATTTTGAAAGTTGTGGGACTGATGAGGTTGAAATAATGGTGAGCTGATGAAGTGGTGATATGATGTTGGGCTGCTGGAGATCCATGAAATTAGGTATATTAAATAGGTACCTGGTGACTGGTGCCTTGTGAGATTAAAATATGGTACTCCAAGCTGAGTACTGCATTTCTCCCTGTGGCTACGTCTTCGGTCAGTTGGTGTCTTCCTCACCTCCATGGCCCGGTGATTTGAGGTGACTACTCGGCCATAGTGTATATAGTAAAGCCGGTGAAAGAGAGCAAAAAAAATGACTTCACACGCTGTGTGAAAGCGGGTGGACTTCGTCTGTCCCGACTTGACCGGGGGTGGTTCGCCCAGTTGTGGTAGACGGCGCCACCGTTGGCGGAGTTCAAAAGAAGAAAGCATCTTTAGGGTGGCAACCCTAAACAGTCCTCCTTCCATAATCCACAAAATCCTCATAGAAGACTGAAGTGGCGGTGGCCTAGAGACAATGTGTTTTAACATGCCATCTGCAATGCTCATAATTTATTGTTTTAGTGGGTTATGTAATTGTACATATTCCCACATCATGCCTCACAAAGTTATGGTTCCATAACCAGCAAAATTACTGGAAGTATGTACAGCATATTGTTGTAATTATCAATAAAGGTTTAAAAAAAAAAAAAAGTTGCAGGAAGAAGTATACACGGGAAAATAATATTTACTATCAGAATTACACTATAGTGAAACTAGAGTAATGTTAGGTTAAATACGTTTGAAACTTTTTATTAAGTGCTGTATTATGTCCCTAACAGTCTATTGAAGACAATATTTTGTTTGGTATAATATGAGAATAATAATTAACATTTTCAAGTACATAAATACGTAAATCCATACAAAAAAGTGTGACTCGCAGGAACTGAAATAAAGGAATAGAAACCCTTATTGGAAGGTTTTATGATGATTTATGATTGATGATTAACTCTGCAAAATAATTATTATAAAAAAGGTTTTTACCACAAGACTTAAAGATTTTCTCGTTCACTGTTCTCTTCTATCTTTTGAACAGTCTGTTCAGAAAATAAAACACAACTGCTTCATGAAGGAATTCCAATCCCCAATGTATATGTGTATACAAGAAGGTATTAGCCTAACACCGAAAGTATTTACAACGATAGTCATGTCAATCATTACTACAGACTGTCAATGATTGACTAATAACGGGTAGATTGATGACTAATTTCACATGTGGGTTATGATAAATATGATTAATGACTAATGATTCCGGCTAAATCTTGAAATAATTTCTTACGACTACTCAAAATGTTCGAATCAATGAAATAAACCATAAATCCTATAACCAAGTGTCCAACAGAATTAATATCAAACAAACAAAACACCTGTATTATTTGTCAATTAGAAAGAACACACCATTAGTGGAATTACATTTAGCTACTGGGCTGTCAAAATAGTATTGCATTAAGGTGGAAATCGAACCGAGCTGTTCCCATTCACTAATTACCTCTTCCGAGTAATTATCGTTAGCCCCCGGGGTTCGTATTTAATTAATTTTGTAGTATCTGAAGTTCAAATTATATGACAATGTGGCATATAGTTTATGACATACTTTGGGGAACCCTGACATAGTTAATAGTTAATAGACACATCATTTGCCTTCATACAATCCCTGTATGTAATACCCGCTCCAACCTTTTAACTAAATAGCTGGTATAATAGAAAAATGTTGGTAGCAGAAGAATGTTTTGTTTAACAACAATCGAAATTGACGAAAAAGGAGAATTGTGGAAGATACCAGAAAGGGACCAGTGAAAGTGGAGATTTGCTAAATATATTTTTTTTTTGAGTGGTTGCCTTCATGGGGAATGTGCTGTGCATACGTAACTCCTTTTTCGTGGCAATAAAAGAAGGAAAGCCCCTGAAGAGGTGTGACAAAAGCACGAAACATGTCGGTTGCGTCATGAGGTCAACCTCATAAGCAGGTTTCATCCCCATGGAGTGAAACGCGCTAATAATTATTAAATGTATTTGAGAACTTTTTCCAAATCCTTCCTTAGTCTTTGTACCTTGCCCTAAGTGATTTTCCTATACTTCGTGACTTTCACACGCTTTATTTAGAGAAAAAGTTCAATTCTACACAGGATGTACAAAACAAACTTTCAAATTTCTTTGCATCAAAAACAGTGTCTTTCTTCAACAATGAAATTTAGTGTAAGATGGTGAGAAACAGCCGGTTTAAATGCTAAATTCTTTTTTATTTGCATGATTTAAAAACTTTACAGAAATACACACGAACTTAAAATTCGAGATGATACATAATAGAATATTTGGTCTAAATTTAGTATAATATACTTATAACAAATATAGTTTATTTTATAAGTTATTCAATGTTGGCCAATTTTGTCTCTAAACAGCTAGTTTTATTCCCTACACCTTTCGTTGGGCCATTAAAATATTTACAATTTTGAATTGAATAAATAAAACCACATTTTTTTTAGGGTTTATCGCATTATAGCATTTTAGACACATTTTTCCTGTTTTCCACGTTGGAGTAACCCTCCATCGTGGGAGTTTATTTAAAGTACGAGTATTTAAAGGAAGAAGCCATCCTTTTGGATACTGCACGTATTCTGATCACGTACATATATGTATAAGACATTTTAATTTAATATTTAACACTATATTGAATTAAAAAAAATAAAAATAAAAACTAACAAAAAAAAACAAGTAAAGAAAATAAATAAAGAAATATATACATATGTAATAAGTTACATATGTTTACCAACAGATGATTTCATAAATAGGAATATATACATATGTGATAAGTTACATTTGTGTACAATCAGATGATTTCATAAATAAGAATATATACATATGTAATAAGTTACATATGTGTACAATCAGATGACTTCATAAATAAGAATATATACATATGTAATAAGTTACATATGTGTACAATCAGATGACTTCATAAATAAGAATATATACATATGTAATAAGTTACATATGTGTACAATCAGATAATTTCATTGAATGTTACAAGGTCCAAATGTTTAATAAATGCGTCAAATTCGTTAAAATATTTAAGTAGTAAGTCGGATTTGTCAGTGGGCCAAGTTCCGTCCTGTAAGGAATGTCCTTAATCAGTTTTGTCCTTGGTCCGTCCAGTAATGTACAGTCATACAGGAGATGGTCGTAAGTCTGTTCAGTAGAATTGTCGCATTTACATGTGTTATTTGTGATTAGTTTAAATTTGTATAAATAACTTTTCGTCGGTCCATGTCCTGATATGAATTGAGTCATTTTAAAGTTGTTAAGTGTCAATTTTTGTCTGTTGAGTATTGTAGGTATGAATTTGTGTAAATGTCTTCCTTTAGTTGTGTTCGTCCATCGTTCGTCCCATTTTTGCATTGATTTGTCTCGCAGTAGTGTTTTTATAGTCTGTGATGTAAGTTTAGAGTAAGATATAGGTAATGTCGTGTCCTTTGAAGCAGATTTTGCGAGTAAGTTAACTGTCTCATTCCAGAATGTCCTTTAATCCAGGTTATTGTAACTGTCACATTTTCCTGTTTGCACATAATAAGTAATGTTCTAATTTGTTCGGTCTGTTCGTTATGATTTTGGCTGATGTATATGCGTGCTATGTTTGTCTTGCTGTCAGTGTATATTATGCACGTGTCTCCGTCGTGACATATGGAATATAGTGTTTCTACTGCTTTTATGATTGCAAGGTTTTCTGCCTGGTTGTTCGTACATAGTGGTGATAGTCTGTATTGTCCTCTGTCAATAGTTATGTCGTCTTTTAGTATTATGTATGCAGATCCAACACAGTCATTGCTTTTACTTCCGTCCGTGTAAATGTGATAAGTCCATGTTGTTTCTACATCGTCAGTCGGTACGATGTTGTCTTTAGGGTGTAACCACTTCGTGAACAGTATGATTTTAGACACATTAATACTCAATAAATGAATTATTTACGTGCAATGTAAAATTTACATAAAATGAGTAAAAATGAGCAATTTACGAACAGTTTACTGAGAAAATAAACACCGGGAGAAATAATATTTCAGTGGGCTTTCAATGCTAATTAAAGAGACCAGAGGTGATTTAATGGGAATTCGACAATGCCTAAAAGCAGATATAAATAAACATGTTTTTTCCTTTAATATGATTTCTCTCGCATCTGTTTCCCGCTCACTTGACTGCACTCACAAATACCCAATTTCATACTAAATTATTTAGGTGGTATGTTCTTTTATTATGATTCTTTTGGAGTTCCTGACATCACACTTTTTATTATGAAGAACTCTTAACTTATTGTTACTCCGGTGCTTAAAAAGGTAGACCAAACAAAATTAGTGACGCAGTAGTTCTGTAAGCAGGTACAATTCTTTCAGCAAGAATTCTTCACGAAATTTATATTCTTCCTAAAAAAGTACCTCAAATAGTACATAATACAAAACAACAACATCATGTGTTGAGTAAAATATCTACTTCGAACGGTCCGATTTCTGTTGTGTGACGGAACCACATTCAAATCATATTTTCCCGCTGGAGAGGACTTCCGGCACAGAGAATTTCCTTGATGTTTGCGGGGGGAAAGCAGGCAGAGGTTGTCTTCTGGCAACATTACACCCTGCATACTAACGGATCAAGCCAAATACACATCCCCACCACGTTTGTCTGTAAACACGTCGCCGAACCCATTTCGTCGCCCCCACTGCTCTGGATCTGGGTCCAAAGGAAAACGCTCAAGCACAAAGCTTAATAATTGTTAAGGGCCATTTGCTAGAACCGGGTATTACCTCGCTCGGTATAACCAGTACCAAAGAGGTACCTAAACTTCCGGCTACCTCCACAGGAAGGTCGACCAAGTCAGTAAATCAGGTTTTATCAGTGACCTTATTTATTAACAGTTTTGTATTTATTGCAATGGTCTTTTGAGCATGCAAAATAAACATTCCATACAAGACCATATAGAATTATAGTTTAGTTCCAATAAATTAAAAATTCCAGTAATACTTGTTTGTTTGTTAAAAACCGGACTTGCGTAATGAAAGAAAATAATTTTGCCCACTATCCTGATTAAACGAGTGTCTGTATATTTCTGTGGTTCCGGATGGTGCCTCAGATGCTTCGCTGGGATTTCTTCCCCTACACTTTCTTCAACTTCAGGCAAAGCCGTAAGAAGAGTTTATTGACAGTCGCTGACAACAAATTGATAAAATAAAATAAGAAGAAAAAAAATAACCTTTTGCGTTAAACTACATTATTTACTCCCAATAATGGAATAATACAATTTTTTTTTTATTTTATTTATGATATGACGTCAGCAGGTACTGCAACCCCCATCGGCCGCACTAGAAGACCCTGTATTTTTTTTTGTTTTGTTTATTTATTAGCATCCGCAACCGGGGGGATACTAATAAATAAATACAATTATTACAATCTAATAGAATTATTAGATACAGAGTATACATATATAAAGTTATTTTAATTAATACATATTTGCAGTTATATGAATATATTAACTACAATATAATACATATACATCTTATTTTACGCTTAATCAATTTAGATACAAAAAAAAATATCAAGCTTTAATTTAAAACAGATCAGTAAAAAATAAAATAAGGGGATACTAGACCAAATAGAAAATGCAAAGTATGACATATAATTATTATTATTAATGTAAGCTCGGCGTCTGGAATAAAAATCGTTTTAATCCTGAGTTGAAGACTCCGTTCTAAAATCGATGCGATTCACAAAAATTAGACTACTTTTCGAAACGATGTTAACTGTTGAGAGAAAAAAAATTAATGATTCATTGATCATGAAAATGAATGACTTATTCTAGTATGTCCGATTCTAAGTCCAGTCGGGACACGTTCTCCTTTTTTCGTTGGTTAAATTGAAGTTTGCCAAGGTGTTACATGTTTTTTAAGCTCCATGATTTGCCCATCAGCCACAATATCACGTGTTCGTTGTTTTTCTTTCTTTCTAGAATTCTATGCTTCACTTAGCTTCCTGTGATAGTCAATTCCTCCTCCAATCGCATTTTTCAACAAACTCGTCAACTGCTTCATTGCCCGGTATGCCGCAATGACTGGGAATCCAGACAAATATTACATTTTAGTTTTACGGTTTAGCTGCTCAAGTGATTCTATGACCTCTATAATGAATGGATGTTTGGACCATGGATTATTCGAAGCTATTTGCGACGATAGTGAGTATTTGAATATGGTAGTATTGTCATATTTTGGGGTTATTATATTAAGAGCCTTAATGATACCTAATAATTGAGTTGAGTTTCTGCAGTTAGGTAATAATGTGAACATATTCCTATTCCTGCTGAATAAATAGTACCACCAACCCCGTTCTCCCTTCAAACTATCATTAAGTACATTTTGTCCTTCTGTGAGACACTTTTCAGTTTTTAAAATTCAGTCAGCATAATTAGCATATATATATGTCTTTTTTAGTAAATTTTTTACGGGGAAGGTTTATACTAGGTTCAAGGAGGCTTTGAAGCGAAGACGTTTTGGCTTATGTTTTAATTGTAAATGCTTAATTCAGAAATGATCTTATTAGTTCTGGCGGCGATCGGTTTTCTATTGTGCGCAAGAAATCGTTGGACATCTCATTGCAGATAGCGGAGAGGATAGCTAAGTACCGCTTTTTCCTTCTACACCAAATAAACTACGCATAATGGAGTTTCATTACAGATATCTTCACAACCTAAATACACCAAGTTCATGGTACATTTTGGCAAAAAAGAAAATTTGTTTAAAAGCTACATATACTCATGACACTTCCTGGGTAATATCAATTTTTCTGGAATCAAATAGGTGGTATATAAGTAGTACCTACAACTAATTAGGTAAAACAAAAATGTTAGTTCAAACGTGATTTCACACCTTCGATTTTGGAGGTTATTTCCCTCTCGGCACCACTGGGCGTCGTTCAAGCTGCACTTGTCGCTCACTAATGACATTTTGCCATATATTTCTACAAGTTTTCGATAAATTGAAGAAGCATTTTCTCCTTTCTCAAGTAACATGGCGTAAGTAGCGTTTTGGGGATCCATTTCAAACAACAAAAAATTGAAAAAGAGAGGACTTATGGGATAACCTGATACATAAACAAACACACACAACCATATATATATATATATATATATATATATATATATATATATATACCATAAATGAATGCAACATTCCTTCGGAATATTCTGAAAGCGAAGCAATAAACAAACTGGATACATATCAATCTTGGATGACCCGGTTGAGATTTCCACGAATAAATTAACATCAAACTTTTAATGAGGTTGTGTCATGCTTTCATACCCGTGAAATCGGCTAAAAAGTTAGTCTGGATTGTGCCACCTGAAACATCCATTTATTACTTTATTTCAGCTTTTTCTCGCCTGCTAGCTGAGAGTTGGTCATTTCATTGATATTCTCGCTGCTAGCTGAGAGTTGGTCATTTCATTGATATTCTCGACTCAAAATTGAACATTGACTAATTAATTTTAAAATTTTAGTAATTGTTTGAATTATGAAACTTCTTCCAATTTTCAAACTCTTTTTTTTTTTCAATCAGATGCAACATTTAAAGTCAAACTTTTAAGATTGTTTAATTGGTTCTCCTAATAATCTGAAGTCTGAAATTTAACTAATAAAAAACTTTCCGATGATTTGGCATCGGATTCCAAACGTTTCGGAGTTTTTTGGTCCAACATCTCAGCCATATTTTTATTGTATTTTAAGTCATAACATTCCCAATCTAAATAGTTAAAAATTATATTGGTTTTGAAATTTACCCTTATAAATACTTTATGGAATGGTTTTTAGCTTCTGAAATACTAGTCCGCCAGTAAATATACTGTTGTCATACCTGTCGGTGGAGACCGTCGTCACTGGCATCTGTGCGAGTACTGTGGGCGAGCGCTTTCGACGTAAATACGTCATTATTATCTCCCTTCTATCCAATCTTTCCAAACCTTTAGAGCGCCTGGTCCAATCTCAAGTATCCAACCACCTTGAACAAAATAATATCCTTAACCCTCTCCAGTCTGGCTTCCGTCCGTCATACTCCACTCAATCAGCGCTCATAAAAATCACCCATGACATTCAAACTGCCATAGATAACCAACAGCTCACTATTCTAGTTCTCCTAGATTTTTCAAAAGCATTTGATACCGTAGACCATCAAATCCTCCTCACCAAACTCCAATCTCTTTCCTTTTCCAACAGTGCCATTAGCTGGTTCCAATCCTTTCTATCCAATCGATCCCAATACGTGGTCATCCCCGTCAGCAATCCTTCTAGCCCTCTTCCTCTTTCCCGTGGTGTACCGCAGGGCTCCTCGTTATCCCCAACTCTATTTTCTGTTTAAATCAATGATCTTCCTCTTTCCATAGTTCATTCCAAGTTTCATCTTTACGCTGACGATACCCAAATCTACCTATCCTTTAAGCCCTCTTTGCTACGAGATGCTGTAGACAAGCTGCAAGTAGATTTTAACAACATCAATGCTTGGGCTGCAGCTAATAAGCTTTCCCTGAATCCAGACAAATCCAAAGCCATTGTTATAGGCTCCCAATCCCTCATAAGTTCTACTTCCCCTTTTCCAGCCCTTTACCTTAACAGCATCCCTATAAAATATTGTAAATCAGTTAAAAATCTTGGGATCATATTTGATCAGAACCTTTCCTGGAAAAATCATATTTCCCAAATTTCCCGTCGGTCCATATTTATCCTGAGACAGCTCAACCTCTCCCGCCATCTCCTGCCAACAAAGACCCGTCAACTCCTCGTAACTTCCCTATTATTCCCCCAGTTTGACTATGGTTTTTTGGTGTACGGTGGACTTTCTGGCGATCTCGAGGCAAAACTCAAACGCCTCATGAACTGTTTCATTCGTTTTATCCTCGGGATCCCCAGAGACTCCCACATATCACATTTCTACCAGGAGCTAAATTGGCTATTCCCTCTTTATCGTCGTCAGTACTTCCTCGGCTCAGTCCTTTACCAAGTAATTCAATCCCGTAGACCTTCTTATATTTTTCAACTTCTTAAATTTAAATCCTCGGTTCACTCCCGTAACACCCGATCTCGTCCTTCCGATCTTTATATTCCTTCCCACCGAACAGCAATATTCGAAAAATCATTCGTCACCCGTGCCACCTCGCTATGGAAATCCTTACCTCTGTCTGTCCGCCATTCTACCAACCTTGAAAACTTTAAATCCCGACTCTTCCACCACCTTCTATCCCTCCAAGTTTTACCCAACCCCTAGTCTATATTGAAGCTGTACACTATATACTGATACTGATAGCATTTATAAGTTTTTAAGTTTATACGTAAAATTCAAAATTATTTTGTAATTTCAAAATTATTCCTATGGGACTTCTGTCCCGGAATAAGAATAAAAATTTTCATTCATTCATTCATTCATTATCAAGCCACTGTTAAGTTAGTACTCAGTACTAACTTAACAGTGGCTTGATAATGACGTATTTACGTCGAAAGCGCTCGCCCACAGTACTCGCACAGATGCCAGTGACGACGGTCTCCACCGACAGGTATGACAATAATTAATTTTATATCTTATATATTATTGCTGTCAATAAATTAACAATAAACTGTATTCGAAGGCAGAAGGTCAAATCACTATCAATTGTCAGCGTGCTTACGCCTAACCTTAATAGCAAGGAAACCCGCTTTTGATGACAAAATCCACACGTATGAATGAAAAACTTCCACGTTTCTGATCCCATTGGTCATGAAAATAATGAAAATACCGATGGTTCCAATTTGTTTATAGGGAAGTGCCGATTTAACTAAAACAGATGAGAGCACCTACAATATGAATGTGTCATATTTATGGATGTCATATCTAATAAGAACCTTAGTGTAGTTTTCATAACCATACGTTATTTTTATGTACAGTAAATATCAATATATTTACAAGTTATATTATTTTAATATTTAGAGGAAGCACAATATACTCCATCAAAAGCGGATAGCGACAATGGTAGAGTATGTTGTGTTTCGTTAATTATTCACATAAGAGTATATTTTATAAGCCGTTTTCATGAGTTTTATGATATTGTTTACTGTTATGATTAATATTTTTGTATATTTATTTTTTACCTAGATTTGGCTGTTAAACAGCATGCGAAAACGTCCAAATTGTAGATCCAAAAATCTGGCAGACTTTCTTAGCCGAAGCCCAACTTTTTCTCGACATATTATCACCTAGCTATCTATTTGTATCTCATAATATCATTGAAATATTTTAAAGTCAATTAAATGGGAATTAAAAAAACAATTAAACGTTGCCTATAGTACGCTTTTTTTTTAAATATATATCAAGTCATCCCATAATTGATGTAGGTTTATTTCGGTGGACTGTAGAATGTGTCGATCCGAGTTCTTCTGCTACCTATTAGACTGTTACAACAGGATTTTCTTCTACAGTAGCCTGCAGGAGTTCGTCGTCAAGCTCTGTTGCTCGACCTGAACGAGGCTCGTCTTCAAGCTTGCGGTTTCCCGCTCGAAATCGTTCAGACCACCGCTGCATTTGCCGCTCACTAATGAAATTTTCGCCATTTATTTCTACAAGTTTTCGATAAGTTGAAGCATTATTTTCTTCCTTTATCGAATTCCCAAAGCATAACTTTCAGCACAGAATAAATAGGTTTCACCGACCGAAAAATGATAAATAGAAATTTATTTAATGCTATAGTAAACGAAATAAATTGAAAAGGAGGGAACACAAACTGACAGAATATTAAAGAAGTCCGACTCGCAGGAACTGCATCATCTTTGCGCGGTTCCGTTCTTATATCTAGACTCATTTAAAATGATTAAAATAGAAGCTGTTATTATTTTGGGTCCACATTTTTAGAAAGCATGAAGGTTAGATAGTTAGCCGTCGAGGTGATAAGTAAAGATGGAGTGGTTGGGATTCGGCAAAAGAAAACTCAATACGATTTTTGTTAAAAAATCTATATTAGGACGTTTTGGCTACTCATTGGTAGCCTTCGTCAGCAATGAAAGTGCCGGGAGGCAGAGGAGGACCAAAGTTGACAGTTCCATCTTTACTTTCAAGAAAGGTCTTATTTACGATCTTACCTGCATGGGTTCCCGCCCTAGGAAGGACCCCACTAGGCATTTGAAAAACTATATCTTGGAAATCCATATCTCTAAGATTAAATTGTTTTTCTTATTTTTCTTAACCTGATTTATTATCAAATACATTATCCAAATATAAGCAGTCAAAAAATAACAAGGAATAAAAACAGACAAAAAGAACAGTTCGAATCAGCGAAATCAATTACTTTAAAGTTTTAAGCACTTATTTCTCCGATTGACATCGTCTAATCAAAACTTTCATCAGCACCTTTTTTGTAGAGCGTTTAGTAAGCTTTCAAATAGTTTCTATCCACTTACCACGATTTCCCAACCGTGTTCGAGATATTAATGAAAGTATACGATGTTCCCAAAACTTTTCATGTCTGTTCATAAAATATTTTATTCTAACCCTTCCTTAACTCCAAACGTAACATAACTTTCAACATATTAGTTTTAATGAAAGTAGAACATGCAGATAATATTTCAACTGAATCCCGTGATTCTAAGTACCCAAACCAAAAACGGTATTCAAAAACTATTGTTCCAATTTTCTCGAAAACGGTTAAAGCTATCGCCTTGAAAATGGTTTCATTCGTTTTCCTAGCCCAAGAAGCCTATAAAAAGAGTACTTACATGCTTATTAACTCAAAAACGTAAGCGTTACGATTTTTTCTGCGCGAATTTCGCCCCAAACGCCAGTGGGCGGATTTTGCTGGTTAAGGAACTTGACCTTTCAAATTGGAGGACTGGTTTTTGTACCAAATTTCATCAAAATCGGACCATCAGGGAAGCCAAAAATGAGCGAACAGACAAATATAAATATATATATATATATATATATATATATATATATATATATATATATATATATAAATAAATATATACATATATATATATACAAATTTGAACCACCGTTATTTTCGGTCTCTAGGGGTTCTGAAACGCGAAATTTTCTTGTCGGCACTTCCGGATTGTTTCATTGTATCAACCTTATAAGCGGGGTTCCTCCCTATGGGGGAGGGAGGAACCGCGCTAAAAGTCCTTCACGCAGGAGCTGCATAACTAAGCACTTTCTTCAAAATTTAGGTAGTGTAGACTGCTTTCCAGAATAATTTGCTTAAAATATCCTATACAAATAAAATAAAAACATAACTAGTTCTCATTTAATTTTGTAATGAGTAACTGTTCAATTATTAATTGTGTAATTAATTTGCTTCCAGAGTTATGTTTACACATGGTACCTACTACAATACTTAATAAATAAAAACAACTTCATATTTTGGTCTTTTGATCTGACGCAGGACCAGGATACAGTCCCTCTAATGGTAGAAAGCGCTCCTTGCGGCGGCCTTGAGAACCTATGTCTGGCGGGCTATTCGATTGAAATATATTAAAAGGAAACCCCCCCTTTCCGATTGACCGATTTAGTTCATTTTTACATGTTCTTTCTCATGAGTTACCCACGACGTATACCGCGTTTTGTTACAATACAGCAGAAATTATGACCGGTATGGGTATATTAGTAATTTGGGTCAGGAGTAAACCCCCCTCCTAATGACCCGATTTCGTTTATTTTTACAGCCCATTTTCCTCTGTAGATTACCACTACGAATACTGAGTTTCGTCGAAATATATCAAAAATTACGGCTGGTAGTGGCGAATTGGTAATGTGGGTCCGGAGTAAACCCCACCTCCTAATGAACCGATTTAGTTTATTTTTACAACCCATTGTTCTCTGTAGAATACTGCTACGAATTCAAAGTTTCGTTGAAATATATCAAAAACTACGGCGTGCATGGTAAAATTAGTGTTTAGGGTCCGGCGTAAACCCCCCCCCCCTTCCGTTTGACCGATTTTGTTGATTTGTGAACTCGTTCAATAGTTTGCTAATTGAATGCTGTATACCAAGTTTCGTGACGAAAAAACAAAAACACTGGCCGCTATCGTGTTAACAGATATATATATATATATAAATAAATTTTAACGGGGGTCATTTTTGGTGTCTACTGGGTAGGATCGATAAAGATTTCAAGAACTTTTTCAAAAATTCCGCCATGAGTGCAACCCTAAAAGCAGCGGGATTACCTGATACATTTTACCCTGAGTACCTCACTTGAAATAAAACTTTACAACTTTAAACATTAAACCAAACGTTATGAAAGGAAGTAGTGTCCTCTTTTGTCTTCTTTTTATGATCCTCATGCTTAAACAATGTAAACAGAAATTATGTTTTAATTATTTGAGAACAAGCGGTATTAGCGTGGTTCCTCCCTCCCTCCTCAAGACGCAATCCGGACGTGCCGACAAGAAAATTTTGCCCTCCCCCCTATATATATATATATATATATATATATATATATATATATATATATATATATATATTATTTTTATTTGTATTATTAGGAGATACAATTTACATGGATGAATGTACATTTTATCAAATAAAAAAATAATGCCAATCAAGTCAATTTACAATAGGGCGTCTCCTTCACCCTCGTTATTCAGGCTTGGTAACACAACAAGCCTGGTTACTGTAAGAAGTAAATAAAAGATTAAAACTACCAATTTAATAGAATACAAAATAATAAATAATAATAATAAATATAAATAAAATATAACAATACTTAATAATGGTAATCACAAAATAATAACAATAATCAAATTAACAATACCATTAAAATAATATAAAAAAAGAACAAATAAATAAATAAATCAAATACAGCCAAACCTGGTCTAACTCATATAACCTCATCCACTTGGCCAGAGCTCCTCTGGAGGTACCTACGCGGTGCAGATACAGCCAAATCTGGTCTAACTCATATAACCTCATCCACTTGGCCAGAGCTCCTCTGGAGGTACCTACGTGGTGCAGATACAGCCAAACCTGGTCTAACTCATATAACCTCATCCACTTGGCCAGAGCTCCTCTGGAGGTACCTACGCGGTGCAGATACAGCCAAACCTGGTCTAACTCATATAACCTCATCCACTTGGCCAGAGCTCCTCTGGAGGTACCTACGCGGTGCAGATACAGCCAAACCTGGTCTAACTCATATAACCTCATCCACTTGGCCAGAGCTCCTCTGGAGGTACCTACGTGGTCCAATACAACATAAATAAAACATATCCACCATACAGTCCCAAATCACGTCACATACACACACACACATGCACACACAACAAATTAAAATAAACACAGGTACACAGTGATAAATAAATAACTAAAACAAGTAAATAAATAAAAAAGAACTAGGTACCGACCCTCAACGGCCCGCCCCGGCGAGGAGTGTCCATCGACCGATACACACACACACACACACATATAAATATATATCTATATATATATATATATATATATATATATATATATATATATATATATATATATATATTTGTCTCTTCGCGGTCTAGATCAGCGGTCCGATTTTGGATTGGATTTATTTGTAGAATTAGTACTGTAGTAGAAGATTACAAGAAAATGTAAACATTTTGATATTTTTCAATGCATTGAGCAGTGAGATTAGTATCTCTAAAAGCTTTTCAAGAAAGATCAAACCACAATAATAACTGTTTCTATTTTAATCTTTCCAAATGAAACTAGGGATAAGAACGGAACAGCGCTAAGATGACGCAGTTCCTTACTGTAAGATGACTTTTATTTTACTCTAAGGGAGATTGAGTGACTTTATCTTTGAGACGGTTTCCAGCAATTAACTTTGCATTTTGGATATCTTCATCCATACATCTATTGATAATGAGCTCTCTTCATTGTAGTTTCTGCCCCCTTACAATAATACAAGATCTGTAGAACAGGGTCCTTTACCCCTGGGCAAAATGAAGGGTCGTTACGGTCCGCTAATGGCTATTGAGTCGAGGAGTCTGGCACAGTTCCAGCTTAACTATCTCTTCATTCTCTGGAAATGTCCTCAAATACGAATCATCTCTCACCTCAAACTGCCTGTGTCATCAAGGCATTCGTGCTTCAAAGGATTTAATGATTAATAATTACCTTGAAGAATAATTTGTAATTATCTTTTCCGGCTACAGAATTATTCATTGAGTGCATTGGATATTGTTCACGTTTTACAAAAGTCCGACTCGAGGGAACTGCATCATCTTAGCACGGGTCTTAAAGGGAAGTAAGATTTTAGCTAAAATAACAGGATACATATCCTAAGCGGAAATACTTCATCCTCTTTCTCAACATTTGCTCTTGAAAACACTATAACTCTTTTTTACCTTGTTTCTTATTTTCTTACCTTTTTTTTATATATTATTTATTTACGGCGCATCGACGTCAAGGCCATTAGCGCCGACATCTAAAGGGCAGCGAGGAATTTTCACAACGAGTCATGGGATGAGAAAATTCCTGCCGCCAGTGGGAATCGAACCCACCATCTCACGCATCTAAAGCGTTAGCCTCTAGATCTCTCTATTACTAAAATATTCATTTTATTGTTAAATTAAATTAAAAAAGAAACCATAACCAATTAAAAAGTTAGGTAAACAGAAACAAACCCGTTCAAAAGAACAAAACTAATAATTGTTAATAATAATGTAATAATAAGTTTTGAAGAATTATTTCTCCGATTGATATCTCCTCATCGAAAATTACATTAGACCCTTTTTTTGTAAAAAATGTAGTAAGCTTTCGAATGGTTACTTTCCACTTACCACGATTTCCCAACCGTTTTCGAGATATTTTAGTTAATGTATCAAGATTCGAAAACTTTTCATGTCAATAATTTTTTTTGTCTAATACTTCCATACCTACTCGTACAAACGCAACCAAAATTTAAATACCTGAGATCGGATCAAATCTAAACATCTGGAACACGATTCTACTGAATAAATCGTTTCTGAATACCCAAACTGAATTTTTTTTTTTATTTATTTATTAATTTAATGAAATTACATTCTGTAAAATAATAATACATTTTGTAATGTGCTCACATAAACATAGGAAAAAAAATAAAATCACGAGCGTCCGCACCAGCTGCCCCCGTGTCTCCTCGGGTAAGCGAGATGACTAGGGACAGCCGTACTCCATTCCTCAACCAGCAGCGGTGCGAAGTACTGGAGCTGGGAAAGGGACGAGAGAACTGCAGACACTCTAGGGGCTTGTGGGAAGAAGATAGCCTCCGTTATCACTCCCTTGTATTGCTTAAAGCAGATCGCGGGGCCACATCATGTTCAACCGTCCTGCTGGGGAATAGGGATGGTTGGAAGTGGACAGTTACTGGACAGCAGGATTAGGGTTTAGGGATAATTTGTGGTGAAAATTTGCAAATCGGATGGGGATAAGGTCTTGTATCAGAGGAATGTTGAGGTCTTTATGAAGATTCTTATTGGTTATATAAAAAGGAACATTGACAATAGTTCGGAGGACTTTAGATTGGAAGCGTCTGATGTTCGATGGTTTTGCAGTTCCCCATAGCTCTATTCCGTATGTCCAAATGGGTTTTATAATTGTGTTGTAGGTTATGAGTTTGTTTTCGAGTGAGCGAGGTGAGTTTTTTTTTTCAGTAATCTGTAAAGCTGTCCAAAGCGTCTGTTGAGTTCTTGTCTTTTCAGAAACTGAAAATTAGTTGGAAAAAATAATTGTATCAATGTTTCTCGTAAACGGTTAGAAGTATCGCTTAAAAAATTGTTTTATTCGTTTTTCTACAAAAAAAAAAAAACTATAAAACGAGTAATTGGAAGCATATGAACTCGAATTGTGTTGCGCGAATTTCGCTCTAAAAAGCGATGAATGTTTCGGTTGACGGATTCTGCTCTCTAACAAACTTGGCCCATCAAATTATTTAAAAGATTTTTATGCTAAATTTCATCAAAATCGAATAATTTTTGAGCTGGCAACAGAGCAAATAGACAAATATATATTTACAATTTGAAACACCGTTATATTTGTAATCGGATTGCGTCACAAGGTTAACCTCATAAGCAGGTTTCCTCCCTACGGAGGAAGAGGAACCACGCTAAAAAGCAATAATTTTTCTAATAACTATATAGTTTGTATCTTATAGAACTTTATCATTTATGTCGTTGCTCAGAAAACCCGCACGCCGAATATGCAAATTTCGCTTATCTTAATGAAAAAAAAAAAATTTCTTATTAGATTTATAACGAGTTTTGTAAAAATGTATTAAAATATTGCATATGAAGATTATAATTTGGGGTCTGGAGTAAACTCTTCTCCAAATGGGACGACTTTGTTAGTTAACAAAATCTTTTAATCTTTTATTAACTCATTAAGTAGCCAATTTTTATTTTTTGGAATTTTTTAATAACATTTTAACAGAGTGTTTATATACCTTAGAATAACATCTACGCAAAATTTAAATCAATTCCAACAATTACTTTCTGAAATATTAGCTGTCCTATATATAGGACACTGCTCCATTTGGGATAAGTTATGGTACCATTACTGAAATATAATACATAACAAATATGTTATTTATTTTAACATATTTATACATAAAATAGAATGGCTGAACATAATAATACATATATTCAAATAAAATTCATATGTTCTAGGGTTGTAAACATGTTTTTATGATTGACATTTTGTGTTATATTGCATTTTGTGCAAAATTTCAAAGGTTTTCCTTTACAATCAGGAACTTGACATCTCTGTTGTTTTTCTCTCTTCCGAATGAGTTGGTCCTTTCCGTCTAGCCTCACACTCTCCAACACGTTGGCTCTGGAACTTCTTGAAGCTGGTGGTCTTACCACACTCTCACCTGCATTTGCTCCGAGCATCAATTGTGTCACCATGTCTCCTATTTCACTAAAATTATAGATAACATCATATTTCTTCCGAGATAATTTTCCTGCCATTGTTTTGTTTTGGGAAAAACTTTTAATTCTTTTATTGAATACTTTTTTGGTTTTTTTTAGTGGTTTTTTCCTGTTGGTCCGCGTCTTCCAAGACATCTGGTGGTAAAGCTAATATATCAGCTTTTATTTCTTCCGAGAATAAATAGGCCAGAGTATCCTCAATTGTATTGAAAATTGAAGGAATAGATGTATTGGTGCTAATGACCTTAGCAGTAGATGCACCCAAACAAAAAAAAAAAAAAAAAAAAAATTAGATGTATTCTACACATAGGAAAAATATACTCATAGTAGCAGCGTCCTATTTATAGGACAGTCGATTCAATTGCAAAAAAAAAAAAAAATAGATGAAAATATGTTTTCAATAAACTATAACTTAGAATAATATTTTAAACAGTTCTAATTCAGGAAATGAAAGAAAAAGTTACTTAGCAATTTTTTAGTAGGAATAAGAGACAAAGAAAATAAGGAGTTAGGCAGCAGCTGTAAAACACTACTTTATTATCCCACAGCTCAGAGGATACTGAAAGAGTGAGGGTTTAAACACTTGGAACTCTTAGACTGACATGTCCTGATATGATTTGAGGGTAGAGAAAAATTTCCCTGCACCTCCTAATCCTGTCAGGTCATGAACAGTGACTGTCCTATAAATAGGACGCTCCCACCTAATGGGTTAATAGAATGCTATATACCAAGTTTTGTAACAACAAAAAAAAAACTAACATTGATACCGGTCTCGTGTTAGCAGATATACAAACATGTATAAATAAATTACACAAATATGTTAGCGGTGGTATTTTTCAATATCTTAACTAGGATCTACGAAGTTTGACGAAATGCTTCAAAACTTCACACCTGTTCAAAAACCTCATTTGGAAAGTCCTAAAAGAACATTAAGTAAAAATCGTGGGAAAACATAGACAAACAACCGTACAGTTTTCTTTTAAGATAGGTAAAAAAAACAGTACAGTTGTTCTTCAACACTTGTGTATCGAGGCGAGAGGCAACTGCTGATTTACTTCCTTTCTCAACATATTGTGATAAATGGTATTTTCCTCGAGAAAAATATAATAAATTATTTGTTAGAAAATAAGTTAAATTATTGGAATAGCGTGTGAAGTTATAGACTACCTAGAATGAGTATATCGAGTAATTAATCCTTGAGTGGTGACTTCGGGTCATAATGACCCAAGTACATGCTTGAGCATTATGCTTACCTCCTAATTCCTTTTATTTTACCTGTTTTGACCCGTTGTGACCAATTGTGAAACTCTGTAATTGTGAGATTGATGAAGAACTAACAGATGGCCCCTAGCTGTATTTTTTCATTTGACGAATATAACATGCACCAATTAATAGGTATTTTTTAAACAAAATAAATTTCAAAGTGACCCTTCGTTATAATTTCAAGGTCTTTATGCCAAACCTTGCCAAACACATTGAAAACAAGGCTCTATTCTTATTTAGAAGATGAGGGAACTGCTGTTCTGCCTGTGACTGAAGAAGCAGCCACCAGCAGGGAGAATGAAAGGAAAAGGTGTTCTGTGTGCCCGAGTACCAAAGATCTAAAATATTCAAATTTTTGTACTGAGTGTAATAATTGTTTGTGTAAAGTTCCCATAAAAATGATTTGTCCTAATTGTATCTAATATAAATTATTCAAAAAATTGCATTTTTTTCGAAGAAATGGATGTATTTTCTTTATACATGCAATTTTATAGATTAAATTTCAGGTTCAATTATTTTCACTTAAAAGCATTGAATAAAAAAAAACAAAAAACAATGTTCAAACCATTTTAATACATTTTACTATGAATTATAAACACAAAGCAGCTATGATTTCCAATTTTTCGTATAGAAAAGGTATAAATAAAATTCGGGTCATAATGACCCGAGGTGACCTGTAATGAAAGTAATATACAGGTGACCAATCAAGGGTTAATATGGGATGAGTAAGTTTTCATATTTCCTGAAATCAGTCAGTATGTGTTTCTAAAATAACCACGAATGTTTATAAATTACCAATCCTTAGCCTTGTCAAGACCACACCTTCCCGCTTTTAATCACCCGTCAATTGGTATCAGGCTCCCATTGTGGCTAATTGTAACATCAGTTTCATAGTTCTCAACGAAATTATTTATATAATGAACGAAAAAATTGTTTCACATAGATTTGCCTAAATGTTGTATTTATTTTTATTTCAGTTGAAGATGTAGTCAATTCGTGTTGAAGGACATGAACGGACAACAGGTGTTGTTCATATTTTTTTTTCTTTTTTATTCATATACTTTTTGAATCTGCTTGACTTTTTTTCTTCTTGGTGTTTTATCTTTTTTAATATTTTATCAATTTTTAAAATGTGTATTAATTATATTTATTACAAATTTTATTTGTATTTAATAAAATTATTACACATATTGCATTATCAATTTCAAATCTTTTTCCTATTTAAATATTCTTTGTTTTTGGTATTTATACATTTTAAATATAAAATTCAGAGAAGCAATAAAGAATACACTATAGATCAAGGCCCAAAAATATCAAGTTATTAAAAGAGTTATCTGTTCTGCAGATTAAGAGATGATCCAGTGCAGTTATAAGAGACCGCACAACTACAAAATGATGTTGAATGAAATAAAAGGCCATCAAGTTACTGTTCACTTGCTTATTTTTTCTTCAATTTGAGAAGTACCTTCCACCAATAGGGGAGAACTTTTCTCAAGTTGGGACTTAGGACATTGGCTTTTGTAACATTTTCTATCAAAGAGGCACTAGAGGGGTGTAGAAAATTAATAAAATTCTAGATGGAAAATAATTAATAAGCAAGTGAAATATAATTTGATGTTGTCCTTTCGCCTATTTCATCAATTCATAACGTGGAAGAGGGATTTTAAATTTGACTTCATTGGTAATCAAATGTTTTTTGTTTTTTTTTATCGTTCTGCATCTCTATAGGAGATCTTCACAAGGAAATGTAACATGAAAAATTTAATGGCCTAAACTAAAAGAATGAAATTTTATAATAAGAAGGAAGAGGCGATTGTACAAAAGTATGAATGCACGGAACGGTTGAGTCACACATATAACCCCTATTTTATGTTAATTAGAAACTTAAAAGTAATTAAAATAAACTATAAATCAATTGGTCACTCAATAATATTTATTTCAACGCTGTAAAGATGACTATTACATTTATCTACAGGATGGAAGAAACATCTGTGTTGCCAAATGAAGAAATGAATCCAATATTTAAAAAATTAATTTTTAATATTTTTTAACCTGTCAAAAATCACGAGAAGTAATGTAAATCTACGCGAAATATTAAAAAGATTTTACCAGCGAAGATCTAAAAACGTTTAATTTATTTTTTTATACAATTTTAATACATATTTTTTTTCTTTTTTTCTGTGTGTTAGATGTGCAGCGTCTAGAATATATTGTTATTATTTTATGTTTTAATAATTTTTAAATTGCATGTCAATAATATTAAGTAAGAAGATTTTTTTATAAAACTAACCTGAGGAACAAAAAACTGAATCTCATTCCGGAAGGAATGATAGACATAAATTCATCTAAGAAGAAGAAGAAAACTTTATTATCAAAGAACAAAGTGGGCTGCCCAACTAAATCGGGTTGCTGGCTACACAGCGTGCTAATCCATCAATATAGGTATTAGTTTCTAAATTCGGAGGATGTTACATTTGTAGTCTCTTTCAGTGGTGAAAATATCCTTCAGGAATATCCTCATTACGGAAACACCATTTTTTTTTCTTCCACTTCTTCTTTCTTTTCTCAAAGATAGGAAAAAGTCCTACCCAAGAGACTGCGTCCTATTCGGACAGTTTGTAATAGAAACAATTAATTTTTTGGTTTTTATATTTCATGAATAATTAAAATATCTAATTCAATAACATCTCGAAGAAAACCACATTGCTTAGAAACCTTTCTGTAACCAACTCTAAGTGGAACTCTGCATAATCGAATCCTTCCCGTTATTAAATAAAGCTCCATTACCAATACTTTTGTCGTTTATAAACCTCTTTTTACTGAAATATTGAATTTTACTGTTTCATTCAATTAAAAATACAATAACTAATTAAAAAAAAACCTGTAATACAGAGGCATTAAACCGTTTAAAGAAACGAAACTACCTCTTTCGACTTTTAAGCACCGATGTTTCCAATTTTGTATGCTATATCTATAAATGCATAAAAACAGGGTTTCGTTAGAAATTTAGTAGGCTCTCACATGGTTTCCTTCTACATACTACGATTTCTAAACCTATTTAGATATTTAAGAAAATATTTGAAAATTTTAAAGAATTTTAAAAAGGTAGTAATAACAATTAAAAAATGATACCAGGGATATTAATGATATTGAAAAATATTCAAAATGACGCATGTCCTGGGAGTAGGACTTTTTCAAATGTACCAATGATTTCGTTTTCTAAATCCCCCTGATTTTTATTTTACATTCCGGAACCTGATATACTTATGTATAATTAAATAAAATATAAGAAGGCAAAAACATAAATTAGAACAATGTGAAACATGAATTAAATTATTTCATAAAAACATAAATGAGAATAATATGAAATAATAAAGAATATGGCATCGAAAATGTTAGAATATTTATAATAAATTGATAATTTAGTAAAGGTTTAAATTAACCCTGTAACGTTGGACCGAGTCTATCCTAGACCTAGAGTTCACTTTATTCGTTATGCACGTCTTTGTCAAGCAACCTATAATTCTGTGATTTACAGTGTCAGTACGTTTCAGTAGGAAATCGAAGATTATGTCGAAAGCGTAAAACGCTATCCTAAATACACGGGCGTTGTGAGGGTCACGCGAAATTCATTTGGTCACTGGTACACGCGGAGCCGATTTCGCATTTCTCTTTGGTCCTTTTCTAATTAGAGGGCTTAGTTCTAATGGAGACATTATTCGTACTTCATATATTTGTGAATACGAATATAAATAAATTCGTATTCATAAGTGTGAACACGAATTTATTTTTATTCACGTATATTAAATATAAAATATAAACAGAATCTAGGCGCTGATAACCTAGACGTTAAGTGACTTTGAAAAAAAAAAAAAAAAATTTGAAAAAAAAAAAAAAAAAAAAAAAAAAACTATCGTAATATCATCTTAATACGAATAAATTCATGATTTAATTGCGAATTTTATTGTGAATAAATTTGTGTTCACAAATTATAATGTGAATAAATTTGTATTCATATATTTTAATGTGATTTTTTTTTTTTTTCAATTTTTTCAGTGAATTTATTTGTATTCGCAGGAAGAGTTGCGAATAAAATTTTATTTGTATTTTTATATTTAATATAAGTGAATAAAAATAAATTCGTATTCACAATTATGAATACGAATTTATTTATATTCGTATTTACAAATATATGAAGTACGAATAAATTCGTATTTTTATTTATAAATAAAATTATGCCCATCTCTGCTATCTGCTGACTCATGTTGTAGTCAGTTAGTTAACTAGGGGAAGAGTTCACACCAGTACAGGAGCGGCGTGGAGATAGCGTTTTTGTCAGCTCTGTAGGAGCAGCGGCGACTGGGTTAAAAAAAAAATAAAAGTTATTTGTTTAGGAGTGGTTGCAAATTCAATTAGCTAGGTTGAATATTGGTAGAATTAATTTGTGTATGATTCTAAGAACGAAGAAAAATAAGACTAAAAAATAAGGAATGTGAGAGTCTTTGAAGGAACTCCGTATACAAAGTTTTGAGGTTCAGCTTTACAATTGCGCACGCAATTCTTCAGTAGCACGTGGAATCCGACATAGTATTTTGAAAATAAAAATGAATTACCCAACGAGAAACACGAAAGAATCTCATACACAGGGGAAAAGCGTAAACTTTAGAGACTGTACTGGAAATGATCGAAGAATTTCTGTAGATTGTGCTCAAGACTTGAGCAATTACTTGAGCACTCAGTTTTTAATATGTTCAGTTTGTATTATATGTTTGTCTTATTCGAAATATAAAAGCAATATTCTTGGCTAATTCAATATTTATTATTCAATAAAATGATATATTTTTAAAACGTTTACTATCAATCAAACGTTTTATAATTAAATGTTTAGTTATAAAGAAAGGGGAGTGTGTACTAGGCAGCAAGAGTGAGTGTATCGTGTCCGTATTTAACTAAGAACTAAAGTGAGTTAAAGGCTACAAACACCTATTAAAACTGACAAGAAGTGAGATTTAATAGTCATAAGTGTTTCTGTGAAGTGTCAGCCTTCTAAGCGAGGTGAGAGAGTTACAGGAACAGTGGAAAGAATTTCGCATTTCTTCTAATTAGCGTGAGTAATAGCCATATTAGCCTGATCATTACGCATGCGCCCCTCCCCACTACTACCATTGTTAGGCTCTTATCAAGTTGTTAACAGCAGTACGTCTCAAGGGCTGAGGGAGGTTGTATTTATCCTTCTCTCCATCAGTATCTACGCGTATTAATATAAATAATCAAATAGAGGCGCTCAGTGAAATTAAATATATGGAAGTCGGTGAAGCATCCATCAACTCATTAATGAATTTAATGTTAGAAACTCAAAATGAAGTTAAAAAGGGAATTAAAGAAGTCAGGGAATTGAAAGCCTTTGTTGAATCTTTCAAAACAACAATGGAAAAAACAATAGAGAGAGTCAGTAATTTAGAAGCTAATCAGCAAAAACTAGAAAATAAATTAGAAGGTGTTCTTGGAATACTAGAGAAAAATCTCGCAAAAGAACACTTACACACCAGACATAACAGGGAAAAAAATTTGATATTGTTCACATTCCAGGACCTACAAAATGAAACCCCTATTAAATTAGAAGAAACCATTATAAGCCTGATTAGAGATAAATTAGGTACTGATCTCACTCTAAATGAAATAGATGCAATTAAAAGAATAGGTAAGAGGAGTCAACCGAACCGTCCAGTACTTATTAAGTTTTTAAGCTTCAGAAGAAAACTGGAAATCCTTAGACTGTCACGGAATATTGACTGCGATTTGAGGTTCTCCTCACCAGGAGATCATCCAGTTGATCTCGCCAGAAGAAAGAGGAACTAGAAGAGAGCTGTGGCCATATATTAGGGAAGCTCGAAGCAGAGGAAATGTGGCTTCATACCGAGGTGATAAGGCTATCATCAACGGGAATATCTTCACCTTAGCTGATCTACGAAGGAATCAAGAAACAGGCAGTGGTTACTGTGGAGCAACGAGCAGTCTACAATCCACAATAGCATCTGATCAACCTAAGGATACTGGCTTGGACATGGATGGAGACAAGCTGTCAAAGAAGAGGAAAATCTCGGCACAGACAACTTTAATGCCTTTTTTAAGAGAGAGGGCCGGGTCGGACAGTCAACTGACAAAGAAAATACCGTAATTGGAAACAATAGTACAATACAGCCTGTAGATAACCCATTATATAATATAAAGCAAATATTACTCTGGAACTGTAACGGACTTCATAGAGTTTCCAGCTACAATAATATCAATGAACTAGACATTGTATGTATCACCGAGACCCATCATACATCGGAGCCAATCAACCTTCCTTCTTATTGTTCTAAATACACCATAGTCTCAGCATCAGCCGTAAAGGAAAGTAAGTTCGGAAGAGGAAGTGGAGGACTTGCCATACTTATAGATAAGAGTCGCTATACAGTCGAAGTTCTTATCAAAACTAACGACGCTATATTCACAAAAATTAATGCAGCCAAATTTACTTTTATCCTAGCCTTAATATATTATAAACCTACTAATAACTTAAACACAGCCCTAGACTTACTGGAAGCTAATATAAAAAATATAACAAATAGTAATAAGGATATGCCATTCATCGTGCTCGGAGATTTCAATTGCCACGTCGCTGACGCAAACCAGCTGGATCCGGAGATAACAAGCGGAACTTATTTACAGCCGATCAGAAGGAGCATGGATTCAGAACTCAATAACCGAGGAATTCGTCTTGTTGAAGTTATGGAGCAGAACTCATTCATTTTGCTGAATGGACGAACACCAGGTGATCCAAATGGTAATTATACCTACATGAGTTCTAGTGGCAATAGTGTTATTGATTTAGTCTGGTGCAATTTTCAATTTTGTAATATTGTTAAGGATTTGGATGTAGAGATTAAAACAACTGATTCGGACCACTTTCCACTGAGAGTTTCATTCTATCAACCAACTCATAGCAAAGAATCCCAAAGTCAACCCAGAATTGATTCTATTAGAAATAAAGTTAAATTAGTATGGAATGTTAACCTAGAAAAGAATTACTATGACATAATGAAACATTCAAAAAATATTTATCAAAATCAAGATGAAAGCAGCGTGGATAGCCTATACGAGAACTTTGTTAATGAAATACATTTAGTAGCTAAATATCTAGGCATGGTTAAATGTGTGAAAACTATTCAAGATTTTCGCCCTAGAAATAAACTATGGTTTGACTCGGACTGTCTGGAATTCAAGCAAAGTTTAAATCAACTTCTTAAAATCTGTAAAAACAAGCATTTTCCCTCTGAATTAGTAAACCTTTACGTCAAGTGCAAAAAACAGTTTAAGAATTTTCTGAAAAAAAAGAAGGAGGAATTTTTCGAATATATTAATAATAACTTAAGAAATGCAAGAGACTCAAAGACGTTTTGGTCTTCTATTAGAGCTTTTCGACCTGGAACATGTCGTAAAAACGATATATCTTCCTCTGAGTGGGAATTATATTTTAAAAATATATATCCACCACGCATTTACTCCAAAACAGCTTTCATTACTGTAGCTCATCCACTGTTGGATTCAGAATTTTCACTGGAAGAATTAGACAAGTCAATTCACAATGCTAAAAAAGGAAAAACACCCGGACCAGACTTAATCACATATGAGTACTACAAAATTCTGCCACTAAATTGGAAATTATACATACTCGCTCTGTTTAACCGCATTTTAACACAGGAGGAAATCCCAAAAAGCTGGTGTGGGCTTCAGAATATTATGATATATAAGAAAGGATGCCCGAAATCACCAGAAAATTATCGTAATATTACTTTGGCCAACTGCATCTTAAAATTGTTTACCCAGATACTCCAATATAGGCTGAATATATGGATTGAAGAAACCAATAGCATTCCTGAGTCTCAAGCAGGCTTTCGGGTTGGTAGAGGATGCTTGGATAATATATTTGTTTTAACTTCATTAATCCAGCTAAGGCAAACAGGAGCCAACTTGTATGCTGTCGTCATCGATTTCCAAAGAGCATTCGACACTGTCAATCACGATCTGCTCTGGCATAAATTGTTCAATACGGGTCTCAGTGGAAAATTTATTAGAATCATGAAAAATCTTTATGAAAAGGCACACCTATTAATCCCTCAGAGTGAAGATAGTTATGTGGATGTAACGGAGGGAGTCCTACAGGGAGAATCTTTGAGTCCGGATCTGTTTAAATTGTATATTCATGATATTGAAGATTATTTCAGAGAAAATGGAGTAAGAGGTATAAAGGTCAATGAGTTATGTGATATTCTTCTCTTACAGTATGCAGACGATCTCATAATTTTAGGAACATCACATTATGATATAAAACAAAAATTATCACTCTTAAATCAATATTGTAAAAAAAATATGCTCCGGTTAAACACAAAAAAAACGGGCATCATTAAGTTCAGTAAAGGAAGGCCCAAAGCTGAACTCAAGTTTATGTATAATGGTCAGGAAATCGAAATGGTCACTGAAGTCACCTATCTAGGAGTGCTGTTCTCTAGGTCTGGATTGTTTTTGAGGGCAACTAAACAAGCAATCAGCAAAACCAACACAGCAATTGGTATTGTAAGAGGGATCTGTGCTCGATCTAAGTCTAAAGAGTGGGATACAAAGGAAAGACTCTGTCAATCCATGGTTAACAGTGTTTTGATGTATGGTGCAAGTATATGGTCCCTCAGGTACCTGGAGATGGTGGAGAGCTGTCGCCTTGCCTTTTACAAGAAGATCCTCAACCTGCATCCATCCACACCTGACTATATTCTACGCCTGGAAACAGGGACTACCCATATAGTATACACCATCCTGGAGCAGGGTCTGAACTGGGTTAGAAAAATACTGGACATGCCTGGCCACAGATACCCAAGAATATGTTTCAATGCCCTCAAAAATAATGCAACAAGGTATCCTAATAATACTAAAAATAATTGGATTTTACAGCTTCAGGAGATACTTAAATCCTTTCAATTAGAGGAACTGATAGCAGTTTTAGAAAACACATCGGAGAGGAGAAAAAATATAAATATCAGTCTTACCGCTATAAAAGAAAAACTACACAATAAAGATTTAGATAGGATGACAAACTCGATGTTTTGCCCAAATTACAAAAGGATTTATAGCCCAGAACATACACCTCAACAACATCTACAGATGAACCTCACTCATTCACAGCAGAATCTTCTATCTCAAATTCGAACAGCCAGCATAAAATTTATCAGACTCTCATACCATAGAACTTCTCACCAATTAACACCACAAGATCCATGCAATATTTGTAACCTCCAGGCCAATGAAACCCTTCAACATTTCTATTGCTGTTGCCCAATCTATTCACCCTACAGGAGATATTATCTTCCCAACCTTATCAATAAATCAGCTGAAGAGTTTTATCAGATTCTCAATACCACCGATATGCCGACCATCAGGGCTCTTCTCCAGTACACCATCAGGAGTCTTAACCTAAGAAAATTTATGCTAGAAGAGTAAATCCTGCTAGTGTTTGAACAAACAAATATTAAAATATATCATGAATTTATTTATAGATATATATATATATATATATATATATATATATATATATATATATATATATATATATATATTTTAAATTAATTTATATGTTTGTAAAGCTTGTTTTTTTTTTTTTTTTCTTCCTCAATATTAAATAATGAAACATGTCAGTAGTAATGAATTATAAAATGCTGTGTATATATATTGTATATTTATGAGTAGTACACACTCTATTTGTATGGGATACATTCCCAAAAACAAATAAAATATTTGATTTGATTTGATAGTTATAAAGAAAGTATAATTTTTTTTTTCAAATCACTCGTATATCATAGTAGTCTTTTTAAGAATATTTAGGACTTCAGTAGCTATTTTTGGCAAACAAGGTAATTAATGCAAGTTTATAAGTTGATAGGTCTGATATAGGATATTTTAGTTTCCTCGTCAACCCCAAAACAGGAGTTCTTCTTCATGCTTTTATCCAGTCATATTCAAGAAATAAGGAAATCTTACGCCAATGATATGTCACAAGAAGAGTCGAAAAAAAAAATGGAGGACTGTGTCAAAAAGAAAAAAAAAAGAAAATAAAATCCATTAAAATTGGTATGGATGTCGAATTAAATCTGTTAAATTTCGACTTATGCAAAAGTTAATGGGGTCTTAATATAAACTTGTATTTTAATTCTCTTGCTACAATTTCTGTCCAATTGCATTAAACAAATAGGATTTCGCGGTACTTTTTATCTGTAGATTGAATTTTCTATAACATGTATTTTATAACGATGATTCCTGGATTTATCATTATAATAAAAAAAAAGGACTTTTATTTTATGTTTACTTTAAATTAGGTGGAAAATATATTCTGAACAGTTCCTAAGAAAATATTTCACTGTTTTTATTTGTCTTGTCTATTTTTTTTCTCATTTATATCTCTTTGTCAAAAATAAAAATAAATCCCTTTCACGATAACGGGAAAAGTTAAGTAAAAAACCCTGTCCCAATTGACAAATCAAATATTCCGAACAAGAAAAATGAATACGTGGAAAAGTAAAAAAAAGAACTTGAAGGTATTGACATTCAATTTTTCCCGTAGGCGGAAGAAAAATAGCGGACGAAAGTTAATCAAATAGTGAGTCGGGTCAATACTGTCGAAAAGAGAAGCTTAGTTAAGTTCACAAACTGCGGTAGTCACTTTTTAAAAACTAACTTTATTTAAAGATCACAAAATAAACTTATACAATTTCGAATTTTGAAGTGTGTACACAATAGTTGGAAGAGGACTGACTGTCTAGCCGAAGGAGCAGTAGTAGTGATGGGAGATAAGCACCTGCTTATATAGGAGTAGGGATAGATAAGAGGTTCTAGGAAGGGCTAGGGATTTATCTCCTCCCATCCTTAAGTCTGGAGCTCCTGCGACAGGGATGCTCGAAGTGGGTGAGCCCATGGGTCATAAGCAGCAGGGCTGATGATCTGAAGTGGGATGATCTGTGGTGATGTCACTGATGGTGATGTCACTGATGGTGATGAGGTGGTGCAGACACTTGTATTTTTTACAAAATATAATTTCTTAAACATATATATAAAACCTAGAATTAATAGACAAGTACATATACTTGATATGTATAATATGTAATCTTTCACTGAAGGTGAGTATAATTCTAAAGATTCCATTACCACAGGGGGTATGTTTGGAATTTCTAATTTATCAAAACTAATATTAAATTTTGAAATTTCAAGAATGGGTGCCTGAAAGGGGTAAACAGTACTATCAATGGTTTGTTTACTGACTTTTGGAATTTCTTTATAGCATTCTGTATAATTAAGTTTAATTAACGTTGAAAATGGTATAAATATAGGGTTAGTCGAAGTACAAGAATGTAAGATAGTTTTATTATATATAACATAGGAATTTAAAGGTTCAATATATTTAATAAATGAAGTGTTAGTAATAGTTGAAGTTATACAATTATTAATATTACCTTTAAAAATATTATTTACACATTTGTTAGTATTATATACCTTAAAATTAGTACAATAAAAATTACTTAAAATGTAAGTACAGTTGGCAATATATTTGTTGCCGTTTAATACATAAACAAAATTTGTTTCTGAAAGGGTTGTCACCGTCAAATTTTGATGTCGCACAGGAGTGGACAGTAAATAGTATGTTGAAAAGGTTTCAGATGACAACGGTAATTTTACAATAAAATGAATTACATCTCTATAAATAGAGCAATGGATTTTTCCCAGTAACCATAATACCTCAGTTTCATTTGATACAAAGTTGATAGAGGGGTCTATGTAATTTAAAATTTGAGCCAAAAGTGAAGAATGTATTATTCCAATTTTACAAAATTCTAATGTTAGTTCAATGTCATTTATTCTGGATGAAATGTAATTTAAGTGTACGTAAAGGTTGTTTAATTGTATCTCTACTTCGTCTTTGTCCATTTTCTTTGTAAAGTATTTTATTCTTTCAAAATTTGCATTAAGTATCAATATGTCATTTTTGTACGATGCAATTAGTTGTCGATTAGCGTCTATTTCTGAGTGTACATTGTGTTGTATGTGATATGAATTCCTTTCTAGTTCTTCTATAATTTTGTCATAGTGTTCTTTGTCGTCTGCGTCCATGTTTCCTGTAATCCATCCTATAGCTGTGCCTAATCCGTTTATTAAACCGCGTTTAGTCCTTCTTTTGTTTGAAATGAGTGCTAATTTGTTGGCAATAATTTGTGTTTGGCTAGTAATTAAAGGGTAAATTTTACTTTTGTTAAATAAAGGTAAGATCTCTTGGATGTTTTGAAGTTCGCTTCGTAAAAGAGAAAGATTCATAAAGTGGTACAGAGTGTAGAATTTGTTTATTTCGTAAGCGTCTGGAAGTTGAACTGGTGTGATTCCAGGGGTAGTAGTTAAGTCTTTTATCATCAAGGTGTTAGTCGTTGTTTGTAATGTCAGGAAGATGAGAAGTACTTGGTACAGCATCATCTACAACAATTGTAGGGTTTTTGTTAAGAATTTTTCGAGGTCGTTGTACATTATCAGAGTGTATTTCAGATATTTTATTTTTTGAATCTTTTACTGTTATTTTAACTGGTTTATAAGGATTTTTATTCTTTCCTGTTTTATGTGTTTTTATATAGACTGTTTCATCATTAAATATTGGTTCTTCCCTAGTTTTATTTACTTTTTCTGTCCTGGTTCCTTTTTCTTTGTTTATTGTGTCTGCAATGATTTCATGTAATATTTTGTTTCGCTCGTGATATTGTTCAACTAGTTTTTCTAAAATGGTTTGTTGTTGTAAGTCTGTCCGTTGTGTGCAACCAAAGGTAATTTCGTTCGGTGTTAATTTTAAGTGAGAATTAATCGTGTTATTCTGTGCTATCATAGCGTATCTGAGTTGGTTCGTGAGTGTTTCGTTGGGAAATTTTTCTTTTGTACATCTAAGAATTTCTATAAGTGTCGAGTGATGTCTATTTAAGAGTCCTAAGGAGTTAGAGTGATTTGGGGTGGTATAATATGCTTCAATGTTATTGGTTTCAAGAAAATTTTCAATTAACCGATTTTTATATTCCGTTCCATTGTCCATTTTTATTCTTATTGGCGCTGGAAATGTGTCTAAATATTCAATTAGTATTTTTAATATGTTTGTCGCGTTTAATGTGTCAATGATTCTAGCAAATATTTTTTTTGAAAAAGAATCTATTATGGTAACTATATATCTTCTTTCATAATGTAAGGTGTCTAACATTAAATCTTGAAACGGTGCTTCTGGAGTTGGTGTTTGACTAAATTTTGTTTTAATAGGATGTCTGTCATATTTAGTTTTTCTACAAATTTCGCATTTATTTATGAAGTCTGTAATTATATCTCTCATTTTTGGGAAATAATGTGTTCTTCTTATCCTATCATAAGTTTCTATGATTCCTCTGTGTATTGTTTTTCCTACATGATGTTGGTCTATAAGTTCCAATTGTTGTTCTTCATCCGTGACATCTATTATTTTTCTTTTATATCTTTTTAATTTTATAGTTGGGAATTTTTCTTGAATTAATTTTGAAATTGTTGAAAATATACCTTCAAATATTGGTCTAAAATTTTCTGTTTTGGGTTCACAATATATACCATAGGTAGTGTTGGGTTTAAGAATTTCGCGAAAACTTTCCTCTAAATCTTGTTTCCATGGGCATGCTGTATCAATTGTATATCTAAATTTATTAAAGGGTCTTTCTGTATATAAGTTACGTTTTCCTCTTTGAATAAAAATCTGATATTTTTCTACATTTATTGCTTTTTCAGAATCCATTATCCAAATTTGTTCATTTGATGATTTTTGAGAATGTACGGTTATCATACTATCGCTGTCTCTAGTTTCTATATTGTCTGTGTCGTCAGTATTTAATAAATTTTCTAGGTCGTTTATAAAATCAGAATAATCAGGGGTATCAGTAACATTGTTTTGGTTATCCAGTAATCTGTCTAATTCTTCTAAAGGATCTATTTCTTCAATTGCATTAATTTCATGATTATTAGGGGGTCTGGAAAGTGCATCAGCTACAACATTTAATTTTCCTACAATATGTTTAATTTCGAAATCAAATTCGGATAATTTCCATATCCATTTCATGAGTCTAGTATTACCATTTTTCATTTTAAAAATCCAAATTAAAGGTTTATGATCAGTTTGTAAATTAAATTTTTTTCCATAAAGGTAAGGTTTAAAATGAGTACAAGACCATACTACTGATAGTAATTCTTTTTCTATGGTAGAATAATTTTGTTCTGCTTTGTTCAAAACTCTAGATGCATATGCAATGGGGTGTTCTTGTCCTTTGTTGTCAGTCTGTGATAAGACAGAGCCTAACGCTTTGTCACTAGCGTCTGTGGTTAAAGTAAATGTCTTGTTCCAATTTGGAAATTGTAATATTGGTGCATTCGTCATCATTGTTTTAAGTTCGTCTGTTGCTATTTTTATCTCTTTAATTGTATAGTCGTTTGTTTTTAAAGCATTAGTTAAAGGTTTGGTAATTTTGGCATAATTTTGAATAAATTTCCTATAGTAATTTGACATACCTAAAAATCTTCTAGTTTCTTTTTCATTGGTTGGAGTTGGAAATTCTAAGATAGCTTTAATTTTGTCTGGGTTTGGTTTAAGTCCGTTTTTTGTAACTATATGTCCTAAAAATGGTAATTCTTCTTTAAAAAATTCTGTTTTATCTAATTGAATTGAAAGGGAATGTTTGCAAAGTTGTCTAAAGACATTTTCTAAATGCTGAAGGTGTTCTTCGGGAGTTTTTGAATACACAATTATGTCATCTACATAAACTAAGGCGTTTGGAATATTACTGATAATACTATTCATAGTTCTTTGAAATGTGGGGGGAGAATTTGATAAACCAAAAGGGAGTCTTAGGAACACATAATGACCTGTGTCTGTAGAAAAAGCTGTTTTGTCAATAGAGTCGGGATCCATTTCTATTTGATGGAATCCGGAAGCTAAGTCTATGGATGAAAATATTTTTGATCCTTGTAGTTTGTTTAAAAGGTCTTCTATATTTGGTAAGGGGTATTTGTCGGGTATAGTTTCTTGGTTTAACTTCCTATAGTCAATTACCATGCGTACTTTCCTTTTTCCGCTTGCATCAATTTTCTTAGGTACAATCCAAATGGGAGAGTTATATGGGGAATTACTTTCTTTAATAATGTTTGCTTTTAAGAGCTTATTAATTTCATTATGAACGTCTTCATTAAAATGTGAAGGATATCTATAATTTCTGGTATAAATTGGTCTGTCTGTTTTTGTTATTATTTTATGCTTTAGTAAATTTGTGGGTTTTAAGGGTTCGTCTTCTTCTTTTAGCATCGAGGGGTATTTTTGTAAAAGATTTATTAATTTATTTTTAATTTCTTCATTAATATGATCATGTCTAATTAAATTTTTTATTCTATGTTTATTATCTATGTAATGAATATGATCTCCGATACTCATATTCATGCTATTTTCTGGTTTATCAGGTTTTCTTGATTTTTTCTTTTTCTTATTATTTCTAATATATCTTTCCTCCGTGTTAATAATTTTTTTATCCTTATTTACAATTTTTTCTTTTATTTGTTTTTTAACTTTATTCTTAATTATTTTATTTTTTATTATAGACAATACATTCTTTATAAGATTCATTAAATCATCATTATTATTTATTTTATTATTAATTATTTTATTTATCATTTTATTACCATCAATTAATTCATTTATTAATCCTTTTTTCTTTTCATTTATTACATCAATATAATTCACATCTTTAATTAATTCTTTAATTCTCTTATTTCTTTCATTATCATTCATTTCCTTATCATTTTTATTTTTTAATACTTTATTTTTATTTTTTCTTAGCTCTTTATTATTTTTACGTTCTCTTTCATCATTTTTATTTTTACTACTATTTTTACATGTACTACTATTTTTATTTTTACTGCTTAGAGTTTCCTTATGGCTAGCACTATCATTATCACTATCATTATCTTTAATTGTTTGTCCGTCTGTGTTAATAGTTTTATCTTTAACTGCAATTATATTATTGGCACAATCAATTATAGTATCAAACAGTTGCATGGATTCATATCCCAATAAAATATCAAATTTTGTACTAAAAGGAAAAACATAAAATTTTAGTATATGATCTTCAGCTAATCCTAACATAGGGGAAATATTAATATCTACGCTTCCGTTACCTTTTTCATTGCCAGTCGGTGTTGAAATAAAAAATTCTTCAAGTGAAATTTTGATGTCGCGAGGGATAGCGTTTGGGTTTATATAGTTTTTGTAGGAACCAGTATCAATAAGCCAAGTTTTACCTGTAGTATCTTTAAAATGTGGTAAAGTTTCATAGAATTGTTTTAAGTTTTCGGGACATGCGGGTCGAAGCCGTCTCCTAAAAAAAGATTCTTAAGAGTTTCTCGGAATTCGATTTGGTCTTCCATAAATTTATTTAATTTTACTTCTTGATCATGTCTAGTTTTTTCATTATCAGTTAACTTTTCTTCTAATTTTTCAAGTCTTTCTGTATAATGTAAAGGGTGATTTGGTTTTGCAGTTCTCATGGAAACTGTGTTTTGTGACTCGTACTTAGGTTCAATCGCTAAACTTTTTTGTGGTGAAGTTGGTTGTCTTTGATGATTTTGAGATTCGTAATGGTTATGTCTATATTGGGAATAAGAAGTCGGTTGTCTATAATTATAAGAATGATTATAAGGTTGTCTGTAATTATAAGAATGATTATATGGTTGTCTATAGTTTTGAGAGTGTGAGTTTCTCGGTGTGTAATTTTGTTGGTAATGTTGTTTTGGGTATGTAGGTGGGTAATTTTGTTGGTAATGTTGTTTCGGATATGTAGGTGGGTAATTCTGTTGATAATGTTGCTTTGGATACGTAGGGGTGTGGTTTTTGTTTTTGTGCTCTTTATGAGTGTTTTTGGAGTGTATCCTATCTACTATATATGCGCACTCATTTAGAAGGGTGTGTCTTAAATCCTCAATGTTTTCGTGTTTCATGTGATTTAGAAAATCCGCTAAATCCTTATGTAATTGATTTTTCACGTGATGGGTAATTATATTATCATACCTTTGCATCTCTGATTTTTTGTCTGTTATGTTTGAGTCGGTAAATATTCGGGAATATAATATTGTTCGTAAGTGTGAAATTCTATCTAGAAACGTGATTGGGTGTTCGTTATAATGTGAGGTTGTCTGGGTAATATTTATGAGTATCTGTTCTATTGTCCGTGAATCCTGGTAACATTGTTTCAGGTGTTTTACTAATGCTTCTATAGTTTTAAAGTCGTGGGTAAGAGTACTGTCTTTGGCTGGTCCCTGTAATTTAGAATTTATTACTGCTATTAATCTTTTACTATTTCCCTGCGCATGGGTATTATTTTCATTTAAAGTGTAAGCTGCTACTTGGTTTATTGCTTTTAAAAAGAAAATTAATTGGTCTGGGGAACCATCAAAAGTTGGAATAATCCCATAATCTCTATCAGTAATTTGATAGTTAGTCATTGTTAATATATAATTATGATCTCTAAGAGTATTTAGTTGTTCAGATGACAGTTGTAAAGTGGGCTTATCGTCTTCTGACATATATATTTATATAATAAAAAAATTAATAATAAAAAATATTGTACACACAAAAAAAAAAAAAAAATAATAATTACAAGTGTCTGACCTCTGATCGTGAATGCATAACAAATTTGTTGTTGTTGAGGCTTCTTCAACTAATCCTTGAAAGGAAAGGCTGCTGAAGATGTTGTGCTGGTTCGCCTAGGAATGGTGTGATCACTGGAACTGTGTCTCTGGAACTATCCTCCTGGTCACGCAAAGCACTGACATATGTTCTTCTTTCGCCTTTGAAGAAGTCCTGTCACGGTCGCCAGTTAAGTTCACAAACTGCGGTAGTCACTTTTTAAAAACTAACTTTATTTAAAGATCACAAAATAAACTTATACAATTTCGAATTTTGAAGTGTGTACACAATAGTTGGAAGAGGACTGACTGTCTAGCCGAAGGAGCAGTAGTAGTGATGGGAGATAAGCACCTGCTTATATAGGAGTAGGGATAGATAAGAGGTTCTAGGAAGGGCTAGGGATTTATCTCTTTTAGAAAGCGCCGAAGGTGATTTATACAATGTCAGTTCAATTACAATCCATTAATTTACTTTATACGGTTCTTCTGGACGTTATTTCTCCAACGCGGGACTGCCTATGAGGACGTTTAATTGGATCGTTTCATCTTTTTGAAGTTAAGCCCGAAAAATATTAAGTTGTTGATAAAGAAATCAATGAATATATAAAGTAATAAAAGTAAATACTTTTGCCTAAGTTTCAGGCCTAACTTGTGGGCATTCTTGAAAGCTGAAAGACTTAAAGACATTTAACATGTATTTTGGAAATATGGTACTTGGTACATGTTACTAACTGAAGTTCCAGGGGGACATACGATGACTGCCAGCTTCGAAAAGTGCGTATATTTTGTAAAAAAAAAAAAAAAAAAAAAAAAAAAAAAGATAGGACAAATCAAGTGAAATTTTCATTACAAAAATTTAATAAAGTATTTCAAATATCCAATTATTATATATTAACCTTCAACGCCTAATATTATTCAACTTGAAGGTAATTAAGGTACGTATCTTCGAAGTTCTTTTTATTCGCAGATATTCGTAGCAGGTTTTCATAGAAGGTTTTTGAAGATGGTTTAATCAAAAACTGTTAAAGATAATGCGGGTGTAAAGTGAAAAGAAAATTATATTTTTTTCTTCAATTTATTCAAAAAGCTGAAGGGAAATATTTCTTTTATAAATGTTTACATAAATATTAAGTAAATATTTACTTAAAAGAATAAAAAAAATTACTTCCACGGATATAAAAAAAAATCTTAAAACAGTAAATAAATAAAATACACATTTATTTTGAATTTATTAATTCAGGTAACTAATACTGGGTCCAGGAGGCGGCCATTAAGGAACCCCAACCATACATTAAGCTCAAAAATCACTATTTTTACCTATATCACGCATTTGAACACATTTTTACAGGACTATGTACATATTATTTATGAGGGATAGAATTTTTAATTACCACAACAAAAACGCATGGGCTCAGAATCCCAGTGAGTTTCACAAGCGTAGCCATCAGTATTAATTTAAGGTAAAGCATTTGTTTTCTAAATATAAGTACCTGTAAAAATGTGTTCAAATGCGTGATCTAGGTAAAAATAATAATTTTTGAGGTTAATGTATGGTTGGGGTTCCTTAATGGCCGCCTCCTGGACCCAGTATTAGTTACCTGAATTAAGAAATTCAAAACAAATGTGTATTTTATTTATTTACTGTTTTAGGAATTTTTTTTATATTCGTGGAAGTAATTTTTTTTATTGTTTTAAGTAAACATTTACTTAATATTTATGTAAACATTTATAAAAATAAATATTTCCCTTCAGCTTTTTGAATAAACTGAAGAGAAAAATATAATTTTCTTTTCACAGATCCATGTTTTTTTTTAAACTTTTGTACTTAAACCGTTCAAATACTTCAATAATACAGGGTTGTGATACATGAATGGAAAGCTGGTTAAATGAGGAAGTTTTTCTAAAACCCGGAAATCTCAGATCCTGCCCATTGAGGAGTAATGCTGGAAAGAAATATCAATAAAATGCCAGGAAATTAAGAATTGCCTTCTTTTTGTAAGATATACATACTTACATTCATTCATTTTTACGTTTACTCCCAACTAGTCTTATAGTAAATTTACTCAGCTTTCGATTGGTTTCCCTCCCCTTCTAGTAGTACCACCTGGGACGGAGCTACAACGATTATTTTTCTAAAAACCACGTTTGTCTCGATAAAACAATAAAACGACGTTTTCTCCCTTATGGGCGAGAATTCGGGAAATCGTCATAGAACATTTTTTGTTCTCCTAAGGGTCCTCTATCACCCCTCTCAATATTACTAGACATTTACGGGACACCCTGTATATATATATATATATATATATATATATATTTGAGTCTAATTTTTCTGATTTCTAAGTCAAAACCAATATATTTGCTTTGGCGTGAAGAAACCATTCTAAGCACATTATTTAATTTCACACGATTATGGTGATGTCCCATCTTAATCACACTTGGTACATACACTTTTTGCTCTGATTAAGTATTGGGGGACACTTCGGAATGAAGGGTGAAAGGTGACAAAAGAACACATTGCATAAGAGAACATATTAGAAAGCGGTGAGATGAGTGCGATTTTAAACCACAGAGGTGTTGGTAATTTTGATGAACGTTAACGTTCTACGGTTAAAAGCCGACATCTCACATCGGCACCTCTGGATTGCGTCGTAAGGTCTTTCTATGGAACAGAGATGGGCATAATTTTATTTATAAATAAATATACGAATTTATTTGTATTTAATATATTTGTATTCACGTATATTAAATATAAAAATACAAATAAAATTTTATCCTGAAATTTTCCTGCGAATACAAATAAATTCATAGAAAAAAATCTAAATAATTACAAAAAATGTGAATATGCACAACAAATCAAATGATCACAAAAGAATTCACATTAAAATATATGAATACAAATTTATTCACATTATAATTTGTGAAACAAATTTATTCACAAAAAAAATCGCAAATAAATTATGAATTTATTCTAATTAACGATAAGATGATATTAGAATTTCTTATTTTATTTTATTTTATTTTCAAGGCGCTTAATGTCTAGGTTATTAGCGCCTAGATTCAATTTTATTGTCTTTTTTTTTTTTTACCCCGAGCCCGCCGCGGCACCACCAGCCACGCTGCAGGGACATAGCGCCATCTGTACCTCTGGCGGTCCATAACAAAAAAAAACAAAACAAAAAAAAAACTGAATCTAGGCGCTGATAACCTAGACATTAAGTGCCTTAAAAAAAAATACGTTCAATAACTATCGTAATATCATCTTAATACGTATAAATTCATGATTTAATTGCGAATTTTATTGTGAATAAATTTCTATTCACAAATTATAATGTAAAAAAATTTTTATTGAGATTTTTTTTATAATCACTTGATTTTTTGTGAATATTCACATTTTTTGTGATTATTTACAATTTCTTCTGTAAATTTATTTGTATTCGCAGGAAAATTTGCGAATAAAATTTTATTTGTATTTTTATATTTAATATACGTGAATACCAATAAATTCGTATTCACACTTATGAATACGAATTTATTTATATTCGTTCTTACAAATATATTAAGTACGAATAAATTCGTATTCACACTTATGAATAAGAATTTATTTATATTCGTACTTACAAATATATGAAGTACGAATAAATTCGTATTTTTAGTTACAAATAAAATTATGCCCATCTCAGCTATGGAAGAAGGGAGGAAGCGCATCAGAAAGGAAAAATCCCGTTGCCTCCTACGAGAAGTTCCCCCGTCAAAAGGAGCTGGTTATAGCTAAAAGGCATAAAAAGGGCCTCCTCCAACGTCCGGTCGTTCGATTGGAATATTTCAGGGCACCTATAAATTCTATCGGAAGCTGACCCGAAGGAATTTTAAATTGGTTTTCATTTGTTTTACCCTTTCAATTAACTGGGAATGTTCTATTTCTTCATTGGGATAAATTTTATTTTCAATTTATAAAAGCTATCGGAGACTATAATTAATTGCTCTTAAAACCTCCTGGCTAAATAGACATTGCGCGGAATGGGGCCAAATCGCGGCCAAAACTAATGCATTCCTAAAACAGAAATACATCGGAGCACATGTGCTGTCCATTTTATAATATCCCCACAAAATCACATCTGTTTCATCCAACTTATTGTAAAAATTAGTCATATTTACAGGAACTACATCAAAATGAGAAATATTTCACTAGGCAGAAAGCCGGTTATCGATTTTGTTAAAAAATGAATTGACCAAGTCTGTTTACAGGACTGAGTACGGAGCTCACGAGCCGAAATTTATTTAACCCTGGATTGACACAGTGGGCTGAAAAATACCCCACACTTTGTTCTATGGCGTGTTTCTTAATTTTTGTAAATCATAGAGACTCCCTCCTTCTTCCTAAATACTTCGGGCATTATCGGGTATAACCTAATATAAACACAGTCAGTTGTCCGCTAATTGATTGAGGTTGTGAGTAATGTATGGGGTATTTTTTACCCCACGGTATAGTTAACGTTTGCCTTTTTCGCAAATCTGATATATCTTCCCTTTCATGTTACGGCTTTCCAAAATGGCCTGGGACAAAATGGCCCAGAAAACATTTTCTCTCTGATTTGGGCTACGAACTGGTGAAAGCTGATGTGGCAATTAGTGGCAACATACCAAAACCACTGAAGGCCTGATGGACCTTCAACATCTTTCGTTATCTTGTACAAACCCGTGAGATGTTCATTTTGTGACAGAAAGGATTACAAGAAGACGAAAACACTATGCTATTTGTGTAGAAGTGCGATGTGCCGCGGTCATCACCGATCTCCAAAATGTTAACGAGTCTCAATTGGACAGAACATTGTATTTTCCTAAATTTACTATTTTTAATGGCTTTTGATCATTCTAGTTTTTTGCTCGTAATAAATATTTTCAGTTTAGTCATATTTTTTTCTGGGTAATCAGCAATTTTGTGAATTTTAAATAATATTCGGCAGATTTATTACTGTTTGAATTTATTTCTTGATTTCCCTGTACTATACGTTGTTCTTGTATAAAAAAGCAAAAGAAATAATTGAAATTTGTTTATTTTAAAAATCTTTAAAGTATGCGGTAAAATTTACCACATGGTGTCGTTACCGTAGATGTCAATGGCACTGTCAATCCAGTGTTAAATGACAGAAAGCATTATAAAACAACCATTTGATTTTTTTGGTAATTCATCCGTCAAATTTCATAATTAAACATTTCCCTGTGGGAAATAGCTTGTATGATGGATATATCCGCGGACGACATCCTGACACACACCATCCCGACTGAGTAGTTCCTCTATAAAACGCTGTGACTAACTCCACTGATTTAATCTCCCATTATTTTACCTCATAACCTATGGCCATTTGACGGTTTCGATAGTACGGTAACCACGTGGGTTACTGGCCATAGCAATGGAACCCTCGTGTATCATCGTACGTACGTAGCCGAACAGTTACAGTTTTAGGGTCTTACTTGGCTATAGCTAAGGCATATCCACGTCAAAATAATCTACTTATAGCTCATCTTTTTTAGCCTACAGTTTTCACGTCCTTTAGTGCCCTCTTCAGGAGCTGAAACTGATCTAACACTCTGCCTGTAGGAATGAAACTTCTACTACAAGATAACGACTGAAGATAATCTGCAAGAATTATTTTTGTTCTATTCAATAAAAAAAAGTTTTTTAAATGTTTAATTTCTGTTTTCGTTGTTGTTGTGCAGAACTTCATTTTCTGTGTTTTGTTAATTTTTTCCACTCTGTATTTTAAGTTTGTCGATCAGATATACAAATTATTAGATTTTATTGCATGATTTGCAAGAGCAGTATGATAATCTTTTTCCTTTTTTCCCCCACATTTCTTACTTATTGTTTAATAGTCTTCTTATAGAAAATTGTTTTTGTTTAAAAAAAAACGGTTATTTTCTTTGATATGGAATGGATTTATTATAAGTTTCATTGCAAGAATAAAACATTGTGAGCACTATACCATTATCTGGCTAACTTCGTTTCAGTATGTTTTAACTGGTAGGATTACGATGTCATAAACCATGGCATACGTAGATAAATAAACTCCCACGCTGGAGGGTTACTCCAACGTGAAAAACATGATGTCATAAACCTTCCTCTTTATTTTTTTTACGATTTTTGAAAAATGTCTAGAAAATAGATCAGAAGGTCCCATCTAGTGATGGGCGATTCTCGAATATGAATCAATTTTTTGAATCGATTGGAATCGAAATAATAACATCGAACCACAAAACAGATTAGCAAGTTCAGATCGATTAAAAATTCGTTCTTCTCTCTAGGCTCAGAAGATCGATATTGATCGATTTCACGATTACTTAAAAGTTCCTACGAAATTCTTATGGCACTTCGTTTTGGCATATCGATTGACGATCGAGTATCGCCCGTCACTTCTAGGAATCTACCTAAATAAGTCGATTTGAGTACTTGATAATTTGAAAAATATATTTTTAACCTAATAGTAGAAAGATTTAAGACTTTTTTTCATAAAAAACAATATATAATGAAAATACTACTGTTACATCATATTAAAATATATGGGTATGACATATATGAAGGGGTTGGGGAAAAATAGTGTCAAGCAACATTTTTAACAAAAATTAACTGTAGCTGCCATATGTTGGATATTATGTGGGGCTATCAGTTGAAATGGTTAGGGGAAAAAGGTTGAGCAGCATATAGAGATTTTAGTAATATTTTAGTAGAATTTGCATCATAGACTGATAGTCCCACATAATATCCAACATATAGCAGCTACAGTTAAGTTTTGTTAAAAAAGTTGCTTGGCACTGTTTGACCCGACCCCTTCATATATGAGCAAAAATAGAATAACATCATAATAATAGTAATAGAAAAAATGGTCATACAAAGTAATTGGAGAAACGGAAGGTAATGAGTCGTTGTATGATGTTAATGTTGTATTAATTTTAATTTTTAATTTTAATTTTAACGTCCATTTATTATTAACTACGAATTTTTGGACGGGTTATCTATAGGTTACCACCCTTTTCTATCCAGGATAGGGGCGATGCCTTTTCTTTTTTTCGAAAGAAAAGCCACCACCCCTAGTGGGAATCGAACCCACGACCTTTGGCATGGAGAGTTAATATTGTTGTAAAAAAACTCTGTAACTGTACATAGGGCACCGTTCTGTACATTTCTTCTTCTGTACATTCTCTTCTTCTGAATATTTGAAATAAACAAATACTTTATTTGTGGTATTCTAGAGAGATGGATTTTTTTAAAAGATTGGCCCTTGGAGATAGATTCTTTAAAAAGATCGGCTCTGGGATATCTATTAAAAAATCGATATATCGTGTTAAAAAGAATGATCTTTTAAAAGATCGATTCAAGGGCTAAGAAAATTTAGGGGGGCTGAAACCATTCCGGGGGTATGGAATACTAAAAATTTAGAGCTTGGAATAGTTTTAGGCAACTAAAACACTATTACACGTAAAATAAAATATTTTTTATGAACTAAGTGATCTTATTTAATTTATTTTTAAGGGTTTTTTCGTCATGTTTTTACCATCGAATCAAAATTTCGGGGGGCTGCAGCCCCCACAGCCCCCCCCCCTTATATACTTCCATAGACTAAATCGCCTACACTGCCACCTTCATCTTTACTTAACACAGAACTTAGACCTAACGAAATCTTCTGCAATCATTCTATCCATCCATTTTCCTGCGGATAGTAGGCCGTGGTGCGTGTCCCCCGGATTAATCCGTCACGGTGATGTGAGGTGCGGCGTATCTCGCGATCCAGAGCATGTAGAATGCTTGAGAGACGGCAGATCCAGTATTTTTAACGTAAGGGTTTGGCTTTTCAATTGTCTTGCTTCATCAGTTACTATTTGAAAATCTCCCTTCGTTGTTAGTTTCAGAGACCAATAACACATGTCAACATTTGATCTCAGAGTTGTATGGCCCCTATTGAGTTTTCGGGGTCGCTGATTACGATGGAATGGTAAACCTTCATCATATCAGATTCAAGGTTATTTGAAGGTCAAATAGAGAAAAACCCGTAGGAAGGGGCCTGAGTCCGAATACGTATTATGTTTGACCTTACACCTTTAACCTAGAGGTCATGGGAAGGTCATTTAAAGGTTAAATGGAGAAAACGAATCTGAAAAAATTCATGCGTATATTTTAAAGCACTTCCCCCAGAAAATGATTATTTTTTTAGATTTTTTCTATGCCTTTTTCTCTATTTTGCCTTCAAATAACCTATAAGAAAAGGCGTAAGGTCAAACAATCTACAGATTCGGACTCAGGGACATCAAAAACAAACGCGTGAAGTTTTTCAGATTTTTCTTAACATTTTTTCTCCATTTGACCTTGAATCTGATGAGATGAAGGTTACTTAACCCGCTCATCGTAATCAGCGACTACAGAAACCCCATAAGGACCATAACGCTCCGAATGTTATTTTTTAGATCAAATGTTGGCCTGTGTAATTTTTCCATCCAAGTATTTGTCGTCTTTCAATTTACTTTTCTGACGTATTATTTAAAACGTCAGACTGGCCCAAATATAAGTACAAAAAAAAAATAAATTGCTGTAAAATGAGCTACTGTTGGTAATAGCTAAGATGTTAATCCTGCATGAGCCCCCTAAATGATATAATTTGGAAGGGACTGCTTGCTAATACCGGCAGCCAATTTGTTTAAGGAAATTAGTTCTAGCTACTCCTCTCAGATAATCGATAGGAAATTCATTCGAGAGAGATAAGTCTATCATCCGTGTGCTTCTAGTATACAATTCGGATCGATTTCAACTAGCTAACACTTTTTTTTTTTTTTTTTTTTTTTTTTTTTTTTTTTTTTTTTTTTTTTTTTTTTTTTTTTTTTTTTTTTTTACAGAATATAGTATCCCTATACTGTGGGACTTTAGTTAGATTCTCCAGGTGCCATCTGTCGATACTGCCCGCATTACAATTAAAGTAATATATATTAATTTGGCATGATGATTAGATAGTTAGCCGTCGAGGTGATAAGTAAAGATGGAATGGTTGGGATTCGGCTAAATAAACCTCAATATGATTTTGTTTTAAAAAATCTATATTTCGGACGTTTCGGCTACTCATTGGTAGCCTTCGTCAGCTAAAATGACAAAAAAAAAAATTAATACAAAAACAGAAAAAATTATGATTGTGATAGGTAACAGAGCTATAGATACAATTAACTTATAAAAGAACATATCGTCTTAAATTCTTAGAATGAAAAAGTGAATAGGTACAATAATTGATTTTAATAGTAATTAGTAACGTTAATTGATTTTACAAAGAAATAAGAAGCTACATACCAATGACAACTATAGTAGCTAATAGTAACATTAATTAATTTTACAAAGAAATAAGATACTACATACCAATAGAAATGCCGAGCGGCAGAGGAAGACCAAGGTTGGCAATTAAGTAACCATTGTAGAGTGTACTTACTTATACCCCAGTAGATTTCTTTTTCTCCTTAGACAATCTACAATGGCTACTTAATTGGCAACCTTGGTCTTCCTCTGCCGCTCGGCATTTCTATTGGTATGTAGTATCTTATTTCTTTGTAAAATTAATTAATGTTACTATTAGCTACTATAGTTGTCATTGGTATGTAGCTTCTTATTTCTTTGTAAAATCAATTAACGTTACTAATTACTATTAAAATCAATTATTGTACCTATTTACTTTTTCATTCTAAGAATTTAAGACGATATGTTCTTTTATAAGTTAATTGTATCTATAGCTCTGTTACCTATCACAATCATAATTTTTTCTGTTTTTGTATTAATTTTTTTTTTTTTTGTCATTTTAGCTGACGAAGGCTACCAATGAGTAGCCGAAACGTCCGAAATATAGATTTTTTAAAACAAAATCATATTGAGGTTTATTTAGCCGAATCCCAACCATTCCATCTTTACTTACATATTATTTTATAATTAAATTTTTTTCAAAAGTATGACAACAATACCATTAAGATAGAGAAATTATAGCAACTATAATAATAATGAAAACAATAAAGAAACTAGTAACAATGTCAAAATTATAAATAATAATAATATTAATAAAGAAAGTATTAACAATATCATATTATAAATTAAGTAAATGAAATAAATAAATGAAAAGAAATGAATATGAATAAGTTAAATGAATGATTACAAACAGAAAAGAAAATGTCCGTTGATCTGGATTGAAGTTAATGAAGGTCGTCGTATTGAATTCCGCAAACCTTATTACCGGTACATCGACAAGTCTAAGCATTTAATGCTGAATATATATTTATTTATAGGTGGTTCGCTACTGCGGTGGTTTATGTTATTCAAAATGGCACCGGTATTGCAGTGCCATTAGTAAAGCAATAAGAGGAGTTAATGGTAAGGTTTGAACTTTCGTTAAAAATATATAATAAAATCTCGTAGAAAAGAAAGTTTAAGGCACCAAAGCAGGAAACCCACCTTCTCAACGTTCTCTCTAGGAAAACACTATAACCAATAAGTTTGCCATTTCCTTGACTTTATCTACTAAAATACTAATAATACTGATAAAATCAATTTAAAACGAAAAAAAAAAACGAATTTAAAAAGTGAGTTAAACTAAGACAAAAACCCTTTCATATGTGGAAAACCAACACTTTCAAGTTGTTATGCACTTATTTCTCCTATTGATATCGCCTCATCGAAAAGTGCTTCAGAACCTTTTTTTGTATTGCACTTAACAATCTTTTGAATATTGTCCTTCCACTTAACATGATTTCTCAACCGTTTTCGAGATATTTACGAAAATATACGAAGATCCCAAAACTTTTCATGTCTGTCAAATTTTTTTTTTTTTTTTTTCAAATGCTTCCTTAACTCCAAATCTAACCAAAATTTGAAGGTTGTACTGTAGATAAACTACAAATATGTATAAAATCATTAATAAGAGTGACGGTATACCCGGAAGAAATAATTATATACAGGGTGTCCCGTAAATGTCTAGTCATATTGTGGGAGGTGATAGAGGACCCTTAGGGGAACAAAAAATATTCTATAATGATTTTCCGAATTCTCAACCACAAGGGAGAAATCGTCGTTTTATTGTTTTATCGAGACAAAAGTGGTTTCTAGAAGAATAGTCGTTGTAGCTCCGTCCCAGGTACTTTTCCCCTACTAGAAAGGATTTGAAACCAATCGAAATCTGAGTAAATGTACTATAAGACTAGTCGGGAGTAAACGTAAAAATGAATGAATGTAAGTATGCACCCCAAAAAAACATAAATGTGAAATAGAGGCCAAGTTCCTGTCCCCACAAAGAACGCTCCCTTCCTCAAAAATATCCCCCCCCTAAAACCCCCCAAAAACGCCTTACCATTCTACACTCCAAAAAAGTAGTATGAGTTGGTGTTTTTATTCAACCAAAAATATTTGCCAATACAAGAGATGATACAAGAAAGAAATGCCCGAGTTCATTACTTGGAAGACCTCATAGTTACTTACTAAGAACAGTAAAGACACTTCAACTGACCTTTAAAAACAACAATAAAAATACTTATATCCAGTTACTAAAATCTCACTTTCCTCAACCAGGTATATTCTTAAACTTGGCAATGTTTAGTTTTTCTCTAAAGATAATTTCGGCACAATAAAAACATTGCCAAGTTTAAGAATATACCTGGTTGAGGAAAGTGAGATTTTAGTAACTGGATATAAGTATTTTATGGGTTTCGGACGGAATGATGGGTTTCCGAAGGAAGTACAAAACTGGCACGCCCCGGCCCCGGAAGCGGAGTCAAACACAACTTTTCGCGATTTTTCGATTTTTTCCCTTTAATAACGTCTTCATATCTATCTTCATGCAAAATTTCAAGTCTCTAGCATCATGGGAAGTGCCTAATAATTTTGATGAGTCAGTGAGTGAGTGAGTCCTATAAATCCCGATTTTCGATCGCTTATATCTCAGAAACTATTCGATGTAGAATTATGAAAATTTCCAGTTTTACTCACATCTAGTAGTATAATACCTGTGTAAAATTTCATAACTTTATCTTTACCTGGTTGAAAGTTATACGAGGGTAAAAATCGGCTCTAAGACCGCCTGTAATATACACACAGTATGCTTAGGCCGGAACTTGGCCTGGCGCACTACCGTGCGCCTAGATATCTTACCAAAAGAAAGCTATTTTAAATTTCCTGACTTTTTCTTGATATTTCTTTCCAGCGTTACTCCTCAATGGGCAGGATCTGAGATTTACGGGTTTCAGAAAAACTTCCTCATTTAACCAGCTTTCCATTCATGTATCACAACCCTGTTTTATTGAAGTATGTGAACGATTTAAGTACAAAAGTTGAAAAAAAAAAAAAATGGATCTGTGAAAAGAAAATTATATTTTTTTCTTCAGTTTATTCAAAAAGCTGAGGAGAAATATTTATTTTTATAAATGTTTACATTAATATTAAGTAAATATTTACTTAAAACAATAAAAAAAATTACTTCCACGAATATAAAAAAAAACCTAAAACAGTAAATAAATAAAATACACATTTATTTTGAATTTATTAATTCAGGTAACTAATACTGGTTCCAGGAGGTGGCCATTAAGGAACCCCAACCATACATTAACCTCAAAAATTATTATTTTTACCTCTTTTTTGTTATTCTTTTTAGCAGATCAATTTTGATGTGGAGATTTCCAAGAAAATAAATTAATAAATATTATACATAAATCTCATTTGAAGTTAGATAATTCAACTTACAATTAAGCTCAATTGTTCGTTACTTACAATTAAGCTCAATTGTTCGTTACTTACAATTAAGCTCAATTGTTCGTTACTTACAATTAAAAAGGTTTTATCATTAGGACTCCAATTTATATGATTTAATTAGAAATAACCGCCAATTAGGCGAAGATAAAATTGGCTATAATTTATATTTATTTAGATAAAAATAAATTTTTACAATTCTGTGTCAAGTAAATTTCCATCTCTGAAAATAATACTTGTATGCTATTTGTGCCGGATAGAAAATCCGATGGTTTCTAGTATAAAAATTGTTAGTACTTATTGTTACTAGCATGAACTCGTCATACTATGTATTATAGAATAATTGATAAATATAGCCAATAAAAGGTTTCAAGTGATTACCATTGTAAATAAGTCGGAGACTAGAATATTAATTTTTTTAATTCTGAAGAAAATGTCTGAGAAAAACCAGAATTATTTCTTAAATATTTCCTTCGCAAAGCCTAAGAAATATCCAAGTTGTTTTTATTTCCCGAACATTGAGGAATCTCATTAATTGTGAAATTTAAAAATCTACAAACGAAATATTTATGTTGATGTTACAACCTCGAAATTTTCTTAAACAAAAAACTTATTAAATCATGATAAAATTATTCAAATTATACAAGTACTGCTTGTAAAATACCTAAATAAACCAAGTTACCATAAATTTATTGCTCTGGTGTAATTTGTAAAGCTTGGATTAAGTGTACATCATATTTTGTAAAAAAGTTAAAAACCTACTCTCATGAAATCTTGAGGATAAGTTTGATTTAAGCGATATTATCTACTGAAAAGTAGTGGAAATTACTCTTCGGCTAATGCGAATTCTAATCGGGAAACTCTATAACAAAAAATCACAAATTCGTTGTTATTTTGACTAGCAAATTCCTTTTATTGCTAAAATCAATTATGAAAAAGACAGGAAATATAACACTGACGATAACTAACGTAAAGTTTAAAGAATGAAAACCAACACTTTTGACGTTTTAAGTAGTTATTTCTCCGCCTGAGATTATCCTTTAAAAAATATCTTAAAACCCGCTTTTTGCAGAATAATGATGAGTACGTTTTTTCTACAACTCCAAACCTATTAAATATTTAAACATCATGGTATGCATGAATATCAAACATCTAGATAAAGTTTCATCTGAATCCAGCGTTTCTTTTTACATAGAAAAGTAACTGAGAAATTACATAAGAGCTGAACAATTAATTATATCAAAGAGAAACAACATTTTAGGTTGCGTTTACATCTGATAGTTATAGCAAAATATTTATGGCAGACAGAAATTTTGACTAATGTAAACTCAAAGAAATTTATGTGTTTGGTATATATTTCTATCACGAGCAATAAGGGTGCGTTTACATCTGACACTTCTCGCAGGGAATATATCTCAAGTGTAGGATATAATAATTATGATAATTATCTATCCGATACCTGAGATATATTTATTGCAGGAATTGCAGATGTAAACTCACCCTAATTGCAGATGTAAACGCGCCCTAATTGCAGATGTAAACGCACCCTAATTGCAGATGTAAACGCACCCTTAGGCACCAAAAGCTTTAGAAAACCACTTTTACAAATACAATTATTATTTTTTTACCTTGTTTTACTAAAACTCATTTTACTGTTGTATGCAATTAAAATCAACATCTAATCAAAACTGAAGCAGAGACAGAAAAAACGTTCTTAAGAACGAAAGTGCAACTTTCTGTTTTTTTTTTTTTCTTTTTCTTTGATGTTTAAAGGCCATTCAACCACTATTGGGTCATTTATGCCTCTTGGTCGGTCCGTTAGTAGCATCTAAGGCAAAGGCAAAGCCCGACGGCCAGCTGGAGGCGGACCTAGCCAAGGTCGAGTAGAGTCCCCCGTGCCAGTTCTACCTTAGTGGCCCGCATCTTGTGACTGGCTGCTAGGTCTATAGATAGAAGATGTGCTCGCTGATGCTAGGGTACCAAACCTAGGGGGGGGGGGCTCCTACCCAACCCTAGCCAATAGGAACCGTTATTGAAGGAAATTTAATATGTTTATGTAATGTTTTGTACTTCTTGTGTTTTTTAAATTATTTTTGTTTGTTTTTTTTTCGTTTTTAAATATTTTTGTATACTTTTTACTCTTTTTTTTACATACATCATATTTTAATATGATATTTGCATCTATTTGTTTACTTTTATTGTATATACTTTTTCAAAGTATGCCAGCAAATCACTTTGCTATTGTGGAGCTCTGTAAATAAATAATATGCTTTCAAATAGATTAATATTTACTACGTTTTCCATGCAGTTTTCAAGATATTTAAAACTATATCTTAAAATACCAAGAAAAGTCTAGTTTTTCCTTCATTCACAAAAGCGGGGGAAATGTTGTCGCATTTAAACAAGTCATTAATTAAACATCCCAGAAGGTAATAAAGTTTGAAAATATGTCTAAAATAGAAAGCTAAAAATGGTGAGGTTTCTACTTGACACCTATCAGTCATTCGATTTGAAGAAAGCAAATTCTGGTGGATTGGGTTAGTTCATTCAATAATTGAGTGATTGAGCAACAGGTAGCTTCGCTGACTGCCCTCGAATCCCTTGCCAATCGTGGGTTCCACGTCCAAGGGTCCGCAGAATCAAGAATTAATTTCGAGCTCGTCGAGGTTTTTTTACTCAAAATCAGTCGAGTGGATTATGAACTCGATTTATAGAAATAAACGTTTAAAAAATTGTATTTTAAAATTAATAGCTTTCGATAATACCTCATCTTGGATATTCCATCATATTGGCACCACAGAAAACTAAGCACATTCTTCGTATTTTATTAACAGATGCCACCAATCAGAAAAATAAAAATAAGTTTTTTTTTCTAATAAATACAAACTTTTACTTCTTCCTTTCGAATGCTATGACGCTTTTTTCGTGGAAAGGAAACAAAAAGATATTTGGCTAGGGATGGTTAGATCATCCTTAGCTGTTTACAAACTTAAACACTTTAAGGCACCAGGACACGATCATACCACCCTCTTAATCCTTAAACTCCTACCTAAAAAAAGCTATGTTGAATTATGAACACACTCCTCCTGAGCTGCCTCTCCCTTAATAAAAATACTACTAGAATAAATTAAAGTGTTTTTTAAGGAAATTCAGGTGAGATATACATGTAAATAAAAATGTACTTTTACAGAGAACTACTTGACTAATCAAAAATCCATTTGCATAATTCTTACTTTTTTTAGTACTTTTAAAGGGGGTAAAGGGGGAACCCTTACATTCAATGGTCTATTTGAGCCCTTCAAAGGGTTGTTTTCTTATTTCCACCATTTCATAGATCTCAACAAAAACTACAACTTTACTCCTTTGAAACATTTTGATATTTCCAACCGTTAAAGAGTTATTTCTCTTGTGGCCCACTTAATGCATTCCTCAGAACCTACCTTCCTAAATCCTGGAAATTATCAACCATTAAAATTAAAATTATCAACTAAGACCAAAAGAAAACAAAAAAAAAAAAAAAAAACAGTACATAATCCTTTGTCCAATCACCCTATCTCCCTCCTACCCATTATGGAAAAAATCCTCAAAAATCTTCTTCTAAAACGTCTAATCCCCATTCTTGAATCTGCTTCCCTTCCCACCAATTTGGTTTTGGAATATCCCATTCCACGATTCACCAATGCCACAAGATAGTTGACTCCATCTGCTCTTCCTTTGAGCAAAAAGATGTACCCTTTGATTTGTCTGATGTATCGCTTGATATCGCTCAAGCATTTGATCGGACGTGGCACCAGGACTTGCTTTTAGCGCGGTTCCTTCCTCCCTCCATAGGGAGGAACCCCGCTTATAAGGTTGACCTCATGACGCAATCCGGAAGTGACGACTAGAAAGTTTACGTTTCAGTACCCCTAGAGAACGAAGATAACGGTGTTTCAAAACGAGTGGTTTCGGCTGGCTGATGATAGGTCAGTGGTATTTGACAAATCTATGGAAGAAAAATAAATTACAACACGACTACAATAGCTATAAACCCCAAGGAAATCTGTTTGTACCATCTGTAATAGTAATCAGCTTTAAGATATTTAGAAAATATATTTATCATATTTTAGTCGCATGCTTAATTCAACCCCTACAGAACCTTATACCTTCCAGACATTAAAAACATCCCTTCCGAAAACCTATTGACGTTCTTCAAATATTTGAATGAATATCGAGCTCCAAAACTGTTCTATTTAACGATAGCGTCTCTAAACCTCCGAAAATTTGCTCTGGAATCTTGAAAATGTAAGCTAGAACAGGCCCTTACTATGGCATATAATTTTATAATAATACTTTTATATTATGTTTTGATTGATTTCTATGGTCTATTAAGTTTTTAGCACTTTCCTCCGAAGGAAAGTAGCTATTGAGGTTGCACTCATGACGGAATTTTTGAAAAATTTCTTCGAATCTTTATCGATCCTACCTAGTAGACAGCGAAAATGACCCCCTTTCAAATTTATATATATAAAGAAACTCTTTATACGTCCTGGCTATCTAATAAGAAAGAAGTGTTGTGAAAATGAGCTAAATCGGTCTATTGGAAGGGGGTTGGGGTGTTACTTTGTACTATGTTTGAATTGAGTTCTTCCGCCAAACGTAGGTTAGCGAAACTCATCAAGATCAATAGATCAAAATGTGAAGCTTTGTGTATTTAGTACGTAGTGTAGTACCCCGCATACACAAAACTCTGGAAGGAAATTAATTACAAAATTAATAATTGAAACAGCTGCTCATAAAAAATGCAAAGGAGTAGAACAATTTATGTTTTTATTTTATTTATCTATATAGGTTATTTTAAGCAAATTATTCAGGAATGCACTCGCCACTACCCAATTCTGAGGAAAGTGCTTAGTTATGCAGCTCCTGCGTGACGGACTTTTTATTTCCTTCTTATTTCTTGTATTTGTTAATTTGTATTTATCTGCGAAATAAACAACGATGCCCTAAACACAAAGTATGTCATTCAATAGATCAGAGAAGCCATTTCTAGTTGGCAAAAATGCGTAAAATATCAAGCTAATTAATGTTGAAAGTTGCAGTTAAATAATATGTGGAACAATAATGGAATTGACTGCACTATTTATATGCTTGAAACAAATTAAAGTAAATATATGCGGATTGACCGTGTAAATATTCTGAAGTCCAGCAATAAACTGAAGCGAAGTTGTGGTAGTTTGTTGGAGTTCATTAGGCTGTATTTACATTCCTCCCCAGCTCCCCGGGTTTCGGGTTGAGAAAAAGTTTTCCTTCTTATCCGGTTTCCCATTTTAGTGTAATCCCTCTGGAGAAACTTTTAAACTTTGTGTATTTTTGGGCTCTTCAGCCTGGTCGATTGTATGAAGTAAAGGGGGAAAATGTTGGAAATGATTATTTTTCCCGGTAACTTATTCTTATAGAATGGATTTGCCTCTTTTTTTTTTTTAGCTTGGAACGCGCATTAGTCCAGAACTAACTGCCTGAAAACGTCATGTGGAAGTTGAACTGAAATGAGACCCAGAGGTAGCGCGCTAACTGTTAGGACTGATAGGACATTTCTTAGCTGCTGGAAGATGTTCAAGCTGAAGAAAGTTTTCAGCAGATCGGATAAGCTTAAGATGATGAGGTTTTTTTTTCAGCTGAAGGCGTTTTAGCTCCCAACACCCTCTTCATTTTACCAATAGATCTGAGTCTGGAGGTAATAAATGGAAAACATAGCAGACAAAAGATAAGTGAGCTTATATTACAAACGAAAAGTAAAGCTGAAAAATGTGGGGGAGAGAATTATCCAGAAAACGTGCATCCAGAGAATTATCGAGTTTAAATAGTAAACAGAAAAGAAGACTTTAGGAAAGAAGAAAATGTTTAAAATGATCGGCTAAATCATGTTCTGTGTGTGTTTTTTTTTTTTAACACTTCTGGAAAAAATGTAAACTGAATGAATCGTTTCTGAATACCAAAAATGAGCCAGGAAAAATGGTATGATTCATCATCAGAGGCCTACAAGTATAATAACGCCAAAACGTATGCGTTACGATTTTTTTTTGCAAATGTCGCCTCCAAAGCATACAAATAGAGCAAATTAAACGAAAACAGGCTAAGCAATTGCATTGATAATAAATAACTGTGTTTATTTAATGGCTACGAATTGGGAAAAGTAGGGCGTTTTATTCAATAGCCTTAATTAGAGGATATTGGGTTATATTATGATTAATTAAAGCTTTGGCGTCATCTCGGTTCTCATGGAATAATTCTTTATTTATTTTAATTTATTTATTCAGGGGGGGGGGGTCTCCCGTGGTCTAGTGGCTAGTGCGCTAGATTCATAAGCGGGAGATGGTGGGTTCGATCCCCACCGGCGCCAGAAATTTTCTCATCTCAGCGCTCGCTGAGAAAATTCCTGGCTGCACCCTGGACGTCGGCGCTAATAGCCAAGATTTGTCGATGCGCCGTAAAAAAAAAAAAAAAAAAAAAAAAAAAAAAAATTGTTTTACGGGTTGACATTATAATATTAGATCGATTATTATTATAACTAAAGCCCTATTTTATCACCTATCATCTTATATTTATTTGGGATTCTATTTAATCTTCAGATCATGACCAATTAATTTATGAACTATATCATTATTATATTTCTTATCATAAAAAAAAGTATATTTAGGCCATTTGTTGTCGTTAATATTTTAATTTATAAAATACTCTAATTTTATACTAATACAACAATAATATAGATATTTATATTTAAAAACATTTATAAAATTTCAACGTCATGTAGTTTGGGAAGGATGGGACATCACCATTATCGTGTAAAATTAAAGAATGTTTTCAGAATTGCTACTTCTTATATTCACGCAAAGGCACATTTATAGGTTTTGAGTTAGAAATCAGATTTTTTTCTAAAACAACGAGGTGAGTTGTTTGAAGCTTATTAAATAGTGCAACTTTTGAGGCAAAAGCAAAGTTCAAAGTCCACAAATAGCTGATTAAGAAAAGTTTTAATAATTTAGTAAAACACTAATATCAAAAGTTTACATCTATATGGCTTATCGTATAGCTCTTAATTTACATGGTAATATTTCATAACGGGTGTTTTTTATTCTTATCTTATTACATGATGTAATGCGGATTCTAACAATCTTGTTGTTATTTACGATACTTTAATAAAAATTCCCCATAACACAGTATTTAATAAAAAAAAAACAAACAATAGTTTTAAAAATAGACAAAAGTTTGAGTAGCTCTGCTACATGTTGAGATAGGACGCTCTTTCCTGCGCCTCTGAACTACAAATGAGGTGCAAAATGAACTCCTAAAGTTATGACACCTCAATGTGGACAGCCTGTGTATTTTGTTTTGAAGTTAGTAATGAAAATGTGAAAAATTACTTAGTTTAATTTATTTATTTTTTATAATTAATTATGGAAAGTAAAAAGTCGTTTGCTTGAAATCTCTCCCTCATCATTTTCCCCTCGTTATCCCTAGTTCTTCATCCGGAAAAAAACCCAGGGATTTGGCTGGACAAAAGAAGATTTTAATTTGGTAAGCTGTCAAAGATTTAAAGTTGAGAGGTAGAAATAGAGATTGAAAAATACAAAGGAAGGGGCACCTTTGAAAAATAGCATGAGGGCTTTGATAAAAAGCTAAGAAATTGCACCTCTCCTATTTTAGCGCCAGTAATCGTAAAAAAAAAATAAATGTTTTTATTATGACGATTTGAACTAAACTTTTCAAATTATCACTGAGGTCAACAATAATTAGTATACGAGTCACTAAAGTTTTTAAAGAACATATTATTTTTGGCAACACTCATTAGACCAACCGAATTCATTATGAAAATGAAGACAACAAAATAGTTTTATATACATATAGTATATCTGAGTCAATAATTGAGTGGAAAGAAAAGATTTTTTTATGTAAGCAGGACTAAATAGTAACCATATCACTGCGTTTACCATGTAGGGCATGGTTCCTAAAATTCCGGTCGCAATAGAAATAATCATGCCATGGAGAAAAATGAAACAACGATGGAGACAATCACAAGTAGGTGCAACTATGGAGACTTACTCTTCAAGTGATAAACCCAGACTGACTTGTGTAGGTATATCTCGTTATCTTATGTCATATTTCAGACAAAACCAAAGAAAATACATATCCATTAGCAAATTCTGAGGCAATCCATTGTGGAACTGAAGTCAATATAAATATTAAATTAAATTATCGGAAGCAAGATTTAGCTTAGATTTTGACAATGGCCAGGTTTTACTGTCTAGGATACATATTGTGGGACCCAAAGTGTCGAACCGTTATAACCAACTGATGGGTATCAGGCTGATACCCATCAGTTGCTGATACTATCAGCAATGTACCTCTAAAGGGTCGCGAGGTTCAGCTAAGGTATCCTCCATGGATCATCTATGAGATCCGTTCCAAAATGCAGGTATCTCATGACTGCAAGCACCCCACGCCTGCAAATGATGGAGTTTCGTCATCTTCTCAGCATATTCGGCACCTTGTGATCCTCGTTAGTCCCATGGAATGAAGATGCCGATGCAGACTGCAGTGTCATGTCAGAGGAATATTACCTTATTCCTGAAGGGACTTATAAGAATCTCCGTTCGATTCTTGTCTACGAAAAGCATAAAGTGCTTCCCAATATCGTGACAAATTGCTTTATATTTTTCTACATCAATGATTGAAGTCTTGTCAAAGGCCCCTCCACGTCAAGAAATGCACATGGAGTAATCTCTTTGTACTGCACGGCTCGCTTCAGTCTGCATATCAGATGATGTAGAGTATGATCACATTACTTTCCTTTTCGGTGAGCCAATTGTTGATCTTTGAGAATATTACATCTCAATGTGTTTCGGGAAACCCTAACGTAAAATTCATTTTTGTTTTCTTCTTTTTTACAGTAAGATTGACTGAGTGATTAAAGCTAGTTTTTCTTTATTTTTATTTGGTTTTTTTTTTGTTTTTTTTTTGTTTTTTTTTTTTTTTTTTACATTGAGGTATAACAGTAATAAATTACAAAAGATACCAGCACGAATTGATTACTAGATTATTCTGTTTCATAGTAATTAGATTGTCTATTACAGTAGTAATTAATTTGTTAATTGTTATTCTAATTAGTTTATTCAATCTCTGGTGTAGAGTTTCTTTATTATCATTTCCCTTAGCCTTCAAAGGATAATAAAAGTTTGGAGGATATCTTCTCTACTCTAAGTTTTCCTTTTTATCAGACAGTCCGTTTTCATTTTAATTTCGTGCAATATTGATCTTTTTTATTTACACAATCTGGACTTCACAGTGTCGAAGTGATATGTATTTATTTTCTTAACAGTTGTGACAAGCTGGCCGCGAAGTTCCTGGAGAATTTCCTCTGCCGATACCTCAGCAATGAAAAGCTCCTCGTGACTGATGAAGTGTAAGATCTGGGATTACGATTATTTTATTGGGCCCGAAATATAAAATTTCTAATAATTTTTAAGCAACAACTAAGTTATGTGTTTGAACAAGTAAAAAATCTTGCTATAGTTTTTTAGCTCTCAGAACTATCGAGAATGATATTATACACATAGGGAACATAAAAGGATTTAGTCTTAGTTTAAATTATATAGTCTTAGTTTAAATTATAATAGTCTTGGTTTAAATTATAATTGCCATATTGGATTTTAGGATAATGACTGTAATGGTCTTTAACTAATAAATTATATAATCTGTAACTAATTATTTTTAACAATGTGTAACTAAACAAAGCATAACACCATTACACACAGGCAAAGAACTACACCTATCCCACTAACTCACAGACGTCTCAAAGTTTAATTAAATACCTAAAGCAAATATTTATAAAAGAACCCAAACCTTTTCGAACCAACATATTGGAAGGCGCAAATAACCTAGCAGTAGAGTGCTAAACTCCATATCCCCTTGATTTTCTGAACATGATGGCGACATTTTGGCTTATTAACTCTCACGAGACGGTAACACGCAGCATTCGCAGGACGGCATTAAAATAGCTCCACCGGCGATCTCCTCTCATTTTTTCGTTATTTCTTTCTTTAAAACGTTTTCCTAGAAATTTTCTTATTCTGAGATTTGTACCCGTCAACTCCAGCTTTTTTTAATTTTTAAATTTTGGTTTTATTTTTAAATGAAAGTTACAATTTTTTGTTTTTTAAATAACATTAAGTCAAATTTCTCCGCATAGGTATAATACATATGGAACATGATCTAAATGTACTCATCAATTGCTAAAATACAAATCAGGCCCTACAGAGGGACCGAAGAAATGGCGTTGACACGAAAGTGGCTACTAGGCCTCGGGACATCCCTGCCCGTTGTCACGAAAGTTGCTATCAGTCTCAAAAGGGATAATATTATTAAGTAAAAGTGATTCTACTAAGTAGCACCAAAGATATCATTAGTAGGCAGGACAAATAAATCTACCAGGTTGCGGTCAACACAAAGCCTCCACCAGATAGATGCTAAATATCTACCAGGTAGCGATCGACGCAAAGCCTCAACCGGGTAGATGCCAAATATCTACCAGGTAGCGATCGACACAAAGCCTCCACCGGGTAGATGCCAAATATCTACAAGGTAGCGATCGACACAAACCTCCACCGGGTAGATGCCAAATATCTACCAGGTAGCGATCGACACAAAGCCTCCACCAGATAGATGCTAAATATCTACCAGGTAGAGATCAACACAAAGCCTCCAACAGGTAGTTGCTAAATATCTACCAGGTAGCGATCAACACAAAGCCTCCACCAGGTAGATGCTATATATCTACCAGGTAGCGATCAACACATAGACTCAACCGGGTAGATGCCAAATATCTATCAGGTAGCGATCGACACAAAGCCTCCACCGGGTAGATGCCAAATATCTACAAGGTAGCGATCAACACAAAGCCTCCACCAGGTAGATGCTAAATATCTACCAGGTAGCGATCAACACAAAACATAGCCAAGAACACTTTAAGACAACCTTGCTCCTTGGAGTCTCAACCAAGTGAGATTTGGACGGGGCGAAAAATGGAAGAAAAGAACCTAGGGAGAGAGAGAGAGCGAGAGAGAGAGAGAGAGAGAGCGAGTGAGAGAGAGAGAGAGAGAGAGAGAGAGAGAGAGAGAGAGAGAGAGAGAGTGACTATTGAAGTGCATCTCTCTTTTATCCATCTCAAGATGTTTGTACGAACCGCATTGTCATATTCTCTTCTATTTTCAAGGCGAGGTTTTAGGCACTCTCAGATATACACTAGGAATGAGTACTCTTCAGGCTCTATAACATTTCTTATTCTTGAAATACATTTATCACACTATTCTAGCATTAATATAGTATATATATATATAATAGTGAGTTTGTTTTGTGCTGAAGCATTGAAGTAGGACTCAAAGCATATATATTATTTACCATAATTTTACAATTTCGCATATAAAGCTGTATATTTTTTCTTTTCTTATTCACAGGAATTCAAAATATTGTTTATGTAAAGATGGAATGGTTGGGATTCGGCTAAAGAAACCTCAATATGATTTTTGTTAAAAAAATTTATATTTTGGACGTTTCGGCTACTCATTGGTAGCCTTCGTCAGCTATGGAAATGCCTGGAGGCAGAGGAAGACCAATGTTGACAGTTAAGTAACCATTGTGGAAGTGTCCACACACACTTTTACAATGGTTACCTAGCCTACGTTGTTGAGTTCTCCTTTCGCTAACAGGGCCACGCCATGACTGAACCTGTGAACAATGGCACATGCTCATAAGCCCAGCAATACCGATACCCGAAGAAGTACCAACAATGGTTGGCTTCTTCCAAATACTTTATTATTTTTATTTTGTTTTAATTTTACCGTTATAATCAACTTTTATGTAATATCTGTGTCAACAAACTTGACGATTGTACTAAATGATTTATGTACAGATTTCAAATAAACAAATAATAATAATAAAAACTTAATTACTTGTAAATAATATTATATAGTGCCAACGGCCATAGCCACGTTGAGTGCACCGGTTCCCGATGATCACCGAAGTTAAGCAACGTCGGGCGTGGTCAGAACCTGAATGGGTGACCGACCACGTGCTGTTGGCATTAGAAAAGGGTGGCAACCTGTAGATAGCCCGGCGCTAATGGCCAAGATGTAGATGCGCCGTTAAAAAAAAAAAAAAAAAAAAAATATTATATAGTAAATTCAATTTTAAATAATTATCCAAATGATTTCAACCTTCCTCCTTTCTCATAAGTTTGAGTAAGATATTGAAGTTTCCTGAAACTGAAGGAACCCTTGAATGGAAGGAGCTATACCTCAATACCGCTTCATAAAGTCTTTACATCCCCTCACAAAAACCTAAAGCTGAACCCAACTTGGAGTGTTGAACTACCAGGGAGCTAGCAAGGAAATATTCGCCTCCGTTAATTCATCAAATATTTAATAAAGAAGTTTCCCCCTTCGGTAAGTACTTCATGTGAAAACTTGACGAGATTAAACTAACTTAAGTTGAGTTTCTCCTTCGTTCCGAGGCAAATTTCTACTCAATTTAAAGGTTTTTTTATTGCCAAGTACAAGTTCTGCTTTCTTATTCTTCCCGGTTCGAATTGAAACGTTTACTGGCCTTTTTCAAGACCATATTCGTCCTATTAACCTTCTCTTTTTATGCAATAATTATATACATGTAAATATAAATGTAAATGTATTTAAGGAGATAAAGATTTATGAATATTTGGAGAACGTTGCTAAAATTATATACATGATTCCCAGTAGTAATTGAACTTCATTAGAAGTGAGATAAATATTTATAAAAAAACCCGGTCACATTATTAAAGGGACAAAGTTTATAATAAATTTATAATTTTTGTTTTTAAACATTAGTGATTCAATTTAAAAAAAAAATCATTAATTTTTACCTATTTTTTTTAATATTCATACTTACTTTATAGGAAATAAGTCTAATAAAATAATATTATCACTTTAAATAATTCACATTTATTTTCATAAATTTTAATTCTATTTCTCAGTTTAGTAATATTTATCTTCATTATTTTTTAATTAACATTGATATTAAAAATAAGCCATACATACATAAAAAAATATTTCTTATACATATGTTTATATATATATATATATACATAATGCCGGCTTCTATCTCTAGCGGTGTTTCCCCTCTTCTAGTTCTTCCTGCGATATTTCGCTGGATTACTATCCAGCTTCCTCAAGCCATTTGATTTCAACCTCTATGGTAGCCAAGACTTATGTATATATATATATATATATATATATATATATATATATATATATATAATAGCTATTTTACCAATATTATAAATTGAACACTTCATAACATAAAAAAATGACTTTAAATAAAGTTATGAAACATTTGCGTGGAAATACTAATATTTTTTTTCAATTCTGGGGGATCAGCATCCCCTAGAAAAGATAGGAGAGCGGATGATAGATGGAGTAAGTACGACTTCGGAGTAATTAATCATTATGAAAAATTACTATATTCTTCGTCGAGCAGAATAATTCTCCAGGAAGATATGAAAAAGTGGGTTTCCACTATTTCAGGGCTTTTAATGCTTTTATATGTCTCAAAAAAATCCCTTATTCTTGAATATGTAGAATTATTTTATGTATATTAATAACCAATTAAAAAATTTCCTTTCCAAATATAAGTTCTGTATATACATTAGAACTATTTGGATTAAGCCAAGCAATTAATAGTTTAATTGAAAATAGTAGTAATTAATTGATATAAACTGGCTGTCTATCTGCTATCCTTTCTAAATAAACTTCTATTCCCGAGAGGCGATCTATTTGAGATCTCAGTATGGATTACTAAATAACAGCAACTCTGCTGGATCCCAGGCCACAATGGTATTAGAGGTAATGATAAAGCGAACCAAACAGCAAAACAAGCCAATTACGGAACGCATTTCTTACTCGCACCCCTACAGTAAGATACTTTAGCACATATAAAATATACATTTTACTCAAAGTCACAATTCCGACATCTCAAGCCACTAGGCGATTTGAGGGGGTTCTGGTTTTTGAGGGTAAAAATACGAAACACTAAGAACAAAAATTATTTCGTTAAGAGCCTTCTGCTCAAATTCAGAAACATAAATCCCCCCGACAAAGCTATGTAATTACTGTATAACATATTGTCTTCTTTTTCGTACATGGCCACCGCGCATGCAGGCGGACGCCTTCTTGTAACACTTTTTTGTAACGCTAGGTCCACCCGATAAACCTATGTAATGTACTCTGAAACATGCAGTCATCTTTTTCGTACATGGCCCTCCCCATGCGCAAACGCCACTGCGCCTGCGCGAACACCAGCGGACACTTGTTTGTAACGGTTTTTTTTTTCCAGTTTAGTCCCCGCTAAAGCATATTTATGCTAACAATTTTTACAGAAATGCAGAGCCTAAGAAGCGGTTCGACACCAAATGGACATTCATTGCTTTCTCTGAGATCTCCTTGGAAATAATCATGAATTGAGCTAGAGACCGTTGAGATTCTTGAGAGCTACTGATTTTTTTTTATGAAATATAATTAAATTACTAACACAGGAATAATAACTATATTAAAACATGGAATATTTTACATTAGTTTTATTTTTTTGTATTTTATTACATTTAGTATTTATTTTTATTAAGTATATTTTATTTACAACGTTGGTTTTATTATTATTGAGTTAAGTTTATGATATTTCGTTCATTAATTAATTTCATTCTATATTCTTTGGAATATTATATTCATTTTGGTTGAATTTCCTGTAAAATAAATTGGAGTAATATTTTATTAAGGGTATTGTGTAAAAATAATGCTGACATATGCTTTGAGTAGCGGCGTGTAAAGTTTACAAAGGACTGCCTCTGGATATGTTTATCAAAGGGCGAACAGTGTTAGAATTATAGCATCAAACAGCTTTTAGTCTAACACTTACAAAGTTTCTGATTTAGTTACGCTTTCCGTTTAAACTTTAATATCGCGGCCGAAAATAATTTGAACTTCCAATCTCTTTTATCTTATGAAAAAAAAAAATATTATTCAGAAATCCAGGTAGCCATAGATTATCTATCTTATCTCGAGTCACATCTTCTCCAACAACGCCGTGTGTTATCTCTTTCTTATTTGGTCGAATCGCCTCTTTATCTTATTTTCCTAATACTTATGGGGTTCCTCAAGAACCCACTATCCCCCCATGCTTTTTTTACCCTGCATCTTTCTTGATACAAATTTTAAAATTCATGGTCCACGAAAAATACAGTCATATATATATATGTATATAATGAATATTGATCCCTTTCTCAAATATAAGAATTCTCGTTATAGTGGCAGAACTTAAAAAAACAAAACAAACAAAAACTCCACTATACATTCTTTCCTACATTTTTCACAGTAATTAGTGACACTTCGGGCATTACAAATATAAAATGTATTATTAATATTAATAAAAATAACAACTTACAGCCCCTTTTTGGGGAAGAGAACGTTCCGCTGCCAGAAGGAAGTCCTCCTCAAATTTGAGGCTGTAAGTTTTTATATATATAAAAATAAATTTCTAAGGGGACTCCATAAGGGCGTAATGACTCTTGTTTTTTATCTTTCGCCAATAAGAAATAATAAAGAAAAAGGTATGATAAGAATTATAATAAAGCGATAGTTTATAAATTATTTGGTCATGATCTGAAAATTAAATAGAATCCCAAATAAATATTAGATGATAGGTGCTAAGATAGGGCTTTAGTTATAATAATAATTATAAAAGAGTGGCAACCTGTAGATAGCCCGGTGCTAATGGCCAAGTTGTAGAGACGCCGTGAAAAAAAAAAAAAAAAAAAAAAAAAAAAAAAAAAAAAAAAAAAAAAAAAACCATTATTAATAAAAACAGAAATAAAAGTGTATTCAAAAATAAAATAAAAATTTATATTAATAAATGAAACGGTAAGATCAGTCTGTAAGACAGTAGGGTAGCAATATATGGCTCCAATGTGATAACAGCTCACTTAGGTCCCGTTGAGCTTGTAGATTGTCTCTTTTTATGTTATAGTCTGTTAGTATGTGTTTCATAGTTAATTAATTGTTAGTCATTAATATACACATATATAAAATTCTTATACATAAATATATATGTATAAATACGATAGATGCCACAATTTTTACTTCTTCGCAACACAATTAATGAAAAGCATATATTAAATAAATTAATTTTTAAATGGTCCAGCTGACTCATTTTATTCATTATTTTAGTTCCTATTGTGGACTGTTCTGAGCGTTAAAATGTGATTTATTTTTTTTTTTTTTTTTTTTTTTTTTTTTTTTTTTTGTTATTTCTCCCCTATTATGTACAAATATCTGTGTAAGCATTTTCCTTGTTGCTTTTACACTTCAGGGATAATCTGGATAATTTTAATTTCAAGGATTTTTGGGCTGCCTACTTGTCGCAATATAATGAAATTGAACACATAATTGTCCACAAACACCTTGAATAAACGTGAATAAAGTAAAGATTATTTACAAATCCCAGTTGTGTGAGGGATGGTTGAAGAGATGTAACATTATGACAATTAGTTTTTGAATGAGTGGAAAGCGATAAAATAGAAAACTTTGATAACTTCTGAGACTAAGGGAAATTTGTCAGGGGTATTAGATAACAAGAAAGTTAGTGCTTGCACAACAGAGGTGACTAAGTGCTCCCTCCGGGGACTCGGGCCGAATATAATCTAATCTACCCTTGTCCATCTGACACCGCGACAGTTTGATGCCCTCTCTATTGGGCACCGCTAGGCGATGTCACATCAAATCACCCATCTCGAGTCACTTGTGACAAGACACAATAAACCAGATCCGGAAATAAAGCGAAGAATTCTAATAGCCAACTGCTGCTAATTCAGCGTACGGAAGCAGTTTTCGAGCCATGCTCTATCCAGAAAGGCTAAGCTCCACCTACAGAAAACTTGAATTCGACCAGTCCTTCTTTATGGCTCAGATACGTGGACAACCTCTCAATCCTGTGAGCACGATCTCATGGTGTATGAGAGAAAGATTCTGAGGAGGCTATATGGAGGTAGACAAGTAGCTGGACAATGGAGGCGTCGTACTAACCATGAGCTGTATGGAATATTCGGGGAGCCTGACATAGTCCAGTTTATGAAATTGAGTGGACTGAGATGGCCTGGACATGTTGCAAAATTGGTAGAAGGTGACGTTCCAAAGAAACTCCTCTCCAAACCTCTATATGGGACTCAAAGAGCTTGTAGCTGCTGCTGCGGGGAAGAGAGGATAGGAGGTATCGGTAGCAGGTAACCGGGCGAGAACTGTGGCCCGTAAAGGGTGCTTCTTCGAGACTGGGGTAAAGGCGACTGGGTACTAAGCCATAGCCGTTCCGCCGAGTCAGGGAGAGGATGCTCAGTACTTGGCCGGAGCCGTTCCTCAAAGCGGTAGCTGGGGTAATGGTGAAATGATAAGTCACGGGAATTGAGGAGAAGTTGAGGACGCAGCTGGCTGGTCCGTCCTGAGCCCCTGGGCTGGGCTGTGCTTGATAGGTCTGGTTGGCTGGCTTGTCCTTAGAGCCCTAGGTCCTTCCTGGTGAGAGCGCTCAATTCAAATGCTCTTGCCTCCAGGGGCGCCCCCATTTAAGGCTGGCTCCAGGGGGAAGGCCCGCTCCTTTTGGCTGTTACATCGTCTTCATTGGCCTGCTGGAACAGTCTCTAGGTCACTGTCTCTCCACAAGCTCCTATGTAACATGAGAACCCTTTCGGTAGTTCTAAGGGGTTCCACGTGACCCGGCAACTCACTTAGTTGTTATGAGGTTATGAGGGGTTCCACGTGACATTGCAACTCACTTGGTAGTTATCAGGAACCCCAAATGGCATCGAAACTCTATCGGTAGTTCAGATTGGTTCGGAGTAGCGTTGTAACTCCCGTGGCATTTCTAAGGGATTCCAAGTGGCATGAAAACTCATTAGATGGTTCAAATGGGTTCCAAAGCGGCTTGGAAAATCAATTGTTAAGAAGTATTTCCAGAAGTCTATACGTAAATCGTGCGTTCAGCTGTTTTCTCCTGATTATGAGATTAATTGGGAGATTTACAATTTACTCCAAGTCTGTATGTTTCGCTACCATATTTCAAGAAACGAATTAATATTCCACAATTGAAAATTCCCGTGGGATGGATTGTTCACTTTCAATATTAGATTCTAAAATACCTAAAAATAAAAAACTTAGTATAAACAATACATAGACACAAAAACTTATGCTCTCTCTCATTCAATGATTTTATGAACTTCAAACAAAGCGATTTTCAGAAGCATACCTCCATTATCAGTCGTTCATTTGTGTTTCTTGAGACTGTTGACAAGCGGAATGAAGATTTCGCAGGAAAAGAGAAGATTTTGAACTTGTAATGTGCAGTACCACCGCTATCGGGCCAAATAAATGTCATGTGATAAATACATACATAAAGTTAATGATATGTATTTTCCTGTTTCAGATCTTGAACGTTGAAGGTTATGCGGAGGAGACGGGTTGGTGGAGGATAAGGCGGCTAGGGGATGTACTCCCCGCCGCCCTGATGTTGGTAGCACTGGGAGTTGCTGTAATCATGGTGGCCCTGGAATCAGCTGATAGTCAAGGGCCGCCTTCTCTTGTACTAGCCACGCAGCAGTTCAAGCTGGGGTTCCTACATTCTTCACAAGTAGACATTCTAGAAGGTAAGAATTCCTTACTTATTATGAAACTTAAAATAGTTCAAAGATACTTAAACCACCAGGCATTTTTTAGTGCACATACCACAAGGCGGTGTCGGATACGACACCTAGTATAATTGGGTTGAAATTAATCCAAGTTTAATAAAAGAAAGGCATAATTATTTCCACAAAATAATATATAATGTTTTTTTGTATAGGACGGAGATAATACTCTTTTATATTCACCACAAATATTTTTTTTTGCACTGAGTACGTGTTTAGTTTCCCCTACTGTTCTTCTTCCGTCCAAAGAAGGAACATTTTCCGAGTCTTACTGAACTTGAAGGAGTTTGTGGTGGAGGTGTGTGTACCTAGGATGCTGCAGATTTCATCTTGGAGTGTTTATGGAATGAGCAGATTTTTTAACTTTTCATTTATGTAAGGTGCAACTAAAAAGAAATCAAGTCTTCAAAAAGACTTCGGTTCCATTACACGTTTCGTCATTTTTGAATCCTTCGTCATTTCCTTCAGCCTCTTAAACGGCCAGTTCTTGTAGAATTTCTTCATCGGCAACCGACAGACGATAACGTACCATAATAACGTGTAAAACAACGGTATATAGTCATGAAATAACTCCTTAAGTTCTTACATACATGATGAAAATGTTATCACGTATACCACAAGGCGGTGCCGTATCCGACACTGTAACTCAGTTTTTCACACATGTATGAAAATTACGAGGAAGAATAAAGCTCAATGAATTTCTTTTCTTGTTTTTTTTTTTCTTTTTTGCCTAGAGGACTACTCATAGATAGGTTAATTCACGGTTACAACCCTCAACCTATGCTCAGATAACCACATCACAAGAAATGAAATGGAAAGTGTCGTATTCGACATTGTGAAAGGAGGGTTAGCTACATTAACTGCATTTTTCTATGTATGATTGTGTATTTATCTTACTTCATTTTTTTTTTTTTTTTTTTTTTTTTTTTTTGAAAGAAAGTCATTTAGTTCCCAAATCTTGGGAGGGGAGACATTAATTTTATTTTCATTCCAGGGATCATCTGCTTAGCATTTAGCAATTTCCTTCTATCAGGCTTCAGGACCTCTTGTTAAATTTTTATTATTTAAAACATATTTAGAGAACGAAAGTAGATTTTTTCGAATCTGAATGTGGTGAAACCCCGCAACATTTATGGCGGGATGCTCTTTAATTCTGTACTTTGTTTATGGTAGAGCAATTACATTAAATGGTTCTTCATAAAATAGTAAATATGCCAGATGCTTGCTGTAGAGACAGACAAATATTAGACTAGTGCCTGCCTCGGTGGTTGAAATGCAACCCCGCCTCGGCTTGACGACAATGCTATCCATCCTCATAGTAGGGGCACTCGAAATCCAGAGCTGTAGCTTCAAGTGCCAAGCTATTGTTGGGCCCGGCCACTTCCCGATCACCAAGCTCAGGCATTCATCTCTCTCTCTCTCTCTCTCTCTCTCTCTCTCTCTCTCGGCTCAATCAAAGCTTCTAGTGCTTTGTAACACGGTAAACTCAAACCAAGGGCGTGAATTGAGCAGAACTTTAAATGCTCCTATTGAACAAGTTGGCACAGTCACCTCATTTACAATAGGATGTCATCTGAAATATTAAGATTTGGTTCGTGAATTCATTATTCTTATTTATTTATTTAAGAGATTCCCAACTACTTCGATAAGCTCTTATTTAATCAAACAAAACATAAGACAAATTTAAATATTAGTACTCATCAAAACATGAAAAAACAAAACGATAAAATTAAATAAATCAAAAGTTTGAACAAAACATACACAACATGAATTTAACACATGTGATTAAGACGGATTATATACAATTAACAGCTGTGCTAATTACTGCTTCCTTACTAATGTCAACTTTAAAAGATCGTACGAAAAAGACATTTTCTTGGAAAAAAAAAACTATTTACAAATATGTATAGTATCTACTCCTTCTTAATCTGTAATTTTTCTCGAGGATTTTTGAATACGAAGTTTCGTTTATTTGTTACTTTTCCGTTCCTTGGGCGATTCTTTTCTTCGAGGAGTCAGTACTTTTTTATCCTCTTTTTCCGCTGTCACCATCCATAGGTATTGGAGTCTGTTCAACATATGTTTTGTGGTCAATAAAGTCGTCCGAGTAGTGCATGGAGCTGGATATTTCTCTGAAATGGTTTCCTAATATATTGCTCATAATGTATAGGTCAGTCAAGACAGTGTCGTTGTGTAGTAGTCCTGTTATCGGTGGTCTGTACTTTTTATGTTGTATTTGGTTGCTTTTTTGCCAAATGTCTTTTGAAGATGTGTTTCTGTTTATGTTAGTTAGGAAGTCCATCCAACATTTCTTTTTACTAGTTTTAATTACCCACTGGGCCTTAGCTTTCTTCCGTTTATAGTCAATGAGATAATTTTCGGACGGATTCCTGCAGAAGAGACGAAGAGCTTTCTTTCGATCTTTTACTGCTGTTCTGCACTCATCATTCCACCAGGGTACTGGTAGTTTTCTATAACTGTGCGAGTTTTTGGGTATACTTTGCTCAGCTGCTTCAATAATTATATTGTTAAACTCTTCAAATGAAGGTTCATTTGAAAAAGTTAATTTGCTCTCAATGTAATTTTGATACTTGTCCCAATTGGCTTTACGTGTGTTAAATTTTGATATAGATTCGAAACGTGATATATATGAATTTAGTTTAATTTTAATAGGAAAATGAGCGCTACTGTGACTGTCTTCGCAGACTTCCCACGAGAAGCGAGTATGAATGCGAGCTGAGCAAGCAGATATGTCTATGTGTGATAGTGTTCCTGTTAGAGAGCATAGATGTGTCGGTTTGTTTGTGTTTAGAGTGAGTAAGTCGAATTTGTCAAGTAAATTTTGAATTAGTCTTCCTCTGTTATTTGTCGTCAGTGATCCCCAGATAGAGCTCTGTGCATTTACATCGATAAGGAAAAGCACTGGACTAGGGAGTTGTGTCAGTAAGTCGTTCAGTTCTTGTACGTCAATCTGTTCTCCTGGTGGAAGATATACAGAACATACAGTGACTCGGAAAGGTAGGCGAACTGAGACCGCCACTGCTTGGATAGCTGTGTATAACCTTATTTGTTCACTATATATACTATCAGCTACCAAGATACCAACTCCGCCAGAAGCTTTATGCCCCAAGATGTAATCATATCTGTACATGGAGTATCCATGAATGCTGACGTCTCTATCATGTTTTAGGTGTGTTTCTTGGAGTGCTATAATGTCAGTGTTTATGTTTTCTTGGAGTAGGAGTTTCAGGTCTCCAATGTGTCTTTGAAGGCCGTTTATATTCCACTGGATTATAGATGCCATACTGATGTGAATAACATATTAAGAGAAATTATAAGGAAATAAATAAAAAATGTAGGAAAACTATAGATAATACGCGGGCAAAAATAAATGCAATTCACAAACAGAAACAATGAAGCTTTTAGGTTATTAAGTATGGGATAAATTGCAGTTTCAAAACATTTTTTAACCATTATTAACTGCATTTTACCTCATAGACTTCTTTTTTAAAAAGGGTTTCTTATTGTTTCCGTTTGCGTCGTTGCCTTTCAACCTTGCTGTTTTGGAGATATTTGTTTCTTCATAATTTTCTATATTAGGGCTGCTCGCTTCATCAGTAATTTTCCCAGATTTTCTGGATTTGTAGTTGCTCTTCTTGCTCGGGGGATTTTCAGCCATTTCCTTCATCTTTTCTTGAACTGTAACTTCTTTTTCTTTTTGCCGAGATTCCTTTTCGATTTTATGATCATTCAAGCTTTGATTACATACCGGAAGAACATTACCATCGTTTCTTGGCAGCTTCAAAATAGCTTGCTCCAGTACTTCCGATTTCTTTGTGAGTATTAGAATCAAAGATTTGAGTGATTCTAAGCTGTTTTCGTCTGCATTTCGCTTTTGGATTCTCTTAGCGTAAGAAGTTACTTCCGAAGATAATACTTCCCTCTTTGCTTCTTGATAGGAGAGTTTGTTTATTGTCATTATCCTTATTATTTCTGCTTCTTTGACGTATACAGGGCAAGATTTGTCCCAGGAATAATGTTCAGAACCACAAAGACAGTATTTGGTTTGGGTACATGGTCCATCATGCTCGTCGAGTGCACATTTCCCGCAAGTGGGAGATTTCTTGCAGGAAGCAGCAACGTGTTTGAGTCCATGGCATTTCCTGCACCTGAGAGGTTGTGGGATATATGGTTCAACTCGGACGCTGAGGTATCCTACGTGAATACGATCGGGTAAGCTTGGCTGGTCGAATGTTTCAACGAATAACGATGTATTTTTCGGGTTTCTTCTTGGGATGTATATTTAAATTTGTAGTTTAGGATTGCAAGATTGAGAATTATACAAGTGATTCCTTTGCTTAGAAGAGTGATCAATTCCCATCTTCTTTAGTAAAGACCTTTTTCTAGGATATCTATTTTGTTTTTCTTTTATGTAAATAGAAGTTGTCTTTAAAGTTATCGAAAGAATAAAATCGCCTTTTCGCAGGCGTTTTAAATAAACCCTTTTTATGTATTCAGTAATTATTTCAAATGATTATATGTTATAAATGAAATTCGTAATTTTTTCATTAAAAAAAATTGGACCCGCGTTCTGACGATCCCTCGGAGCATAGCCGATGAATTAATTCCAGAAAGGCTTTGCAGAGCTACTCAACCATATCGGCGATCCTGTAGAGAAGCTATTACAAAAACATGGATATTAAAAATGATTCGTTGGCTTTTTGAAGCTTTACCCATCTAAAAAATAAATAACGGAAATATTTTAACCGTATTTTTAATATATATCCACGTTTTAAGAAGAAAAATTACACAGGTTCACAAAAAAAAAGTGGTTTGTGCGGGGTATCGGACAGATTTTTTCTGACGTATTTTTTACCGCTGAACACGAACCTGAAGTCATAATTGGGGATTAATCAGCAAAAAACGGAGAAAAATGAAAAAAAATCAATAAAAATCAAAACCTTATTGTTTTATTTGGATGATGATGACATTATTATTGTTTCTGTCGTATCGAAAAACTCTTCATACAAAGTCACAAGTCGATCTGTGAGTTTCTTGGTATTTTTTATCCCGATGTATTTTGCACAAACGCTTGCAAAAGTGATTGAGATTTTTAGAACATTCGTGATCGTCACGAGAACTAGAAGTTCCGGCAAAATTTTGAGTATTAGAAGAAGCATTACAATCTATAAAAATAAATAAACCCCACACGCTAGAATACCTGGCCCGATCGCAGGTGAGTCAGCCGCCCTAGGGGTGATAACCCTCATACCTCCTGTTAGATACCATGTAGGATAATCTATCAATAATTTATTTTCTATTTTTTAATTATTAAAATGAAGTATTGTAGCGTGTAGCTACAAGGGAATAGTGTGGCAGCTGAGGAACAGATCCTGAGGCGGTTATCAGTCCTTCTCTAATCCTCTTCGGATCACCACTATCTCTGCGAAAGGACGGCTGATTTACCTTCAAGCCTGCAGAGTCCGCCACCTCCCGGTGCAATCTTTGAGCTGAGGGCAGCACCTTACGGGCTCGTCACAAGATTAACGCCGATTTGCGAGCTGCCCGCCCTAAGACAGTACAGCCTTGAGGCCCTTATCTTCATGCTGCTCCTGCTGCATTCACCCTTTGGAGGTGACCTTTTTCTACGCCCCATCAAGCTCCATCTTCAACTTGGCGTCAGCGGCTACAGCGGAGACGCAGAATCACCAACAGATAATCCAGACTATAACCATTTTTAAAAAACCCTCAGCCGCCACTATTCACCCGACCACCAACTATACATAGTTATTGTTATTATGTTACATTGTTATTTTCCTTGTTTATTTTTATTTGCACATAAGTTTATATTTTCTTTTTAATTTCAACTAACAATAATAACCAGCATCTGCTCCACAAGGAGATATTTTTTCTTTTGTTTTTCTAAAATAAACAAGTCAATTTTTTTTCTCACTCTATATTTTCAATTATTTAGCCTCAATAATATGCACCTTTATGTTCGGCACCATTTCCGATAACTATTTTCTTATACATTTTCATTAGCAATTTGGTGCTGAACATAACACCTCCCCAGGCCTAAGTATGAGGGCTTTCCAACTTTGACGAGGACAATGTCAACTCGTCCTCGGACACACTCCGGCATCATTCTCATATTCTAGCGCTTTCCTGCAAAACAGCGCGCCTTAGCTGGCTTTGACAACAAGAAATGTTGATTAGCGAATCATTCTACACATCCCGTTGAAGGGCAGTTGTCATCGTAGCCGTGATAGCAGGATTTTGCCGGTAAATGTACCGATTCAATGTCCTGATGTTTTATTTTTTAACGAAGTGTACCGCTGAATAAATTTGATTTGAAAGAATATTAAAACAAAAGAAAAACAGTTTAAAGCGAGACTCACTTACCCACACCTGGGGTGGTACAATTTATCCGGATAGACAACGGATAGCCAGGTTCAATTAGGTAGAAACCCAGGTGATCCAAATAAAAAAAAAGAGAAAACAACAAGATACTCCAGAGCTGGTAACTATATTGAAATAAAGTACAGAATGTTCCCAGTAAGACAACAAATACATGTACACACATATATATATACCTTAAATATTATAAATATCTATGAATACCAAAAAAAATAAATAAATAAATAAATGCCCAAATAAAGGGTAAGCATGAATACATATATATACTCTAAATATCACAAGAAGAACTAATATCATTCCAATACTGAACAATATAGCAAAAGGTATCGATAGATAAACACACATGTATATACCCCAGATACTATCAGTAATCTGGGAAGAACAAAATTAGACTCTAAATAAAAGCATAAATAGATATATATATATATATATAAAAATATCACAAGAAGAATCAATATTATCCAAGTATTGAATAATATAGCAAAAGGTATCGATAGATAACCACACATGTATACACACCAGATACTATCAGTAATCTGGGAAGAACAAGATTAGACTCTAAATAAAAGCATAAATATATATATATATATATATACATAAAAATATCACAAGAAGAATCAATATTATCCAAGTATTGAATAATATAGCAAAAGGTATCGATAGATAACCACACATGTATATACACCAGATACTATCAGTAATCTGGGAAGAACAAAATTAGACTCTAAATAAAAGCATAAATAGATATATATATATATATAAAAATATCACAAGAAGAATCAATATTATCCAAGTATTGAATAATATAGCAACATGGTATCGATAGATAAACACACATGTATATACACCAGATACTATCAGTAATCTGGGAAGAACAAAATTAGACTCTAAATAAAAGCATAAATATATATATACATAAAAATATCACAAGAAGAATCAATATTATCCAAGTATTGAATAATATAGTTACTTGCACTCATGGCAGTACTTGAACGGCAAAAGGGAAAAAAAAAGTTTAAATGAGGCCTGGAGATAAATGAAACGTGGAGACTGGTATCCAGTAGAAGATAAAATGGATGGGTTACTCACTCATATGTCCCACAATATGCTCTAGAAGCCTACCACATGGAGTTCCAATCACATGTTCGGCCAAAACGATAAACCGAGAAGACAAATGCCGCCTCTTCGTGCTACTGGGTCTTCATTTTCATTGTTAACAAAAAGGACGCCTCAGTCCCTCCTTAAAAGCTGGAAACCTCATATTTGCAAAGAATAACTTTTTTTCCTTAGCACCTGCTTCTACGCCATTTTCTCACAGACCCCCTTCGAACCGACGCCACTCCTCCAAGGCCTACCGACCACGGGGGAAAAAAACAGAAGAATAAAAATCTTAAATTATATACGAAACTGTTACATCCAAAATGGAGAAGAAAATTGACTATCTTTTGTGGATAGTAAACATTTACAAGTGGTGCGAATTCCAAATAAAATATAAAACGTGAAACGTTATCAGTCCAAAGAGGTAGAGAAAGCAGGTTCTCACTCCCCGCAGGGCGCCACGTCACAATACCCCCTTCCTTAGAGGGAGAACCGCCAGAAATTATCAACAATTGTAGGGTTTGAGGTTACGAGCATGCCATTTCCCTGCTTGTGATCCTTTCTCATCTTCCAACCAACAGACTCCAGCTGGGCTAACACGGGTGACCTTGAAAGGACCGATAAACTTGGGCACTAGCTTGGCACAGAACGAATTGGGTTTAGAGGATTGCGGAAAGCTCTTCCTGAGGACTTGATCTCCAGGCTTGAAGGTCTCTTCCCTTCGTCTGAGGTTGTAACGGTTCATCTGTGTATCTTGGGCTTTCACCACATTTTCTTCTACAGCGTGGAAGATCTCCTTCATTTTCTTCATACGTTGAGCCCATCTTTCCATGGCTGGACTAACATCCTGATTCAGATCAATATCATGGTCCTGACTAGTAAAACGGGGGCTATTAGCCATGCGGAGTTCCCGACCATAATTGAGGAAAGCCGGAGAGAACTTGGTGGACTCTTGGCAAACGGAATTGAGCGCAAACTGGATTTCACCAATGAACTTATCCCAGTTCTTGTGAGATCCCTGCAAGTAAGAAGTGATGATCTGTTTGATGTTACGATTAGACCTCTCAACAGGATTGGCTTGGGAATGATAGAAAGGGGTGCGGTGATGGTAGATACCACAAGACTCGGTGATCTTACCAATACATTTGCTTACGAGATTAGTACCATTGTCGGTGATGATGACTCTGGGACAACCAAAACGGTTAAGGATGACATTTCTAAACTTTTCAGCAACCAAAGCAGCAGAGGTATTCCTTAAGGGGACCAACTCCACCCAACGTGTGAAAACATCTTGAAACACCAAAAGGTGGGTAAATCCTTGAGCACTACGAGGATAAGGGCCCATTATGTCAAAGCTGACGCAATCCCAAGGGGCTTGGATATGCCGATGCTGCATCCATCCTCTACTGGGCTGATTATTGGCTTTCACTCTCTGACAAACTTTGCAACGGCGAACAAAACGTGAAATATCATCATACATACCAGGCCAGTAATATGATTGTGCAACGCGCCAATAGGTCTTGGCAATACCAGGGTGTCCTGCTTGTGTAGCTGCATGGTTCTCCTCCATAACCTTGTTCCTTTGGTACGAGGGCACGACTAACTTCCAAGCTTCAGGTTCTTCTCGATCCATTCTATTCTTCTTGGCATCTTTTCGATAATAGTACAGACGTTCTTGACGAACCATCCATTCAGGGTGGTTATGAGGCTGACTCTTCACCCGCTTCATCTTCAAATCATACCATAAATCAGCTGGGCCAACTGCTTCTACTGAAAATACTCTGGGGGCTGAACCACCCGGGATTCCCGGTTTACACTTGGGACAATTAATTTTTGTTACTCCAGAATGTCCACACCTAAAACAAAATTGTGATCGGGGCAAAGTGCATTTACGATATACATGAGGTCCTTTACAATTCCAGCATTGCAGTGGAGCTTTTCTTCGAACCGGTGGTGGAGCTCTATCTTGATGTGGGCGAGGGGCAACAGGACAAGCTAGAACAGGGGAGCAATAAGATACCTTCAGGCTTTTATTCTCCTCCGATGGAGATGATGAGTTGTCCTCTACTGAATATAACTGGTATGTCGGGGAGGTAATCCTCTTCTTTTTGCCAGCTGAACTGTCAGGCTTCTTCACGGGTCGAACTTCTTCAGACATCAACTCTGCTGTCCGACTGCGACTGGTTATAAATTTAATTAAATCATCATATGAAGGAAAAGAAGTAGATGAATATTCATCTTCAAATGCGCGACGACTACCAGGATCTAGGTTTGTCAAAGCCAATTGCAATTTCATGAAGTCCTTAATATCAGGAATACCAACTTTTTCCAACGCACAAAAGCTATTAGTATGGGTGGTTAAAAACCGCTGAAGTTCCTTATGTGAACCATTCGACAGAGGAGAAAACTCCGTGACCTTACGGAAATATATACTAGCCAAGCGTCTCTTATTCTGATACCTATTCTTCAAGGCTTCCAAGGCAATGACATAATTTTGGGGAAGTAAATCAATTCCAGCGATGACCGAAAGTGCATCGCCAGATAATGAAGATCTTAAATATTGAAATTTTGCAATATCGGAGATATTTTTGTTGTTATCAACGACAGATTCGAACAATGACAGAAATTCCACAAATTTCTCAGTTTCCCCTGAGAATGTAGGAATAGAGATACGAGGGAGGAGGTTATCACTGAGCGGAGTAACATGAGTAATTTCTCCTCTATTCAAAGGTTGAACAGTTGCTGTCTGCGCAAAGGCAAGATAATTCTCTTTTGCCTGATCTACTGCATCAGAGAAAGACCATTCTTCCGCTGAGATAGAGATGGTGAAATTCCCAACCTCATCATCATTTAATGAGACATTAAAGAGCTCAATTGCTGCACGGATTTCTGCCCATTCGGCTTCCGACTTAACCAACCTATCAAATTTAGTTCTAAACTTAGAAGCAGTATCAGCTGTCAAAGCTTTTGACGTCAGAAAAATATCGCTGACCAAGGCAAACACTTTTTCCCTACGAGAGAGCAAAAATCTATATTTTTGAACGGTAGACAACTTCTCAAATGAAGACATGATGACAATTATACAAGAAACGAGACTAAATAAATATAGAATAAAAATAGGAACTAACCACTACTAGGGTAAGACAGATATTAGACCAAGAAGAGCGAATATACAAATCTATGTAACATAAGAAGCTAAATTACCAAATAAAAGTGGAACCAAAGGTCCCTGTTCGGGCGCCATTAAATTGTACCGCTGAATAAATTTGATTTGAAAGAATATTAAAACAAAAGAAAAACAGTTTAAAGCGAGACTCACTTACCCACACCTGGGGTGGTACAATTTATCCGGATAGACAACGGATAGCCAGGTTCAATTAGGTAGAAACCCAGGTGATCCAAATAAAAAAAAAAAAAAGAGAAAACAACAAGATACTCCAGAGCTGGTAACTATATTGAAATAAAGTACAAAATGTTCCCAGTAAGACAACAAATACATGTACACACATATATATACCTTAAATATTATAAATATCTATGAATACCAAAAAAAATAAATAAATAAATAAATGCCCAAATAAAGGGTAAGCATGAATACATATATATACTCTAAATATCACAAGAAGAACTAATATCATTCCAATACTGAACAATATAGCAAAAGGTATCGATAGATAAACACACATGTATATACCCCAGATACTATCAGTAATCTGGGAAGAACAAAATTAGACTCTAAATAAAAGCATAAATAGATATATATATATATATATAAAAATATCACAAGAAGAATCAATATTATCCAAGTATTGAATAATATAGCAAAAGGTATCGATAGATAACCACACATGTATACACACCAGATACTATCAGTAATCTGGGAAGAACAAGATTAGACTCTAAATAAAAGCATAAATATATATATATATATATATACATAAAAATATCACAAGAAGAATCAATATTATCCAAGTATTGAATAATATAGCAAAAGGTATCGATAGATAACCACACATGTATATACACCAGATACTATCAGTAATCTGGGAAGAACAAAATTAGACTCTAAATAAAAGCATAAATAGATATATATATATATATAAAAATATCACAAGAAGAATCAATATTATCCAAGTATTGAATAATATAGCAACATGGTATCGATAGATAAACACACATGTATATACACCAGATACTATCAGTAATCTGGGAAGAACAAAATTAGACTCTAAATAAAAGCATAAATATATATATACATAAAAATATCACAAGAAGAATCAATATTATCCAAGTATTGAATAATATAGTTACTTGCACTCATGGCAGTACTTGAACGGCAAAAGGGAAAAAAAAAGTTTAAATGAGGCCTGGAGATAAATGAAACGTGGAGACTGGTATCCAGTAGAAGATAAAATGGATGGGTTACTCACTCATATGTCCCACAATATGCTCTAGAAGCCTACCACATGGAGTTCCAATCACATGTTCGGCCAAAACGATAAACCGAGAAGACAAATGCCGCCTCTTCGTGCTACTGGGTCTTCATTTTCATTGTTAACAAAAAGGACGCCTCAGTCCCTCCTTAAAAGCTGGAAACCTCATATTTGCAAAGAATAACTTTTTTTCCTTAGCACCTGCTTCTACGCCATTTTCTCACAGACCCCCTTCGAACCGACGCCACTCCTCCAAGGCCTACCGACCACGGGGGAAAAAAACAGAAGAATAAAAATCTTAAATTATATACGAAACTGTTACATCCAAAATGGAGAAGAAAATTGACTATCTTTTGTGGATAGTAAACATTTACAAGTGGTGCGAATTCCAAATAAAATATAAAACGTGAAACGTTATCAGTCCAAAGAGGTAGAGAAAGCAGGTTCTCACTCCCCGCAGGGCGCCACGTCACAGAAGACAAAATATCTCCTATAAAAAACATAAATAAAATGCAATAAGCATCAAACAAATAGTATTTGCAAATCACGGGAGTGGACAGTACCTGCAGAAACTGCAAATCACGGGAGTGGACAGTACCTGCAGAAACAAGCAGAAACTGAAAATCACGGGAGTGGACAGTACCTGCAGAAACAAGCAGAAACTGAAAATCACGGCAGTGGACAGTACCTGCAGAAACAAGCAGAAACTGCAAATCACGGGAGTGGACAGTACCTGCAGAAACAAGCAGAAACTGCAAATCACGGGAGTGGACAGTACCTGCAGAAACAAGCAGAAACTGCAAATTGATTATTACTAGGGACCGGATACTTAGGTTTTCACCTATTTTTTTCCTTTCTTCCAAACATGATAATGGTCGGTTTTTTATATGATTCACGCCTTGTAGTATCATTCATGCAAATTTGGAAGAACCTAAAAAAACCTAATCCGGATGATATCACCGAAATAACGATCGAACGACCTAGACATATCTAATCTTTGAAATAGAAAATACAATGCAATGAACTCCCATTTTAACACACTGCGTAAAAAATAAAAACAGCTTGTTGACGCTTTGGATATGAATGAAGCAGCTGCCACTTCTAAGGATTTGATGTTACTCTAGACCGATGAGATTCGTGGTGCACTTGCATTCCTAAGAGCACATTTCTCAGAACTTCTAAATCTCATAGGAAAATTGGAATCGTCAACACTGGAGCTAAATGCAATGAAATACTCCCCTATGACGTCTTGTGACGTAAACGGGCGCATCTTTATCTTTCTCTGCTTTAAAGGCGCTCCTCAGAGACAGCAGGAAGAATTTCACCGTCGAAAACCTGGGTACCTATATGAGAGTTTACTGTAACAAGGGGTAATACCTATTTTAGGTGTGGTAATTTTTCCATGATTAAATTATTTATTTTTAAACATAGTTAAATACTTTTCTAAAGGCAGTGAAATTCTTCCTGATGCTTCTTAGAAGTTAGAACTCTTTAGCAGAGAAACATAAAAATGTCCTTTACATATTTGTTTTAATTGTTTGGTTTTATGTTCTTATTTATTTATTTTTATTAATGTATGTTTTATTAAATAATTTAATTTGTTTTTATTTTTATTTTATTTAAATAAATTTCATTCACTTTGTTTTTTAAATAAATATTTTGTAGAATATTTGGACCACTTATCCTTTTTTTTAAAAAAAAAAAATCTTGAACTTATTTTTTGAACCTATTGAAACTTTTTTATCACCTAAACAAAACCTAAAATGGATTTTTGAATAAAAACCTAAAAAAGGCCTAATTTTCTCACCTAAAAAAAAACCTAAAATGGATTTTTAAATAAAACCCTAAAAAGACCTATTTTTTGAACCTATTCAAAGCATTTTTATCGCCTAATAAAACCTAAAATGGATTTTTAAATAAAAACCTAAAAAAAAAGTCCGTCTCGCAGGAACTGCATCATCTTAGCGCGGTTCCGTTCATATCCCTAGTCTAATTTGGAAAGATTAAAATAGAAGCAGTTATTATTTTGGTCCCACCAGTCTTTTTTTTTTTTAATTAATTATTTTAATGGCGTGTCAACCCTTAAGGTCACTAACGCCATTCCTGTTTATAGTAAAGTCTTGAAAGGTCATGATTTACAATCTTACCTGGAAGGGTCGGCTAACACTAAAAACGGACCCGCTAGTGACAAGGTCTTGGAATCCTTGAAATCTATATTTCTAACAATAAATTGTTTTTGTTATTTTACTGAACCAGTTTTATTGTCAAATACATTATCCAACTATAAGCAATTAAAAAATAACAAGGAATAAAACAGACAATACCATAAAAGAAAAAAAAATTAAGGACAATATACGAAGATTCCGAACCATTTCACGCCTGTTAATAAAATATTTTATTCTAATCCCAATAACGCAACATTTATACACAAATAAACTTTTTTTAGGTACCTATTTACCTATACGTATAAAATAAGATTATAATGAGCAATCCACTGTGGCATACACCAAGTACTACCACCGTGTGGAGTGCAACTAGTATAGACCGGTACGTCAGTACCACTGTGGTATGTAAAGAGCGGCTGTTCTGATACTGGCAAAAATTAGAAATCCTACATTCCTACAGTTGTTTGGAGGCTTATCTTTATGACCCTAGAAAGGAACTTACAGATGACGAGGGTACACTGGGCGATACCTGTACTGGGAATGCCCTCCACCCTAAGCCTCCTAGCTCCTCACCTTCGAATTCAGATGATTTTGTTCAATGAATTAAAAAAAATAAATTAATAAATAGATAAAAACTTCTGAAAATAGGGAATACCAAAAACAATTCTAAAAAACGAAATCAACACCAGTACAGTAATCTAGATATTCATAGGGCATCTTCGAATTCCAAGATGCCGTTGAAACAAAATATTGTTTCTATTTATACGTATCCTGTTTTATTGACTAATACATTTGACTACTATAAGCAATCACAAAAATAACGAGCAGTGAAAAAAAAACTGTAGGAAACACACAAAAAGATTCGTTCAAATGAACGAAATTACCTTTGTTTTAAGCACTTATTTCTCCAAATATGACCATCCCATCGCAAATGTCTTCAAAACATTTTTTGTAGAAAATTTAGTAACCTTTCGAATGGTAATATTTTGCTTGCCAAGATTCCAAACCGTTTTCGTGATATTAATGAAAATATACGAAGTTCCCAAAACTCTTCATGTCTAAAAATGAAATATTTTATTTTAATCCTTCCTTTACTCCAAACGTAACCAAATTTTCAACATATTAGTTCTGATAAAATTCAAACATGCAGAAAATGTTTCAACTGAATCCCATAATTCTAAGTACCAAAATCAAAGACAAAAAGAACAGTTCGAATGAGCGAAATCAATTACTTTAAAGTTTTAAGCACTTATTTCTCCAATTGACATCGCCTAATTAAAACTTTCTTCAGAACCTTTTTTGTAGAGCATTTAGTAAGCTTTCGAATGGTAATCTTCCGCTTTACAAGATTGTCAACGGTTTTCGAGATACTAACGAAAGTATACAAAGTTACCAAAACTATTTTTGTCTATTAATAAAATATTTTATTCTAACCCTTCCTTTACTCTAAACGTAACAAAAATTTCAACATATTAGTGTTAATGAAATTAGAACATGCAGAAAATGTTTCAACTGTATCACATAATTCTAAGTACCAAAATCAAAGACAAAGAACCCTCCCTCGGAAAGACGCTAGGCAGTTGAAAAGCCATATCTTGGAAATCCATATCTCTAACATTAAATTCTTTTTCTTATTTTTCTTAACCTGTTTTATTTTCAAATACATTATCCAACTATAAGCAATTAAAAAATAACAAGGAATAAAAAAACAGACAAAAAGAACAGTTCGAATAAGCGAAATCAATTACTTTAAAGCTTTAAGCTCTTATTTCTCCGATTGACATCGCCTAATCAAAACTTTCATTAGAACCTTTTTTTTAGAGCATTTAATAAGCTTTCTAATGGTATTCTTCCGTTTACCAAGATTCTCAACCTTTTTCGAGATATTAAGGAAAGTAAACAAAGTTACTAAAACTTTTTGTCTGTTAATAACATATTTTATTCTAACCCTTCCTTAACTCCAAACGTAACCAAAATTTCAACATATTAGTTTTGATGAATGTAGAACATGCAGAAAATGTTTCAACTGAATCCCATGATTCTAAGTACCCAAACCAAAAAGTCCGACTCGCAGAAACTGCGTCTTCTTAGCGCGGTTCCAGTTTTTTTTTTTTTTTTTTTTTTTTTTTTTTTTTTTTTTTTTTTTTTTTTACGGCACATCTACATCTAGGTCATTAGCGCCGACATCCAGGGTGTAGCGAGGAATTTCACCAGCGAGCCGTGGGATGATAAAATTCCTGCCGGAGGCTGGGAATCGAACCCACCATCTCCCGCTTATGAATCCAAGGCGCTAGCCATTAGACCACGGGACACCCCGGTTCCTGATCATATCCCTATTCTCATTTGAAAAGCATAGAATAGAAACAGATAATATTTTCCTCGGCCTTTGTTCAAAGGGTTTTATGGCTGGCTATACCTGGGGTCAGGTCCGCAAGACCCTAGAATCCTCTTCTACCGATACTTCATTTCATACGTTTCAATGAATTGGAAAATATCAAATATTTTCACACATTCCTGTGTTCTTTTACTATAGTAATAATTCTACAGATAAAATCAATTAAAAAATAAAATAAAAAAACCAACAGCATAAAGGCAATTGAAAATATTCAAAAGACGTCAACGAATCTTTTTCTCTTGGCAAGCTATATTTCTAACAATGAATTATTTTTCTTATTTTGCCTAATCTGTTTTATTGTAAAATACATTATCCAACTATAAGCAATTAAAAAATAACAAGGAATAAAAACAGACAAAAAGAACAGTTCGAATAAGCAAAATCAATTACTTTAATGTTTTAAGCACTTATTTCTCCGATTGACATCGCCTAATCAAAACTTTCATCAGAACCTTTTTTGTAGAGCATTTAGTAAGCTTTCTAATGGTATTCTTTTGTTTACCAAATTCTTAACCTTTTTCGAGATATTAAGGAAAATATACAAAGTTACCAAAACTTTTTATGTCTGTTAATAAAATATTTTATTCTAACCCTTCCTTAACTCCAAACGTAACCAAAATTTCAACATATTAGTTTTAATGAAAGTAGAACATGCAGAAAATGTTTCAACTGAATCCCATGATTCTAAGTACCCAAATTAAAAACGGTATTCAAAAACTATTTTTCCAATTTTCTCGAAAACGGTTAAAGCTATCGCCGTGAAAATGGTTTCATTCGTTTTCCTAGCCCAAGGAGCCTATAAAAAGAGTACTTACAAGCTTATGAACTCAAAAACGTAAGCGTTACGATTTTTTCTGCGCGAATTTCGCCCCAAACTCCATCTTCCAGTGGGCGGATTTTGCTGGTTAACGAACTTAATCTTTCATATTGGACGACTGATTTTTGTACCAAATTTCATCAAAATCGGACCATTCGTCTTCGAGCTAGAGAGCGAACAGACAAATATATATATATATATATATATATATATATATATATTTGTTATATATATATATATATATATATATATATATATACATATATATATATATACAAATTTGAACCACCGTTATTTTCGGTCTCTAGGGGTTCTGAAACGCGAAATTTTCTTGTCGGCACTTCCAGATTGTTTCATTGTATCAACCTTATAAGCGGGGTTCCTCCCTATGGGGGAGGGAGGAACCGCGCTAAAAGACCTATTATGCCTGTTGCAAAAACCTAATTGGGTACTTATTTTATCCTAAAAATCCGGTCCCTAATTATTACATATTTAAGAAACCATTACATCTTTATTTTTATCGATTTTTTTTTTTTTCATTTTTCTCCGTTTTTTGCTGATTAACCCTTAATAGTGACTTCAGATTCGTGTTCAGCGGTAAAAAATACGTCAGAAAAAATGTGTCCGATACCCCGTACAACCACTTTTTAGCGCGGTTCCTCCCTCCCCCATAGGGAGGAACCCCGCTTATAAGGTTGATACAATGAAACAATCCGGAAGTGCCGACAAGAAAATTTCGCGTTTCAGAACCCCTAGAGACCGAAAATAACGGTGGTTCAAATTTGTATATATATATATATATATATATATATATATATATATATATATATATGTGTATATATATATATATATATATATATTTGTCTGTTCGCTCATTTCTGGCTTCCCTGATGGTCCGATTTTGATGAAATTTGGTACAAAAATCTGTCGTCCAATTTGAAAGGCCAAGATCGTTAACCAGCAAAATCCGCCCACTGGAAGATGGCGTTTGGGGCGAAATTCGCGCAAAAAAAATCGTAAAGCTTACGTTTTTGAGTTCATAAGCTTGCAAGTACTCTTTTTATAGGCTTCTTGGGCTAAGAAAACGAATGGAACCATTTTCAGGGCGATAGCTTTAAGCGTTTTCGAGAAAACTGAAAAAATAATTTTTGAATGCCGTTTTTGGTTTGGGTACTTAGAATCATGGGATTCAGTTGAAACATTTACTGCATGTTCTACTTTCATTAAAACTAATATGTTGAAATTTTGGTTGCGTTTGGAGTTAAGGAAGGGTTAGAATAAAATATTTTATTAACAGACATAAAAAAGTTTTGGTAACTTTGTATACTTTCCTTAATATCTCCAAAAAGGTTGAGAATTTGGGAAACGGAAGAATACCATTAGAAAGCTTACTAAATGCTCTACAAAAAATAGTCTAATGAAAGTTTTGATTAGGCGATGTCAATCGGAGAAATAAGTGCTTAAAACTTTAAAGCAATTGATTTCGCTTATTCGAAATGTTCTTTTTGTCATTGATTTTAAAACTTAAAATTATGGGATTCAGTTGAAACATTTTCTGCATGTTTGAATTTCATCAACACTAATATGTTAAAATTTTGGTTACGTTTGGAGCTAAAGAAGGATTAGAATACAATATTTTATTAACAGACATGAAATGTTTTGGGAACTTCGTATACATTCCCTAATATCTCGAAGACGGTTAGGAATATTGGTAAACGGAGGGTTACCATGCGAAAGCTTACTAAATGTTCTACAAAAAAGATTCTGAAACAATTTTTGATTAGGCTATGTCAATTGGAGAAATAAGTGCTTAAACTTTGAAGTAATTGATTTCGTTTATTCGAACGGTTCATTTTGTTTGTTTTTATTTCTCGTTATTTTTTAATTGCTTAAAGTTGGATAATGTATTTGACAATAAAACAGATTAATTAAAATAAGAAAAACAATTCATTGTTAAAAATATATCAGGCTGTACCGTATGAAATGTCAGTTTTGGATTTGTCAATTTCCTTCAAATGTCTTGAATCTGTCGAGGCTCCTACTCCAAGTTCTTTGACATATTCCCTAGTGTTTTTAATTGCTTATAGTAGTCAAATGTATTTGTCAATAAAACAGGATACGTATAATTAGAATCAATATTTTGTTTGTTAGAATTCGAATATGCCGTATGAATATCTAGATTACAGTACTGGTGTTGATTTCGTTCTTTAGAATTATTCTTGGTATTCCCTATTTTCATCTGTTACCCATAGTTTTTTATTGTTAGTAGTTTTTTCTTATTGATTATAGAATATAAATCTATTTGGCTATAAAACAGGATACGTAAAATTAGTGACAATATTTCGGAGATTTCTGAGCGAAATACTTTTAAGATTTTCTACCACCACGAACGGCTTTTTTCCTCTATTTTTATCCAAGATAGGCTTTATTTGCCATATTATTCTATATATGTTTTATTCTGATGAAATGTCGTGTTTTTGCTGTGGATTTTAAATACAATGTGTCTAAGATTGGATAACATTAGCGAGTCTACATAGTTAAGAACCGACGACGGAGGATTACTTCTTGCTATGATTTAGTCTACATATGTATATTAAGTCCTAAATCCAAAAAATAAACTTCACAACGGCTAGATACTATGAGCGAATATGGCGGTTCAATGCCCGTAGAAACAAGGGAGCTGCAGGAAATTTACCTGCTAAGAGTTAATCCTCAAGAGCTGTAAATATACCCCAGGTATCTGCCGACACAAATACAAAGCCTAGGCGGAGAGCACCCCAAAAACTCAGATCCAAACATAGGTTATATACTAAATATTCATAAAGACTACTTAGTTGTAAACCGATTCATCAATTAGCAATCAATAGTTTTCAACAAATGTTATATACTAAATATTGATAAAAAGTATTTAATTAGAAAAAAAACAATATTCCACAAGACTTGTTTTCGGTCCATTTGTGTCTACTCCATAGACTTAATTAGGTATATTATTCTATTGTAGTTGGGCAACTAAACTTTGTTTTATTTTGTTAAATAAAGGTTTTTTTCTTGACTTGTTATTCGTTAAGACTTTTATTTGTCCTTGTGTATTTACTAGATAGGTTTTATTCGGCATGTTATTCTATATAGGCTATATTAGGCAGGGTATTCTACTCAATCTTGTGTACTTCTTCTTGATCCTTCTGTACATGGGCGTATATAAAAACAATTTCGGGGGGGCTGAGACCATTTCCAGGGTATGGAATACTAAATATTTAGAGCTTGGAATAGTTTTAGGCAACTAAAACGCTATTACATGTAAAATAAAATATGTTTTATGAACTAAGTGATCTTATTTAATTTATTTTTAAGGGTTTTACGAGAAGTTTTTATCATCAATTCAAAATTTCGGGAGGGGCTGCAGCCCCTCAGCCCCCCCCCCCTCATATACGCCCATGCTTCTGTATCCTCTAGAAAGGCTTTATTAGGCATATTTTGTATCTATTTATAGAGCTTGGCTTTAGAATGAGAGCCAGATTCTGTAATTTCCGCTTCTGTGTAAAAGTTAGCTACTGTCGGTGTCCCTGACGCCTTAATATCACTTTTATTCGAGATGTTCGATAGGTTTTTGACAATTTTCACGAGATATATAAAAAAAAATAAGTTTATTTCTTTTCTAAGCTTATCAAATGGCACTAGGGACATGAACGGAACCGCGCTAAGATGCTGCAGTTCCTGCGAGTCGGACTTTTCTGTGTGTGGACCTGTGTTATAAACAGAAAAATAACGATGGCTTTCTAGTAGAAAATATTTCAGTCCAAAAACTTCAAGAACTTCATCACCCTACTATTTGAGAGATACATGAAATATTATTTGTTTGCATGATTAAACTTCCGACTGGAGTGTGTATTTTTTTTTACTGGAGTGTGCTAACGCATATCTCTTCAAATAGTCAAAATAAACAATCAAATTCTATCTTTACAAAACGAAATGTACACGTGAGAATATCATAGTAACATTTTTTAATAATCATCCATTTTTTTAGATGTTCTCTTCAGCCTGTTTTTAACCTTTTTTAGAATGAATAAGATATACACAAATCATGTAGCACTAGTATTTCTAAAGTGGCACGACTCAAAAATCAGTGTTTTAGCGCGGTTCCTCCCTCCCCCATACGGAGGAACCCCGCTTATAAGGTTGATACAATGAAACAATCCGGAAGTGCCGACTAGAAAGTTTCGCGTTTCAGAACCCCTAGAGACCGAAAATAACGGTGGTTCAAATTTGTATATATATATATATATTTGTCTGTTCGCTCTGTAACTCCCAGACGAATGGTCCGATTTTGATGAAATTTGGTACAAAAATCTTTCGTCTAATTTGAAATGTCAAGTTCGTTAACCAGCAAAATCCGCCTACTGGAAGATGGCGTTTGGGGCGAAATTCGCGCAAAAAAAATCGTAACGCTTACGTTTTGTAGTTCATAAGCTTGAAAGTACTCGTTTTATATGCTTCTTGGGCGAGGAAAACGAATGAAACCATTTTCAAGGCGATAGCTTTAACCGTTTTCGAGAAAATTGGAAAAATAGTTTTTGAATACCGTTTTTGGTTTGTGTACTTAGAATCATGGGATTCAGTTGAAACATTTTCTGCATGTTCTACTTTCATCAAAACTAATATGTTGAAATTTTGGTTACATTTGAAGTTAAGGAAGGGTTAGAATAAAATATTTTATCAACAGACATGGAAAGTTTTTGGAACTTCGTATGCTTTCCTGAATATCTCGAAAAAGATTGACAATCTTGTGAAGCGGAAGATTACCCTTCGAAAGCTTACTAAATGCTCTACAAAAAAGGTTCTGAACAAAGTTTTAATCAGGCGATGTCAATCGGAGAAATAAGAGCTTAAAACTTTAAAGTAATTGATTTCGCTTATTCGAACTGTTCTTTTTGTCTGTTTTTTATTCCTTGTTATTTTTTAATTGCTTATAGTTGGATAATGTATTTGAAAATAAAACAGGTTAAGAAAAATAAGAAAAACAATTTAATGTTAGAGATATAGATTTCCAGGATTCAAAGACCTTGTCACTAGCGGGTCCGTTTCTAGTGTTAGCAGACCCTTCCAGATAAGATTGTAAATCATGACCTTTCAAGACTTTACTACACACAGGAATGGCGTTAGTGACCTTAAGGGTTGACACGCCATTATAACAATTAATTTAAAAAAAAAATACTGGTGGAACGAAAATAATAACTGCTTCTATTTTAATCTTTCCAAATTAGACTAGGGATATGAACGGAACCGCGCTAAGATGATGCAGTTCCTGCGAGACGGACATTTTTTAGTTATGAGTATGAAAGGCATTGGTGTATATCTCTCTATCAACCACCAAAGCTGTATGTACCTTGCTTCCCCTTTCCTGTCTTAATCCTAAGGCCCTTACATAGGCAAGAGTGACACATTTTAAGATGAGTTTTATTTTGAGGTACTTTAGAAATACTAGTGCGATATAAAAAAGCATATTTGATACTCGTAATTCAGTAAATTTAGGTACTGAAATAATATTCAAGGGGAAAAAACGTTTCTAGTAATAATCAACTATAAGTAAAGATGGAATGGTTGGGATTCGGCTAAAGATACTGTGGAGATGTAATGATTGGACAAGCGACCACTGGTGGACCAATGAGAAGCATCCGGGCCAGCCAATAGGGAAGAGCGCTTGGCCGAGCACTCCCGACTTTGACCGAGGCACTCCGACCTCGGCCTATGATTAGGGGCGTGCCTGCTTCCCAGCATTCATTCGGATCCGGCTCTCCCTCCAGAACACACCAGCTCTCTCAGGACCAGCCTCCAGCCATGCACTCAGGACCAAGGACCTAGCTACCTGCTCGAGCTCTCTCTCTCTCTGGACAAAGTACGAAGCTGCCGTCTCGATGTCCCCAGTGGTCAAGCCAGCCTCCAGTCATTACACTCCCGACTCCTACTTTCCCCAACTCTAGTCAATACCTGGCTTATTTATTTACTTCCTTACCCCTCTCACTCCTGCTTCGAGGAACGGCTACGGCTCAGTACCGAACACCTTCTCCCCGACTCAGTGGAACAGCTAAGGCCTAGTACCTAGTCGGTATCCCCAGGTTCAAGGAAGCGCCCTTAACCGGGACACAGTACTTACCTGGTTACCTTCTCCCGACACATCCTTCCTACCCTTCCTAACCTACCTTTAGTAGCGACACTCATCCGCTACAAAACCTCAATATGACTTTTTTTAATAAAAAATCTATATTTTGGACGTTTCGGCATACTCATTGGTAGCCTTCGTCAGCTAAAATGACAAGAAAAACAGAAATTAATAAAAAAAAAAGTTTATAATTGGCATAAGTAACAGAAATATAAATACACTTAACTTATTATAAAAGAAAAATTTGGTCTTAAATTCATAGAATTAGTAGAATGAAAATCAAAAGAAACATAACAAAAAGAAGAAAAAAAGCTATTATATTCTTCTTTTTGTTATGTTTCTTTTGATTTTCATTCTACTAATTCTATGAATTTAAGACCAAATTTTTCTTTTATAATAAGTTAAGTGTATTTATATTTCTGTTACTTATGCCAATTATAAACTTTTTTTTTTATTAATTTCTGTTTTTCTTGTCATTTTAGCTGACGAAGGCTACCAATGAGTATGCCGAAACGTCCAAAATATAGATTTTTTATTAAAAAAAATCATATTGAGGTTCCTTTAGTCGAATCCCAACCATTCCATCTTTACTTATCACCTCGACGGCTAAGTATCTAATCATCATAATCAACTATAGTCATTAAATTACCATAAATAAAGCTAAATAATAAATAAAGTAATATAGTAACAATATTATATCCATCATTACTTTTATCGTTTTATTTATTGCTTATTATTATTTATTTTGTTATCAATTCCCCGCTTTACTTGCATGATTGTATAAAGTAGGGGAGGAGATGAACACTTTGAAATATTAATTAAATGGTGAGGGTTTAGTCTACAAACTACTTAGAATATTACAAAGCTTTTAGGTTCATAAATAATTCACGTGCATATTATATATATATATATATATATATATATATATATATATATATATATATATTACTAATGTTTATTAAATAAATCAAAGGTAAATATGAATCATTAAGCAAAATAAAACATGCTTAATCGTATATTAATATGGCTGTGAGATAATGTGAATTTATTAATTTGTTTATATCTATTGACTTGGTTTCTTTTAGGAATCTTTTTTTTTTTAATTATGACGCTCAAATATAGCATTATTTATTGACAGGACATGCATTTCTGACGATGGACTAGTAATCCGAAACGTCGCAATTATATGATAAAAGTATATGTGAACTTTTGTGTGGGTTATTCTTCATCTTGGATTGTATTATTAATTAATACCCTTTACCTTTTCATCGAAAGCAAATAATTTTTTTTTTTTTTTTTTTTTTTTATAAATATTTATATATGATGAGGAGCAGCTACTAAAATGATCCTACTAAAGAACCAAACATTTCTGCCCACATCATAGGTTGCAGAAGGATTATGTCGTGCTAGATTCTAGCATTAGAAAATGAAAGACCGGACCGAGTAGAAAAGACCCAGATAAAGGATGAATCCTTCTGCTAAGAGGACGAAGCATCAAGAGAATTCTGTTGCCATTCAGGTGAGGTGGAGTGGTGGCAGTATTGTTCTCAGCAGGGTGCATGAAAAAAAAAATGAAAAGATCTGCTTCCTTTTTGGCAGTAATCAATCCAAGAGCATTTGGGGACGATTCTTTTCAGAAGTAAACATTCCTTTCCTAAAAATGTTGTGTATCCTACAAAAATTCGTCAGCAAGTCAGCCGGCCTTACAAATCTGAAATATTTTTTCCTATGATACATTTTTCACAATTGGCCCGCAAGATTTGTAAAATTGGAGCACATTCCTATGCAAGGCAACTACAAACAACAAAAATAAATAGATGTTGCTACTTCATATAAATAAATCATCATAAATTATGATAACTTTATTTCTCAATTACTTATTGATTATGTGCACAAGGTAATTAACTTCTTAGTAAGGAAATAATATGAAATTTAATGCTAAAGAAAGTCATTTAATGCTGGGATATTCCCTCGTATATACAAAGAAGAGCCCATTAGTTGAGAGATACGATTACTGTAGCAACAACATTACAGAAAATAAAAAAATAAAGTAAGCATTAAAAAATTAAATATGAGTTTATAATAACTAAAGAAAAATTATTTGAATTCTTTCATAATTATTTTCCTAAAATTAATAAAAGCACAGGTTTCAATGTTAACCGACTGAATGTGTCACACAGTGTAAAAAATCATCTTTACAATCTCTGTGGAACCTTTTGTTATAAGCCACTTAATCAAGTCATACATGGGACTTTGTTTAGCTTAAAGTGAAATATACACCCAATAAAAAAAAAAAAAGCTTCATTTGTAATATAGTGGTCATGTCGCTAGGACGATTGGTTTCCGAAAAATAAGTGAAAACCTTAAAAATGGGACCTTCTAACCCCCCAATCCCGGTACCCCGGTTCAAAGGCTACGGGCGGGGACTGTTGATCTCCTAACTAGCCGAAAAAAAGTGAATAAGTCAAAAACTGTGCTTCAAACATTTGAATCTATAATTCTTTGTTTCCCGGTCTAACACTCCAAGTACATCAAATTCTTATAGGAAACAAGAGTAATTATTTGAACAGAATTTGGAGCAAGATGGACAATCTCGAGGATGACAAGTGGCTTCCTACAATACTTAAGCGCGTTCCGTAACAAATTCTGTATTTACACTGAATCAATTTGAATGTCGTTGGGAATACAGAACTACAGATATCCGGGGGTTAAACAGCTGCTTATCAATTTACGTCCAGACCTATGAAAATAGATAAATAAATTTAAAATTTTATTGGGATAAAATTTATCATTAACATGTACTTTCTTAGAAGGTTTTAAATTACTAGCAGTTCCCCAGCGTGCCATGCTACACCTACTTTTTGCAAAAATCGATAACAGCAAAAATAAATTAGAAACCAAATAAGTAATATTAAAATCTAATAACACAAATCTGTAACTGTTCGGGTTCATAGTTTCGATCCCGTGACCTCTGAACTGTGAGTCGTAAACGATTTTATCTAGTTAAGAACACTCCCCGGATCAAGACCTACATGTGTGACAAGTTTGATCAAAATTGGTCAAACGTTGTGGTTTTGTATAAAAAACAAACATACAGACAAACAGCTGATACACGATTTTCACCTATCCTATGACACTCCCCGTATCTAGACCTACCTACATACCAAGTTTGGTCAACATCGGTCAAACGGTGTGTATTTGTACAAGAAACAAACATACAGAGAGACAGCTGCTAGACGTTTTTGACATAGCCTATGACACTCCTCGGATCAAGACCTACCTGTATGCCAAGTATGGTCAAAATCAGTCGAAAGGTATGGATTCGTAAAACGAACAAACATATAGACTAACGGACACCAGACAGACACGTGCTATTTATATAGGCATAAATTAATGAAAACATCGTTTTAAAAAACTAAAATTAATTTTCGAAAGATTACTAAATCAACTGAGTGTTTAGTAAGCCAATATGTTTGGGCAGTGGTGTGTGCTTTGTTAAATAAAGAATTTCTTCTTCTAAATACCAGAATCAGTCTAATTTAAATGCATAAATTACAAAGATTACCATCTTCCCATCTTGCAAAATTCTGATGATTAATGATGATTCCTAAAAAACTTGGAGCTTAATGAATAAAGATCTGATGTTAATGAAGTGCTCTGAACAAGCAGATTACATCCAGAGACATTGATGGATCACTGGTGAACTAATTTAATTATGTATTGGTGCTCAAGAACTTCTTAAAAGTTTATTATAATTGTATGTAGAAATTCTACTTTAAAGGCCTCCCCGCTTCTGCTGTTTGTTTTACGTTTTTGTGGCTCGTTTTCCTCTTCCCATAGAAAAACTGACGAGTAAGGTTTTACGTGTGTGAGTTTGTGTTGTTTGATGTGTCTAAAACCCTGGATAGAACATTAAACGAGGAAATTAATATGGCACCTAAAGAAACATAATAATCTTCAATGTGGGTTCAGAACAGGGCACTTCACGATTAATCATATTTCAAGACTATAGAATGACATGCTAGAGGCTTTTGATAGAAATCTGTCGATAATAGCAGTTTTTTCGAATATTGAAAAAGTAATTAATAGTGTTTTGAGGTAGCTCATTTTAGCAGAACTGCTTAAGTGGGATATTGCCAGAAATATTTTTATTTTATGTACGTTGAAGGTGAGGATGTGGTAGGATCAATGGATTCTCGAGGTAACTTGCAGGAGTTGCTCCTCAAAAGTTTTTTAAACATCACTTTATGTTTGTGACGTCTGGAACCTGTTTCGTTCATCATCAGGCATCTACAAAGTAAACTAAAATTAAACCCAAGAATAAGGAGGAAAACTTCTCCTTTGTCACAAATACAAATACAATTTATGAGCTTTATAATAATAAAATATATTAAGAACCATAAATTAAGTCGTATTAAGGCCTATTTTTAATTTTCAAGTTTTATATTAAATTCTGAATTTTGAGAGTGAACGTTAAATCCGAGAATGATTCTTCTAAATGGGCGTTAGAATTATAGTAATTAAATATAGTGATATCATTTTTAGTTTAAGGAAATTCATAGAAGGTCCTATTGAGGATATTTATGACCAGATACAGAAGAATGGAGTACCACAGGGATGTATGTTAAGTACCACCCTTTTTAGTATCAATACATAGCTAAAACAATACCACATTGTATGCTACTTATACAAGAATGAAGGAAAACCCAAATGTGTAGAATTCATGAAACTGGTTCGGAAATCGTGAAATATATTAAGCATTTTTTGTTCTTCTTTAAAGCTTAATACATTTCCTACGAAATCCTATATCTATATTTCCTATGTGGAATTTTCGATATAGCGATGTCATTCGAAAAAATTGGTGCTCAAAGTTCGAAAGTGCATATCTCAGTCTTTTTAACGATGGTTGGCTCTTTTTGCGTCTCTTATCAATTGTTTGTTGTTTAGCTTTGGTTTTTAAAAAATAAAATACAAGTAAATGAGAAACGTGTATTGTTGTTTTCATAGCAGAAATTGGCGAGGATGAGTGAGTAATTTCCACTTGGCTACTAACACTTTCCTGTTTATTGTGACGCGCAACAAATCTCGCTCAAAAAAATAGTATCAACTGTTTCCATTCCATGTTTTACAAATGAAATTTAAAATAAGAACAGATGACGCAGTTCCTGCGAGTCGGACGTTTTTCTATTTGTGAATTGCTCGTCTACATGGATTGAGTTTTTATCAAAAATATTTCAATATCTCGATTTCTATAAAATTAGTATTTTAGTAAAACAAGGTAAGAAAATGAGAAACAGAGTTATAATGTTTCCAAGAGCGAACGTTGAGAAAGAGTAAAGATTAATTTCCGCTTGGGATGCAGTTTTCTGTTTTTGGGCACTTAAAATCTTATATCTCTTCTCTTTGAGAATTTATGGTTTATGTCTTTTATTCCTTTCCTGCACTAGGGATATGACTGAAAACGCGCAAAGATGACGCAGTTCCTGCAAGTCTTGTTTTGTTTTTTTCTACTTGTATATTGCTCATCTACATTAAATTAGCCATTATCAGATCGCTGACTAACTTCCCAACGCCAACTTGTGAATGAACAGTAACGCCGCCCCGTTGAATCGAATTGAAAGGCCCAACAGTCGAAGCCAAACCGAACTTGTATATATTCCAGTCCCTGCCCGGATGAAGTTAGAGAACAAAGCAGATTACTGGAACTAAAGTCTTGTCGAAGCGGATACTAGCCAATCAGTAACTTCCAACAAGGCTTTGGTAGGGATCTGATGCTTGTGGCAAACCAATTCTCAACTTCTGCACAACATCTCCGTTCCTCTCTCAGGTTCCAGGAGATACAACTTAACACACCGCTTAACATTAGTACAAGATAAATTAAGTACTTAGCGTTATTGATCTTGGTTTTAATTGTGATTTTTAAATTGTTTGAGTATTTCATTATAAAGGCACACACACACACACACACACACACACACACACACACACACACACACACACAAAAGTGGTAATTTCCAAAGCACCATACATATATTTCGACACGTAAGGTATTACAAATTTTAATATGTTAAAAAAATAATTCAGTATACACGGATTCTGGTACACATTTCAAAATACAGTAATCGACATCAGCTTATATTATAATTTGATCTTTTTGAATCTCTATTAATTCTGATTCTCCAGACGTACAAAAATGAAAAACTCGGGTATATTTATTGAGAGCCAGATATAATCATTACAAATATTATAGTCTTCTGGTATCGACTATGTAACAAACTCCTTTGCCGACTTTTCGCTAGTCATACTGCCAGCTTCCTCAGGGCTTAGTCTCAGCCCTGGCAATATGACTAGCGAAACGTCGGCAAAGGAGTTTGTGACACAGTCAATACCAGAAGACCAAAATATTTGTAATGACTCAGACCGTGGAAGCCTAAGAGTTAAACATATATAATCATTCAAAGAGCCAAGGTTGGCCTCCCCTGGCATATACTGTATTCTTTAAAGACATGCGTGTAAAATCCCAAACGATGTGTACATGTCTGTTCCAAGTTTTTCAACGTAACAGAATGCGTGACATTAGTAAAATACAAAAAAAACTACTAATGATTTGTTTAATTCGTCTTACATTCTCCTCATGGCCGAAACGTTGGCGATAGAAACTCACTTTTAATTTTTTAAGTGTAGTTTAACTGACTATTATGGCCGAATCTTTTATTAACACTTTCGCTGCGGGTGTCATTACGGAAGGACACCAGCGATCCTACCCGCTTAAGAGTGTCCCTTCAGACAGTCCTCCATTACTTTCCCTTTAAATTTAAAAGGCTCGAAAGTGGAGGCGAGTAACTTTTACTGCTCCAGGTAACGACAGATGCCTTCAGTATTGTTTGGGCTTTCTAACAGTGTTTCCGTTTTCAAATCGCCTGACTGGAAGATTTTTTTATAGAAAAAAATGACTAAATGAAAAATTCCAACAAAAAATGCACCTGATCCCGGAGGTATTCCCAAACAATGAAAGCCGCAGCGAAAGTGTTAATCTCAAAAATCAATGATTCCTTAATAATAATTAAGCTTCGATGTAATCCGAAATAAATTATTACCATAGGCGACATGAGCATGCATATAAAAGTTTGAGTAACTTTGGTTCATCGAGTAACCAATAAAGTGGCTGCCATATTAAATGTTTGGCAAGAATATCTTTCACATATATCACCTTGAAGAAGAGTTTGTTGACAATAGGCTTTCAAGAAGGTTATTGCTAGATCCTGTCGACTTCATATTTCATCTACCGTATACTGGTTATGTACATTAATCTTCTGTATCTTCGATTTACTTTCCCTTTTTTTTTCGTTTTGCAATGAAACTCAACACAAAAAAAAACAAATCATAATAAATTTAACTCTTAGGCTTCCACGGTCCGAGTCATTACAAATATCTTCTGGTATTGACCGTGTCACAAACTTCTTTGCCGACGTTTCGCTAGTCATACTGCCAGCTTCCTCAGGGCTTAGTCTGAGAATGAGGATGTTCTTCTAGTTCTTCTGTATAAATACCTCTCTTTGTATTCATCCGCGGGCGTAGTCTGCTCTTCCATGTCCCTGATTGGTTGGTCCCGGTCTTGATCTTGATGAATTAAAACTAGAGAAAAAAGAAAAAAACGAAATTCAGCCAATCAATGATCCAGATGGAATTAAAACTAGAGAAAAAAGAAAAAACGAAATTCAGCCAATCAATGATCCAGATGGAACCCACCAACCAGAATGAAGCAAGACCGGGACCAACCAATCAGGGACATGGAAGAGCAGATTACGCCCGCGGATGAATACAAAGAGAGGTATTTATACAGAAGAACTAGAAGAACATCCTCATTCTCAGACTAAGCCCTGAGGAAGCTGGCAGTATGACTAGCGAAACGTCGGCAAAGAAGTTTGTGACACGGTCAATACCAGAAGCCTATAATATTTGTAATAAATCATAATAATTTTATTTTCTTTGATATTATGGCTAGAATCGTAAATTCGTAACCAAAAGCTAGCGCAACTCAGAGTCTACGGGTGAACCGCCTGCAGTAAGGAACTAGAAGCACTGATGATGGAACTGTAGTCTCTGAAAGCATGCTATGACAATAAAAGAAATCATTTGTGGTGGAGACCTGTAGTTGTTGCTGTCCCTATTTCATGCAATACCACCACCGTCCAGCCAAATCAATGACCTGTAGTTGTTGGTGTCCCTATTTCATGCAATACCAACACCATCCAGCCAAATCAATGACCTGTAGTTGTTGGTGTCCCTATTTCATGCAATACCACCACCGTCCAGCCAAATCAATGACCAGTATATCTACTGTATATTTGTCAAATACCACTCACTGACTGACTGACGCATCATCGCCCAGCCAAAACCATTAGACAGAAAATTTTGAAATTTTGCATGGACACTCCCTTTAGCATGAAAACACTCGCTAAGAAAGGATTTTTGGCTATTCAAATTTTGAAGTATTTTTAAAGGGGTTTGAAATTTTAGTTAGTTAGAGCATGTACGCCTAGGCAGCATGCGTTGCTAGGACGATAACAAGTCAGCTGCTACCGTACTGTATCTATTTCATAGTATTATTTTTATTTGAGGTTCATTTCAACGATGACGGCAGAACTAGTATTACTAGAAATAGACTGTGATTTTCTCCCGCATAGAGTTTACGGTATACCTGGTGATGGTCTATCCGAGGTAATAATATCCCGAACCCTTGCACAGCCTCCTCACCCATCAGCATCCCCAGTCGGAGCTCTTCTTGGTAATGCTCGCAAATATAATGGGTGTTTCAAAATGTCATCATGGAAACATAAATGTTTGAATTTTAGCGTCCATTTATTATTGACAATGAATTTCTACCTGTACGTGTTAAACTTCTACTGCCGGTAACCTATAGATAACGGGTTATCTGTTTGTTGATACTGTTCCGGAGCGCACCAGTATCAAGAAACCTTATACTTTGATTACTTATCAATTGATGATCAATTCATGGTCAAATAGTATGACGGGAACCGTGCTATAATAAACTACGCAAAATTAAGGAGTAGCGTTAATTTTGAATTTACATTATTTATCGCAATAAAATAGCTACTTATCTACCGTGACGAAGCACGGGTATTCAGCTAGTATTTATATGTTTATTTATTAATAGTTTATTAAATATTATTGGACGTATGAATTTCATCGTAGGTTAAAAGAAGTTCGTCCATCATTAATATTAAGGAAAATTAATAATTATTAAAAAAAAAAAAAAAAAAAAAAAAACTTTTTTTTTTAAAGTTAATGGGAAAATTTATTTTTCAAATGGAAGAATGTATTTTTTTCCAAAAGCTGAATACATTTTACTATGTGAATGTATAGGTTGTGACGGGAGATTTGTTGAGATTGCGTGTCCGATTCGGAGCAGTGCTTCGGAGCCATAGCTCAAACCCGACGCAGAGAAGGAAATTGAAAAAAGTATTGGAGTTTTTTTGCCGGAAAAACGCGGACGTTCTTCATCCCCAAGCCCGAGTCTGGGTTCGACGTTCAAATGAATTCTCCTGAATACCTCTACCGTCCCAACATCCTGGATATTGCTCTTTTAGGAATTCAAAATATACTTTTCTAAATGAGTAATTTATTTTAAAAATTGTATCTAATAACATTTTGATTTATTATGTTTTAATACTTACCTACATTTTCCTTCTGCTGAATAGAATGTTTTTTAATTCGATAGTAAATTAAACAAAATATCCTTATCTATATATATAAAAATCACGTGTCTGTCTGTTTTTCTGTTTGTCTGTTTGTTTGTTCCTTATACAAATCCACACCGTTTGACCGTTATTGACCAAACTTGGAATAATGGTAGGTCTTGATACGAGAAATCTCCTAGGCTAGGTCAAAAAAATCTACCAGCTGTCTGTCTGTATGTTTGTCCCTTATACAAATCCATACCGTTCATCCGATTTTGACTAAACTCGGTAGACATGTAGATCTTAATCTGGGGAGAGTCGTAGGTTAAGTCAAAAACGTCTACCAGCTGTCTGTCTGTATGTTTGTCCCTTATACAAATCCACACCGTTCGTCAGATTTTGACTAAACTCGGTACACATGTAGATCTTAATCTGGGGAGTGTCGTAGGTTAAGTCAAAAACGTCTACCAGATGTCTGTCTGTATATTTGTTCTTTAAACAAACCCACAACGTTTGACGGATTTTGATCAAACTGGGCACACAGGTTGGTCTTGATCAGGGGATTGTCATAGGCCAGGTCAAAAACGTCTACCAGCTGCTGTCTGTATGTTGTTGTTTCTTTTTATAAAAATCCACACCGTTAGACCGATTTTTACCAAACTTGGCATACATGTATGTCTTGATACGGGGGGTGTTATAGGTTATGTCAAAGTCGTCTAGGACTCAGAGTTGGGAGGTCACAGGTTCGAAACAGTTACAGATTCGTGTTATTTGATTTTAATAAAACTTATTTGGTTTCTAATTTATTTAGGCTTTTCTATATATAGAAAGTAGGTGTAGCATGGCAAGCCGGGTAACATCTAGTATAAAACAAATATTATTAGTAAAAACTTACTGAAACTAAAATTTTGAAACAGGGATAAATTTATTTATAAAAACATAACAAGTTTTATGTAAATTCGCTGCCGCTACATATATGGGAAAGGCAGTCAATACAGACCAGTGAAACTAAAAGTAGAATTCTTGAAAAATCACAAAATTCTCTAACAAGTAAAGATATAAATAACATATTAAATAGTTCATTCAGCCAAATATCCTGTGTCCTTTTAATCTTTTCGGCCCCTGATTGAACACAAAACTCAAAATAAAGTCTCTCCGCTTGATGACTTAGATTCGACTAGCTGGACATCACCATACAAAATTATTTTATAACCACCATAAACATGCTTTCATAGCATCTGAGCCCTGTCCGTTATGTAAAGCTGATACCAATACAGTATTACATCTGTTACTCAACTGCCCAATCCTCCAGTGTCTTAGATTAAAATACATCCCTATGGTTTAGGGAGGAGCTGTGCAAGACCAACTTATAAGTCTTCTTACTGGAGAAAATGAAGAACTAAAAAATTTATTAACATTTATAGACAAAAGTTTGCAGATCAGGAGATTATTAACTATATAGAATTACCTTTAATTTTGTAATCATAAAAAATGTTTTAACTGAAATTATACATGTATTTATCACTTTTGTATAGTTTTTTTTTTTGGTTATTTTTTACTTACAGACTTTTTTTATTTAAGTTCCTGTTTATTTCTTTGTCATTAAATTTAGAAAAATATTTAATTTAGTTGAGGAGCTAGTTTAAAGAATTATTTAGAATACTTTGTTTGTATATTATGTTATTTCACCTTGTATATTGCAAGGAATTATGAATCTTATATATATATATATATATATATATATATATATATATATATATATATATATATATATATATATATAAATATATATATTTTTATTATTATTATTATAAGAGTCAACTCTTGCTATAAATACTTTTGTATTAAAAGCAATAAATATGTTATATCATCATCATCATCATTATCATATCATAACAGGAGATACATTTAAAATGTATTTAGAGTAAGCGGCCAAATCGAAAGATAGCTTGAGGCAGTTTATAGTTTGAAGATTAGAATTGATACAGGTTTTCCAAAAAGCCAATCTATACTTTCATTAAAATGTTTACAGAAAGTATACAGACATTATTGCACATTGACAATTGAATCCGATTTATGAAATTTCAATGAATATTTATTATGTTGTCAGGGTTGACTATGGTAAGTTATTGATAGTTTGTGATTAGTTAGATTGACAAATAGTTTGTGAAACGGTCAATTGAGCGCATCACCGTAATTGCATATCTAATGGGTGTGTACTGAAGTGGAAGCTATCTAGTGCAATGGATATTGCTGGTTTCGGCTATTAATCCTCTAGGGGATCAAGTTCTTAATATATTCTTGGAAGTTGGTTTTACAAGGAAACCCCTATATCTAATTAACCTTATATTGTGAAAAATCACTCTGCTTATACCTTTGATGAGCTAATTTTTTTTTTTTATTTTTTTCATTTATTTTTTTTTTTTTTTAGTATTTATGTATTTGAAATCTGTACAGCTTAACAGTACAGTTGATGCAGATATTTTATGTACAAGTTTACAAAACTGTCAAAAGTAAAATAAAATAAAAATACAAAATTTGGAAGAAGCCAACCATTGTTGGCACTTCCAGGGGTGTCTCAATAAATATTTTATTGACCAATTGTCTGACAGGCAAGTAAATTGTCTCGGGGCCACTGTCTCTTAAGCCGCCTGGGAGGATTGTCTGGATGGGATTGGGAAGATAAGGATAGACCTTCAGGATTAGGATGGTAAGACAATTTGGAGTGGAACGTTTGGAAACGGGTTTTAGCGAGGTCAAGGACAAATGCGATGTTGAGGTCATTGTGTAGGGTTTTGTTGGAGACATAGAAAGGGGCATTTACAATTTTACGGAGGACTTTTGACTGGAATGCCTGTATTCTGTTGATGTTGGATGTTATTGCAGATCCCCAGAGTTCAAGTCCGTATGTCCATATTGGTCGACTGATTGTTTTATATATCGTAATTTGGTTCTGTGTCGATAGTTTAGATGAAGGTCCAAGGAGTCGTTTAAGTAGTCCGTATCGTTTGTTCAGTTCTTGTCTTTTCAGTCTCGTGTGAGGGTTCCATGTCAGTCGGCTGTCTAGGTATAATCCTAGATATCGAACCTCGCTGGATGTTGGTAGTGGGGTGTTTTTGAGGTAGACTGTAGGACATGATCTCCGGTTTAGAGTGAATGTTACCTGTTTACATTTTTACGGGTTGATTTTTATTCTATATCTTTCACTCCAATGTTGAATAGTGGAAAGGTGTTCCTGCAGGTGTTGGGATGCTACTGAAGGATCAGGGGAAGTTGATAGGATGGCAGTGTAAAGGAGGAAAAGGAGAGGACCAATAATACTCCCTTGAGGGACGCCAGCATTTATGGGGCAGGTCGGGGAAAGAGATGTACCTTGTTGATGAGCTAAATAAACTAATAATAATAATACTGATTAAAAACGTCCAACAAGCGGTGCTGCTCGATACTGCGTAAATAGTTTGAAAACTTTGAATGAACGCCAGTGATATGATACATAAAAAAAAACCTAAAAAAACAACAACAATTCTTTAAGAATTTAACCCAGGAAACTGAGGAGAACATACCCCAAAATAATAATATAATTAATATTGATACCATACTTTAAGGCGACTTAAATAGAACAACATAAAGCAATACCATGCATAACTCACACTTTTAGCCAAGTCGAAGTTACTTATCTCAGGATAATGGACCTCCGATTTATTCTAATCCGAAAAAATTGTTATGTGGACTAATCTAGTTCCGGCCTAAGCATACTATGTGTATATTACAGGCGGTCTTAGAGCCGATTTTTACCCTCTCATAACATTCAACCAGGTAAAGATAAAGTTATGAAATTTTACACAGGTATTATACTACTAGATGTGAGCAAAACTGGAAATTTTCATAATTCTACATCGAATAGTTTCTGAGATATAAGCGATCGAAAATCGGGATTTATAGGACTCACTCACTCACTGACTCATCAAAATTATTAGGCACTTCCCATGATGCTAGAGACTTGAAATTTTGCACGAAGATAGATATGAAGACGTTATCAAAGGAAAAAATCGTAAAATCGCGAAAAGTTGTGTTTGGCTCCGCTTCCGGGGCGGGGGCGTGCCAGTTTTGTACTTCCTTCGGAAACCCATCATTCCTTCCGAAACCCATGATGTGGGGCATCAAATGAATCGTCTCGGTATGAAGAACCTATATTTGATGTTTTAAGAAACAATTATACGCATATAGGCTCGGTAAAAATCTTATACCAGCTGTCTGTCAGTATGTTTGTTCCTATTACAAACTGATCTTTAAAAACAACAATAAAAATACTTATATCCAGTTACTAAAATATCACTTTCCTCAACCAGGTATATTCTTAAACTTGGCAATGTTTAGTTTTTCTCTAAAGATAATTTCGGCACAAAAAAAAAGCATTGCCTACTTTAAGAATATACCTGGTTGAGGAAAGTGATGTTTTAGTAAATGGATATAAGTATTTTTATTGTTGTTTTTAAAGGTCAGTTGAAGTGTCTTTACTGTTCTTAGTATGTAACTATGAGGTCTTCCAAGTAATGAACTTGGACATTTCTTTCTTGTATCATCTCTTGTATTGGCAAATATTTTTGGTTGAATTAATACACCAACTCATACTACTTTTTTAGAGTGTAGAATGGTAAGGCGTTTTGGGGGGGTCTTAGGAGTAATATTTTTGAGGAAGGGAGTGTTTCTTTGTGGGGGCAGGAACTTGGCCTCTATTTCACATTTATGTTTTTTTGGGGATTATTCTTATTTATTTGTTTTATTTATTTTGTTATTATTGTTACTCTTATTACTCATTTTCCATGACTTGTTGTTTACTTATTTTATTTTGTTACTGATCTTGGGGTTATAATTTATAAATTTGTTTCTTATACTTTTTATGAACATTTTTAGGGCAGATCACCATTGCTGTGTAGCTCTTAACCCTATAGAGACGGCAGTAGTCGTATGAGACAGGGTACCCGGTGACGGGACCCTCCCGATACCTGCCTGTCCCTCCTGAGGGGTACTACTAGCTTCCTTCCAGGCCCGCTCGATAACTGTCTTGTTTTTTTTAGATTTGTATTCTCGTATTTGATATATATATATATATATATATATATATATATATATATATATATATATATATATATTCTTTAATTAGTGCAGAAACCTTTCCACGTAACACCTTTGTACTACTGATAGAAAACATATATCCCTAGAAACTGCGATACTTCCTCAGCAAATTACATTGTTTACGCTTCAGAAAAAGCGTATCGTCTTCGTCGCAATCCTAGACAGCTCTTCAATATTACTTCCTGGAGCTGAGGAAGGACTAGGCTGCGATTTATCATCTGTATTAGACCAACACGTCTACTAAGAAATCTGACTAATATTCTAAAAGAACTTGAGAAGCCCGCCGTCCTTATTTATTTTTAATTTAATTTTCTAGCATCGCAACGACGGCAATTTGCCGTTTTTAAAATACAACAAATACCGATTTATTCAAAAATACAAACTTAAAGAACTAAATACAAGAACAAAAGAAAAGAAGCGGCCGTCCTTATACAGAAGCCCACCGTCAGCCAGTCACGGCTTTGTGCTGGCTGATAGAAGCCCACCGTCAGCCAGTCACGGCTTTGTGCTGGCTGCTAGAGAAGCCCACCGTCCAGAAAGGGCTAAAGATAATAAATACATTTAAAAAAATATATAAAATCGTGACCTTTTGTTCTCAATAATGTATTTCAAATTGGCAGAAGCCATTAACTTAATTAAGTATTTTTTTTTTTTTTTTTTGGTTTTCTACATGCTTCACGTCACTAGCCACCTCTTCAGGAGAAATTTAACCATTTTCGTTTCATTCGAGCCGCAACTTAGGAATACTTTCCACAGTCAGGGCCAGGTCTAAACTAATACAACAGGCGTCAAGAGTATAAATCTTCTAAAGCACCAATAAAAGATTTTTTATTGAATGGTTGAAGATTTTTAAATATGACTTTATTGGGATTAGATTAGCTCCGTTTTAGAGCACTAGACTGATATGCTGCAGGATCTGAGTTCAAAACTCGATTGAACAAAGGATTTTTTATTCTATTGTCTTCGTCAGTGGGTTGGAATAGGCCTCCCTGACCGTCCCTTAGCCTACCCAGCCTTTCATTAATTCACTCAGTATGTGTAAGATGAATCAAACTGTGTGAATACTCTGCACATCAGATTTCCTCTGAGGGATGCACATATACTAGATGGTGGGTTGTTCGTTTTGTTACGTTCGCATTAGCGAGCTTTCGTCTCTCAGCAGAATATCTAGACGCTGAAGTTCAGAGAGACAAGGTGTTCCCAAGGTTGTGTTATAGGAGACTCCTGCAAAATCAACCGGAGCAGTGCGAAGTCCCAAGTCGGCTAGGGTTCTCTTCCTTTGGCACACCCCTAAGGGTATAGGTAAGAGTGTACTAATGGGCTCTTGCGTGCCCTTCACTAGGTGTAGGACTCATCTTATTTCGTAGGCCCCTCCGGCATTATGATTTTTTTTGGGCTATATTGTTCCTTAAAATATTTTTATTAAAATCTTTCTTGTAAATATTGCAGTTATTGTATTCGTGTAGAAAAAAAAATTTATAATTTATTTTTTTATAACTCTTATAATTTTTTTTACTTTTTGCAGTATTAAAATTATCACGAAATCTTCCATTTTGTTACTGTTCTCATCGTTTGAAGAGTAAATAAAAAATAAATTTATTTTTCCAAGTTTATATATTTAAGGATTACCCAGATCCTTTGACAACAACTGCGTTTTCTTAAGCCTATTTCAAACATCAACATCCGGAGGCTTTCTTGGCAATAATTCATAACTCTGGTTTGGCTTTAATTTTCAAGGGGTTTAGAGGTATATTAGCAGCCTATATATAATTTTGGAAGCGTTATTTGAAATATGATATGTTACAAAAGGGGGCCGGCTAAGTCTTATTGGCTGATTCCAATCGTTTCATGGAAGCCCCATTCATAAAGAATTTTACAATGACAGTTTGATTGATCTTAAACTTATTTGTGCACACACTGGTGTCAAAAAAGATGTCCCTCTAGTATTAAATCATTTTGATAGGTAAAATAACATTTGGGAAGTAAATTTAACCCAGTTATTCATTTAAGGTAAGAAAATATACAGTTCTTTCATACTCAAATTATCGTCATCATCATATATGACACGACGTCCCATAGTTTTGTCATCGTTGGCTACGCTGTCGAGCCATCTGATTCTCAAATAATAAGAAATCAAATTTACCGGTAAAATCAACTTTCGTTGCATGCCATGTGACCGATATCGCCAATTTTATTAACACTTTTGTATCACCCATGACCACAAAATATGGAGGACATATGACCTAGCCATATGACATTTTCATATCAACACAACTGGTCACTCATAGTTATATGTACGCATGTAAATATATATATATATATATATATATATATATATATATATATATATATATATATATATTCCTGTCAACAATCTACTATGAATCAGAGAAAACTTTGATTGTTTTGCTTCATGTACTGGTTGGTTGCCTCTAGTTTTGACCCACTGTGCGGTGGTAGGTGTGTATCGGTATGCAGCAAAAATGGTCTCGGTTATTCATACGTCATCGTCTCGCATCTTCTACATCAACAGGAACAGATTCTCGTAGCACCGCAAATTTTCGGAATACATTTTAAGTTTACTTTATCCCTTTTCTGGTATTTTGTAGTCCTATATTATTAGAATGTCTCTTGGATGAACATGAATGACTGAATACTCCAGTTTTATTAATTGTATGTCATTTAGGTATATTATATTATATTATATATATATTTAGGCCAGTGCTATTATGTCGTTACAATTCCATGCACTGGCCTAAATTTATTTAATTGTTTTGAATACACTTATAATATGAATGTATGGTGTACGAATTTATATACACTTTATATAAATTCGTACACCTTGTATATCGAAATCGATGTAAATTCGTTTAACATACATAGATATTCACAATTGTACATGTTTTCCAAGTGTGCCAAAAAATGGATACATATTAATTCTGTCATATTTTCCTCTTGTAGTATTTACAGGCCAAATATGCCTGTACACTATTTCCGTTGCATTCAATTATATTAAAATTATTTATTTGGTATATTTATATGATTTTTCAGCTCTAAAAAATTAAAGGGTTGGAAAAGTGCAAAAGAGACTTGCGTATACTGCCGAGGATTGATTCTTAGCGTTTTATTGTATTCTTTGTTTGAAACTTATATTTAAGGAACACATTTGCAAAATAAAAATAAAAAAGTCCGACTCGCAGGAACTGCGTCATCATAGCGCGGTTCCGTTCTTATCCCTAGTCTAATTTGGAAAGAATAAAATAGAAACAGTTATTATTTTGGTTCCACCATTCTTGAAATGGTTTTATGATCTTACCTCAATGGGTCGGCCAACCTCAGAAAGGCCCCCATAAAGGCAGATGGAAAGCCTTCGAATCTCTCTCTCTGAAAGCTATATTTCTAACAATGAATTGTTTTTCTTATTTTGCTTAATCTGTTTTATTGTCAAATACATTATCCAACTATCAGCAATTAAAAAATAACAAGTAATAAAACCAGACAAAAAGAACGGTTCGAATAAACGAAATCAATTACTTCAAAGTTTAAGCACTCATTTCTCCGATTGACATCGCCTAGTATAACTTTCTTCAGAACCATTTTTGTAGAGCATTTAGTAAGCTTTCGAATGTTATCCTGCCGTTTACCAGGATTCTCAACCGTTTTCGAGATATTAAGGAAAGTATAAGAAGTTCCCAAAGCTTTTCATGTCTGTTAATAAAATATTTTATTCTAACCCTTCCTTAACTCCAAACGTAACCAAATTTTCAACATACTAGTTTTGATGAAATTCAAATATGCAGAAAATGTTTCAAATGAATCCCATGATTCTAAGTACCCAAACCACAAAAGTTATTCAACAACTACTTTTCCAATTGTCTCAAAAACGGTTAATGCTATCGCCTTAAAAATGGTTTCATTCGTTTTCCTAGGCCAAGCAGCCTATAAAACGAGTACTTTCAAGCATATGAAGTAAGCGCAACGATTTTTTTTTGCTCGAATTCTGCTTGAAAAAACCATGTTCCGGTGGGTGGATTCTGCTGGTTAACGAACTCGACCTTTCAAATTAGACGATAGATTTTTGTATCAAATCTCATCAAAATCGGACCATTATTGAGGCCAGGAAAGCGCGAACAGATCAATATATCAACCTAATAATCGGGGTTCCTCCCTATGAAGGGAGGGAGGAACCGCGCTAAAACAAAATAAAGAATTAAGGAAGCCAGCTGAGTGAAGGATGAAAAACTAAAAGAAGGTCAAGAGATAACTTGTGAGATCGTTAACAAGAATCTGATGAGATCTGTAGATTCTAGAAACCCCCCAGACTGTCAGTCCTTAGTGTTCTGATAATTGCTTTCTTTTTCTAGACTCCCCCCCCCCGATACAACCTTCACTTCCCGGTCTCATTGCACTATTTCCTTCGCTCATTGATTTCTAACTTCCTCGGGCTAGTTCCTAATTATAAGGAAATGAACTATTCCTCAAGACAAGAAGACAGTTCGCAACTTTTTATATGCAATCGAAGTAAGACATGAAGACATGTCTAAGAAAAAAATTGTTTTGCCCAGTTGATCAAATATTATAAACAGCCAAGACAATATTCAAACATATTGATACAAATACGTGTAAGCTTTACAGCAAATGCACAAAAAAGTAATTGTACATAAATTCCCTGAGGTGGACAGTGAATTTAAACAATGAATTACAATTCAGAAAATCGAAATTATAAGTAGTAATACCACATTCACAGAAAGGTTTCAACGAAGAACACAACTACTTATTTGAGCTATATGCCTGAGTAGGCAACCCGCAACATATTTAGGTGTGTTGCGCATTGCCTACTACATAATTTTATCTGTTGTGGGTTTGAATATAACTGACATTGAAACATTTTTCACTTACTTGTCAACATTTGTTGGCATTTTTCGTCTTTAACTTCATAATGTTCCTGTTTTCATCAAATCAGGAGTATTATTCTATTTTTCATATTTTATAAAAAACCTTAATATATATATGAGCACACGACAAGATTGATTGGCATTTTTACTCACATAGAGATTCACACATAGTTCGTAGAAGCGTAATGATTTATTTATATTTTGAAGAGCACAATGAATGAAACGGATTTTAGTTACAATCGATGAAAAAATAAACTATCAAAAATCCAAACAAAATACAAAACGTCAACTATTAATTCGATATTTTTTTTATAGTTAAATAAAAAAGAACTCTTGTTTAACTGTTAATAAAGCAAAACTACGACAAAATATAAGAATTATCCCCCCAAAAAACAATAAAAGACTCAGGTTATTTCCATCACAATTTATGATAAATATGCTAATAACAAGTAAGCGACAAGTCCTATAAGTTACCGACCACTCAAAATATCTTTTGTAATACATAAAGGATTAGAAACATATCTTATTAGCAGTAGAAGCCTTGAAGTGCAGTCTCTGAACAAGTGAAAGCATGAAGAGTAGTGTACCTGGGATGAGCATAGACCGTTTCTCGTTAGAACAAGAGCTCCAGATGCCCCACTCTATTTTTTAAGTCTTCTTGGCATCCAGCAAGGATGTTTAGAACTATTTCGGCAACGCTGGCGCTAATTTGAAAATTTCCGATCTACAAGCCGCTAAATCGGCGATTGTCCGCTAAAGACTTAAAGAGAAAATACAATTTATTCAAATGCTATATTTATATAAATTGCTCCGTAACCCTGGATTGACACCGTGGGGTGAAAAATACCCTACCCTTTGTTCTATGGCGTGTTTCTTAAATCCTGTAAATCTTAGAGACTACCTCCTTCTTTTTAAATAATCGGAAGTGTATTATCTAGTTTGGCCAAATATAAACAACACCAGTTCTCTGCTAATCGCTGCATGAGAAGGTCGCGAGTTGTGTATGGGGTATTTTTTACCCTACGGTGTAGTTAACGAAGGTCTTTTACGCTCATCCGATAAATCTTCACGGGTCGATTACTTTCATGTTGCGGCTTTCCAAGTGACAAAATGGCCTGAAGATGTTCTCTTTGATTAGGATTACCAACTGGTGAAAGCTCATGTGACAGAGCGCAACTGGCGAACATACCAAAACCACTGAAGACACTGATGCTTGTTGTTTTGGAAGATGAATAAACTCCTGATGGACCTTCAACATCTTTCGTTATCTTGTACAAACATGTGCAATGTTTATTTTGTAACAGAAAACATTTAGGAAGGCGAAAACGCACTGTTATGTGTGTAGAAGGGCCATGCACACCGATCACCAAAATTAGTAGGGAATATAAGAGATGAAACATCTAGACGACGTAGTGAGAAAGATTGATGAGGAATTAGCATTCTCAAAACTGTAAAACTATCCGCCATTTAAAAAAAAAAAAAAAATTAACTAGAAAATAAATCCTCATAAATTCGGTATAATCTGTCTTCTTAAATAACACCGAAGAAACCGGGAAACGAGATGAATAATTCTTCTCAAGACTACAATGAAATTTTAAATGTCTTCAATTCAGAAAGAGAAAAATATTGTTGGTAATTTATTTCTCTGAAATCCAGGAAAGACGGCGGAACTTGTCGGTCCAATCTGCTAGAGTAAAGCTGGGGGGGGGGGTCGTCCAACCAGAGGTACCCCCCTTTCTCGGGGATTTTTTTCCCACCCTGCCTGGTGACTCCTCCCGCTTATATGGAATTGTATTATGTAAATTTATGAGCACCCTATTTCTTGCTACTCCATTAATCACACTATCTCTCGAGGAATTTGTTCTTTAATGTGTTTCTGAATAATTTATGTCCTCTTTTAAGGCAGGTTTCTTTGAGGAGTAAATTTATTTGCCCCGGTTTATTTAGATATCAATAAGTCACTTTTTTTTAATCTTATCATGAATAAATATTTTAGTCGCAGAGCTGGTAACGCACTTTTCATGAAGTGTTTTATGCACCCTGAAATTTTGCTATAATGTACCTCGTGGGTAGATAAGAAGGTAAGTATGTGTTTCCTGGACATACCTTGGAACACCAGGTACTGCGCATAGGGGAAAGGTGCAAAACAATATTGCCCGAAAATAGTGTTTTATTCAGAAGCCAAATACTATTAATGACAAAAAAATTGCAAATTAAGGTAATTTTAAAATTAATAATAAATAAGGCAGGCACTTTTAAGGGGGTTAAAATGTAAATTAAAAAAACAAAAAACAAAGTACCTACCAAGTTTTTATTTTTAATATTAAATGAAGCGATTTATTCACGCTGCGATTTAAACAGCGACTTCAATAAACTTATTTGAAAATAATTACAAAAGGGCAGACACTATTCTGGTGTTTAATTACACAGGTCTACAAAAAAAAAAGTGGTTTGTGCGGGGTATTGGACCCATTTTTTCTGACGTATTTTTTACCGCTGAACACGAATCTAACGTCATAATTGGGGGTTAATCAGCAAAAAACGGAGAAAAATGAAAAAAATCGATAAAAATCAAAACCTTATTGTTTATATGGATGATGATGACATTATTATTGTTTCTGTCGTTTCTTGACAAACTTTCATATCGAAACACTCTTCACACAAAGTCACAAGTCGATCTGTGAGTTTCTTTGTATTTTTCATCCCGATGTATTTTGCACAAACGTAGCAAAAGTGATTGGGATTTTTAGAACATTCGCGATCGTCACGAGAACTAGAAGTTCCGGCAAAATTTTGAGTATTAGAAGAAGCATTACCAATCTATAAAAATAAATAAACCCCGCGCGCTAGAGAACCTGGCCCGATAGCAGGTGAGTCAGCTGCCCTAGGGGGGTGATAACCCTCATACCTCCCCAGGCCTAAGTATGAGGGCTTTCCGACTTTGACGAGGACAATGTCAACACGTCGTCGGACGGCATCATTCTCATATTCCAGCGCTTCCCTGCAAAACAGCGCGCCTTCGCTGGCTTCGATACCACGAAATGTTGACTAGCATATCAGTCTACACATCCCGTTGAAGGGCAGTTCTCATCGTAGCCAAAACACTCCGTGGTAGCAGGATTTTGCCGGTAAATCTACCGATTCAATGTCCTGTTGTTTTATTTTTTATCGAAGACAAAATATCTCCTATAAAAACATAAATAAAATGCAATAAGCAACAAAAAAATAATATTTGCAAATCACGGGAGTGGACAGTACCTGCAGAAACAAGCAGAAACTGCAAATTGATTGTTACATAGTTAAAAAACCATTAAATCTTTATTTTTATCGATTTTTTTCATTTTTCTCCGTTTTTTGCTGATTAACCCCCAATTATGACTTCAGATTCGTGTTCAGCGGTAAAAAATACGTCCGAAAAAATGTGTCCGATACCCCGCACAAACCACTTTTTCTTTTTTTTTTGTGGACCTGTGTTATCAGGAAACATAAAAATAAATGTTGCCTATGATAGACTGCAATACACTGCGCGTAACCGTAAGAGTGAATGAGAGAACCGCGCAGTTGTGGTTATTCTCTGCCCTCTCATTGGTTCTTGCTCATATGATCTTGTACAGCTGTTACGGTTTAAATGGCAGCGCGAATAAAACTCTCATTTAACATTAGAATAAAAAAATTATTTTTTTTTTTTTTTTACGTGTTATACTCCTTAAAGATGTCTGTCATATTTATTATTCATTGTAAAATTGTCTTTATTTTATATTAAAGATAGTTGGCTTCTGAATAAAACTCTATTTTTGGTCAATATTTGTTTGCACCTTTTCCCTATAGTCCGGGTGCTACAAAGCCAATTTCATCGAAATACTGCAAATTGTGATAAGAAGGTCTCCTTTGGCGGAAATGTAGTTTATGATAATACAATTAATTTAAGAAGGGGAGGCATCTTGAAAAGTCGTTGGAATTCAAGATGGCGGCGGTTATTCATAATAATGTTATACTATGTGTTTGATTGTAATTTTCTTTCTACCCATCAGTTTGGTGTCGATTTATATATAGATGACTTAATGTTAAGTCACACACACACAGAATAATACCAAAACTCTACTTTTATTAATTCCTTTTTGCAATAAATTTTACGATAATTCCTCTAACATTTAAATGTACATGCTTTATAAAGTTTAGGCGTTAATGATCTCAGAGGTTAACACGCCTTAAAAATAAAAATAACCAAAATATATATTTTGCTAATTCTTTACAAGTATGCTCAATTTCCTGTTACTCTGTCCATTTTATTTTCCATGATTCATCCTCCAACCACCAACCCCATTCAATACGAGAGGGTGTCCTTATTTCTTCTGCTTGTCCTAAAATATGTCCAGCTTGGAAAGTATTCGGATTTTTGTCATAAACAGTTCTTAAATCGTTGGCACTTTGACTGTTAATTGATGAGCAGTACAGCAATACTACAAATTGGTCATATATATTCAAAATATTATAGGAATGTATGTTTGTGGCTTTGATATGACTGAAAATACAGTACTGGCTTCCTTAAAGAGAGTCCATTTCTTCCAACATTACTTTTTTAGGTTTCCTGAGAAACTGTCAGAGCCTGTGAAAGCATAGAATCCTAGTAAAGAATTGTCCTTTCGATGGATGCCGCATGAAGGAGAATAAATCTACATTACTTGTCTGTTCCAAATGCAACTCAATGATTTCCAGGCTTTTTTCGTCTGCTGAAAGAAGTATGGAGTTGCTAAAACTGATACTCGTGCATCTATATCTACGAGTGAATATGTATATTTCTCAAACCGTTTTCTACCATGTCTTAATATGAAATATTATCCTTGAATCTGTTTCCTAATGACCAGAATAAGTCACTCCAATCATAGAACTCACAGCAAATACAATCCTTCAACTTTATCACTTCAAGTAGTTATTAGTTGTATTTTTTTATGTAATTTTTTGACAATGAGCCAAGAAGGGAAAATAGCTCTTCTTCGTTATTTGAAGTTCTTAAAAATTCCTGCCAATTTTTAGGTATTTTGACATGAGGTAGAACTTGTATCCTTGTTCCTGTTCCTTGGAGTAATGTATCTATCCCAAATCAAGTAATAACAATTCTACGGCAGCCGAAACTCTCAATGTCGCTAAATACCTGAGGTTGAAATATGCTAATGTAATAATCATTAGATGTCTTTGACGACTGATGAAGCTTAAGAATATTGTTGCATCACCAAAAATTACAGCTTCACAGGTTCCTGGAAAGATCTTCTCACTCTTTTCAACATTTTTCTCTATAATGTGATCTAGATCACTTTTATGTCAGGGTAGAAATTCTCCATTACTGGAAAACGCTGACGGAAAAGGCTGATTTTTGTGTTGGTCGTAAAGGTGAAGTGTTGATTCTAGGCAAAATAAATTCCTACTTTGTTCCGATAAGCTATGATAATCTATTTTTGTACCTTATTATCAAGAAACTCATCTTAAAAACTGATTGAGTAATAGTTGAATCCTTTAATTGTTTCTCCATTAAATTAACCGATTCCGCAAAAAGTCAACCCTCACATATTTCACCGATACAGCTTTTATCAACTGGTCGTTCAACTCGTGACACATTACTTCTAGACTTGTTGTACAGTACTGCTAGACATTTTGCATGGTACTTAGCTTCCAGTGAAGTCATGTCACTACTGCTTAATTTTTCAATCAGAGCTGTTTTCCGTTTCGCCAGTGCACTTTTTAGCCTTAGGGTCTACCCAGGCAGGGTAGTAAGGTTTAATTGCTGATCCTTATCAGTTCTAAAATCATTAAAAAACCACGCATCTGTTGAAGTAGTTAATCGATTTTAATGACAATGAGTTGTTGGAAATCCTGCAGAAAGTTTACGTTTGTTGGATCATTCAAACATTGTAGAATTGTATTTTAATGCACACATTTTGCCACTTAGCACTTTTAATAGAATTATTTTCTATCCCACATGGGTCTTGATCAAATTAGTTTATATTAATACCCGTAGTTATGGTATTAATAGTATAATGTTTTTAACAAGTGTTACATATCCCCCGTTATTGTTATGAATTGCACGAAAGATCAGAATGACTTCATCATTATTACTTTTTTTTTAGTATAGGATGCAAATTTTCCAATCAATACTTTTTGACTTTCCCTCACCCCAGTCACCCTCTGATACTAATCGAAGCCGCTTTGCCATATTTTATATTTAAACTTTATTAACTGAATTCTAAAATAAAAAATACAAAAAAAAAAAAAAAACATCAGACCAACGTTCATTCTTTAATTTTTTTTTTTTTTTTTTTATTGATTGACTTTATTGATAATTACAACAATATGCTATACATATTTCCAGTAATTTTGCTGATTATGGAACAATAGCATTGTGAGACATGATGTGGGAATATGTACAATTACACAACCCACTAGAATAATAAATTTTGAGCATTGCTGATGGCAAGTTATAACAAGTTGTCTCTAGGCCACCGCCGCCTCCGCCATCTATGAGGATTTTGTGGATTATGGAAGGAGGATAGAGAGTTTATCAAAGGATTAGGATGGCCAGGTAGATTGGAATGAAACTTCTGATAGACTGATTTGGCCAGGGATTGGATAAAGGGGATATTGAAATCATTATGCAGGGTTAGGTTCGAGACGTAGTAAGGAGCATTGGATATTTTTCGAAGGATTTTGGACTTCATTGTTTGTATTCTGTAGGAATTGGAAGGTTTAGTGGAACCCCATAGTTCTAGTTCATAATTCCATATTGGTCGGAGTCTGGTATTGTATATAAGTCGTTTGTTTGTCAATGAAAGTTTCGAGCGTTTGTCCAGTAAACGTCTGTTTAGTTCCTGTCTTTTCTGTGTTATGTGTGGCTTCCAAGATAAACGTTTGTCTAGTATCAGTCCTAAGTACCTTACTTGCGATTTCTGTGGAATTTGAATGTTTTGGAGGGTTATTGGTGGGCAGCTTGACTTACGAAGTGTAAATGTTGCATGGCTAGATTTTTCTGCATTTACTTTGATTTTCCATTTAGTTAGCCAAGGTTGAAGTAGGTACAGGTGCTCTTGAAGGGAATTGGAGGCAAGAATTGGGTTTTGGTTAACAGTAAGGATAGCGGTGTCTTCAGCAAACATGTGAATGGATGTTTGGGGATGGGAAGGGATATCAGCCGTATAAGCCAGGAACAATACGGGACTGAGAATTCCACCTTGTGGGACACCGGCACGTTGGGGGAAGATTGGAGATAATGAGGTACCATAGGATGTCTGGAAAAAACGGTCAGAGAGGTAGGATTTTATTAGTAGGTAATATGTTGAAGGTAAGGTTTCTTTGAGTTTAAACAGCAAGCCCTGGTGCCACACGCGATCGAAAGCCTGAGCTACGTCAAGAAAAACGCCAGAGCAATACTGCTTATTCTCAAAGGATGAGGATATGCTGTCGACGATACGGTGGCATTGGTGAAAAGTGGAGTGGGAGTGGCGAAACCCAAACTGGGAAGATGGGATAATGGGATCCAGGAGTGGATAAAGGCGTTTGAGAAGGAGTTTTTCAAGGATTTTACCCATTATTGGAACGAGTGATATAGGGCGATAGGACGAAGGTTGATGAATAGGTTTACCAGGCTTTGGGATCATCCGGATAACTGAAAATATCCAGAGGATAGGGAAATATGTCGTTCTGAGTACAGCATTATATATGTAAGTTAGGAAATGGATGGCTTTTTTCGGGAGTTTATTAAGGATTTTCGAAGTGATGAGGTCATATCCAGGGGCTTTTTTTGGAGGAAGATGTTGGATTGCAAACAAGATTTCTTTAGGATTAAAGGCTTTTGGTGGGATTGATAGTTGAAGAGGAGTGTCCAGTTGACTAGAGACAAGGAGTGTATTGTCAGGATCATTGATATCATGGTGAGGAGTAAAGACTTGGGTTAGGTGTAGGCCAAAGGTATGGGATATTTCTTCATCAGTTTTCGCCCAGGAACCATCTTCTCGACGAAGGTGATTAAGGGAAGATTTATAGGACAGAATGTTTCTCGTAGCTTGCCAGAGTGTTTTATCAGATGTAGTTAGTTCTTTAGTGTAAGATTCAAATTGGTCGTATCTGTGTTTTCTGAGTTCATTTTTTAATTCCCCTTGTAAGTTGATTTAGTCGAGTTTTGTCCGTGGGATACCTTGTGTTCTGCCATATCCTTGTTGCTCTTCTCTTTTCATTCAGTAAGTTGTGTGTTTGTAGGTAAGTAATCATTCGTTTTAGGTACGGTTTAAAAAATTAGATATTTCGGTTTAAAAAATTAGATACTTAAATTGAGATATACTGTATTTCCAAAGGTAAGATACTTAGACTATATTGAACATGAAAAATGGACTTATTGACCTAGAAAACTTACAAATTGACACCACGCATACTTCTGTGCGAAGGGTAGTAAAAAAGTTTCCCTGCATAAAGCCATTTTGAATTTCGGCCGCCATTTTGAATCCAGAAGATTTTTCGAGATATCTCCCCTTCTTAAATTTCTTTAAATTGTATTATCATAAACTAAATGTCTGCCAAAGGAAACCTTCTTATCACAATTTGCAGTTTTCGGACACGTAGCACCCGGACTACTATGCGCAGTACCTGGTGTTCCAAGATATGTCCAGGAAAAACATACTTACCTTCTTATCTACCCAAGAGGTACATTATAGCAAAATGTCAGGGTGCATAAAACACTTCAAGAAAAGTGAGGTTACTGGCTCTCGGACTATTAATAATACTAAATTTAGGTAAAAAAATTAAAAGTTCACTAAATATTGTCAGCAAGTTTATTTATTTCCTACATGCGTCGCTACTTTTTGTTGCCTGTTCAGGGGATCATGCTAAAATATCAAAACTAACAGCCTTAACTTGAGGAGGAGAATCTTCCGCTAGTAAGGCCAAGTCTAGACTGGTCGTTTACTGAATGAATTTGATATGGTGGAAAATAGTCAGCTGATCATTAATCGATACGGCATATGTTTAAAATTAATCTCCAGAAGAAATAAAGTCTCAAAAATGTTTTTTAAAAAAAAACCTCACCCTAACTAATTTTAAAGGTCCAGAATCTAGATCCTTATTTTAGCTTAATTTTAATCCAATAATTTCAAACCAAATAAAACATGAACGGTACAGAGAAAAAACAAGAATGGTCCAAATTATCCGCCCACTGGCACTAAACCACCCACTGAAATTGTAAGTCTTTCAAATATGTTCGAAATGTTGAAGGAAGAATATTGTCGTGTCCTCATATCCTACGAATCTTATCCACGATTTTTAACATAGAATTTAATATTCCGTTCGGCTTTCCAAAGGCCGAACCCTGCTCTGCTTGCAGTAAGCATAATGCAAAAATAAAAAATCTAGATTAGAAAAGTCAGAAGAATTTCAGATACCATTACCAGCATACCGACACCCCTTACTGTCTCCCTCTAAACCTAAATGTGACTATCTGTAAGTTTTAAAAGAATTTTTCAACCCAAGAAATCAATAATTTTACAAGAATCGCCCCACAAGTAATGTTTTCTTGTGTGACTCTCCTTGTTTTGTGCCTGTAAGTTTGGAGCCTTTATGAAAAATATATACTTTTTATTAGTAGAAATTTTTATTTTGTTCGTATCTTCTTGTAATGTATCTTGGAAATTACTGGTGGTTCTATCAAAATTGCAGGGGTTGGAAAATATGTTAATTTACAATTTTGACAGCGTTTTAAACTTAAGAATTCGATTTTCTCACAAGAATTTGTGACTATCCTCCTTTTTTTCATGTACCCTCACATACGAAAAGATATTGGGAGGATAGCTTGAAAATATGAAAACAAAATAAAAAATAACTTTAGTCATATAGATGAGAAATTTAAATTAAAAGAAACTAAATACAATTAATTTTAAACCGGCGCTAATGGCCAAGATTTATGTCGATGCGCCGTAAAAAAAAAAAAAAAAAAAAAAAAAAAAAAAAAAAAAAAAAAAAAAAAAAAAAAAAATTTATACACGTACAGATAACATATCGAGTTTCAATCAGCTGACTACTTTCCACCGTGTAGGATACTTTCAGGCCATGACCAATGTATTGTGGCCCTGCTAGTGGAAATTTCTTCTCCTCAAGTCGGGGCTGTACGTTTTTATATTTCAAAATGATCCCGTGAAGAGGCGCTATAAAAGTGAGAAACATGTAGGGAGAAAATAAAGGTGCTGACACTATTTAGTGAAGTATTAATTGTTGACCTTCCGCCGATAACGAAAATTCGAAAATGTTTATGCTTTTGCATATATATATATATATATATATATATATATATATATATATACACATTTTTTTTACATCAAAATGGAATTGACAGTCGTTCACTTCGTCTTAATAAGACATTCTTTATTTTCTTGAGTCGTTGTTAACACTTGAGGCGTATTTTCAAAAGGAATAAATATCATTTTAAATGTAAGACAATAATATTTGATATTCATATCAAAAATACGAGATTTTCTAAAAGGGACAATGAACACATATTCATATACAGGATCGCGAGCCGTGACTGGGATCAGTAATAATAAGTTAAAATTATTCGAGAGGAAGAGGAGAACGTAATTTCGAATTGTAGTTGTCATAGTGATTGATATGCGATTGCTTGGAGTTTCTATGGCTACCTGACAGGAGAGGTGTTGGGATCGAAAAACAACGAGAGAAGGAAATGGACTTGGCGGAGAGAGGGTGATGGGGGGGGGGGGGAAGGTGGAGAGGAGAAGGGATAGGGGAGAGGGGGTGAGGGAAATAAAGAGGGGTGACAGAGAAAGAGAGAGAGGGAATGAGAGGATGTTGAAGAAAGAGATAGATAATTTGAGAGAGAGAGAGAGAGAGTGAGAGAGAGAGAGAGAGAGAGAGAGAGAGAGAGAGAGAGAGAGAGAGAGAAAGCGAAGGGAAGCAATTATCAACAAGAAGAGAGTGACAGCCCATCCCGTGGCCTTCCTACCAATAGAGACGTCACCATGACAACCAGTATACCATCTCCTTACCAACACCTACACCATTCTAAGGCAGCGTGTTCATCACACCTCCTCTCTCTTATAACAGGCGTCCTGCTTAATTTATGCCTTAATTTATCTCTAATAAGGCATCAAACGTTCCTAAAAAGCAACGAATGAACATGACGCGATATCTGGACAATTAAGCACATACTTTACCAAGATGCATCCACCAAAAAATTGTTGTTGGTTTTTAGCTAAATGCAGGCAAAAAAAATAGAAGCGCTGTCTTTGTCCAATATTATGTTGTCAAATTCATTTTCTATCGATTTTTTTATGAAAGTAATGGAACAATTTTAACCTGATATCTATAATATTTTTCGAGAAAATTAGATAAAACTAAAAATGTAGTTTTAATCAATGCTGATTAGCGCATTCAATTGTTTGCTAGTTAGCTCCAGGTATAGGGTTTACAAAATTTTTTGAATGACTCACTGTAAGGTGCACGTAATTCAAAGAACATGATGTTTCATGTAGCCTTCAATAAAATTCATTTCTGTCGGTGTTATAAAAGAGAGCTTGTAGGTATCTAAAAAATAACCAAATGATAACTTTCCGAGTAATCATTTGGTTACAGAATGTAACTGGTAGCCTTTATGTAAAATAGACCAGGTACACCGATGAAACAGATTCTCGTAACTTATATATATATATATATATATATATATATATATATATATATATATATATATGATACTTTGTGTAATTTAACACCTTTAATTAAAAGCATGGTCGACATAAAGAGGAAATATTGTATAATAGCCGCTATCATTAAAAATTCGAATTGGTGTTCACTGTAAAGTCTAGTATTTCTGAAGTGACACAACTCAAAAAAAAAAAAAAAAAAAAAAAAAAAAAAAAACAGAACTGGAAATGTGTCACTCTTGCCTATGGAGGGTGGATTGCATTGTCAGCAAGTGTGACACAAGTGCCCTCAGGCGTAGAAGCTCTGAATCTAGGAACATACAGTATTCATGGTTGAAGAGATATTTACCAAAGTAGCGGGAGATGGTGGGTTCGATTCCCAACCTCCGGCAGGAATTTTATCATCCCACGGCTCGCTGGTAAAATTCCTTGCTGCACCCTGGATGTCGGCGCTAATGACCTAGATGTAGATGCGCCGTAAAAAAAAAAAAAAAAAAAAAAAAAAAAAAAAAAAAAAAAAAAAAAAAAAAAAAAAAAAATTACCAGTCTTTTATAGTCATAACTGAAAACACCGATTTCTGTGAGTTTAGAAATACTAGTCCGATATTTCAAAAATTGTTCTTGTAATTATGTGATAATCGTCGTGATTTTGTCTAGTGCGGCAAAAAGCCCCCGTATCTTTTTCCGTTAGATTTTCACTCTTCAGTACAAATATTGGCAAGTTTATAATTTTCCAATAGATAGCCTTGTGCAGCTGTATTCCCTGTAATTTATGATATTTAGTTCAATTGTATTTATTATGTCTCCGTTTGTCCGAGGTCATTTATTTTTTAGTTTTTTCCTAACCCTTCACGACCAATCCTACACTCTTCTAAAGTCCCTGTTAAGTGAGAGAACTTGGCATTAAAAGTTTATTATTTATTCTGTTTTATTTTGAAAATAATCCTTTAAATAAAGGAGGAATGTGATATAGAATGAGAATAACAGGATTGTTGTGAACGAAGCTAGAACTTTGATCAATAACAAACAAGTATTATCAAAAGCTCCAAAACAGGATTCGCTTCTCCACTTTGACCCCGCCATATCTTCTATCCGACGTTTCGATGGTCATTTCAGTTAACGGCTTTATTTGTTTTCAGCTCGTTAGTCGTGATATTTAGGATCGTCAGATCTTCGAACTGCAACTGTTGTTTCTGATCTCTCAATAAGAAAGCATTTTTTAAAAATTTAATTATTTTATGGCACTGCAACAACTGGGACATCCGTGGTGGCATGGAACCTTCTCAACGGGGCCTGAAATGAGAAAAATTCCTGCCGCCGCACACTGGGCAAAATGACTATTTTACGGCGACAAAAGTCGAAAATATCATGTGACCGTAAAAAGTCAATTTACGTGTCAAAACGTGCTCAAGTCTTCTATTCATTGAAATCAGAACAATTTCTTTAGCTAGTTTAACCCAAACCTGTTTAAGACAATAAGGAAGGCAACCATTGCTAGTCACTTGCTCTTCCTCTGCTTAGTCTTGTTCCAACTACGGTCTTTGTAAGGTGTGTTTTAAAAATTGTGTGCAAATTTTATAAATTCTTTTCACAATGGCTTTATTACCTAGTGGTATGTTCTTTATAAATACATAATATATATCTAATAACAGAAAGGCATATCAAAGAAAAAAAATATTAATGAAATCATTACTAGATTGTTTATATTTTGTTGATTACTCAAGTTTGAGTAAGGTTTAAAAAAAAGTTTCACAAAGTTCCACTTCCAAATATTTTTTTTTGATAAGCCTTAAGCTTCTACTTTACTGTCTTGAGACTTTCAGCTCCCCCTTCTTCCCCCTTTTAATGCAAATTTAAATTTAGTTTAGGCAGTCAGATAGAAGCTGAAGAATCCGCGGGGCACAGTGGGCGAAAATCACCTTTTAGGCGGACAAAATTCAAAAAAACATTTTACAAATCACTTACTAAATACTGTTTAGAATTAGTAGGATTAAGGTAAAATGTAAATATTTACTTTCTTGGATCATCAACAGGCGACGGAAGGGAATATTAATCGGACTGTAAGAAAGGGAACATTTTTCCCACTGTTTATTGCAGTTTGTTCTTGTACTTACTTTTCCATTTTTTGAACAGAAACTATACGTGATTATTTAAATTTCATGTTACCTATGTACATGTAATTAGCATATTGAACTGTAGTTTACCACATGATCCACTTCAAGAACTGTCATTAGAAAATGAGGCAGACGATACTGACTCGTCAAAAAAAATGCTGAAGGATGTAGCAGTATTGAATCAGACGATGATTGATGGATAATTCGTTTTTAGTGCATAATATAATTGTATATATTTGTTATTATTAAAAAAAAAAAAAAAAAAAACAAAAAAAAAAAAAAAACAAGTCAGTACAATTACTTTTTTCTTCAAGTTGTTAGTCTATTTTTGTTATTTATTTTCGAATTATAGCGTATGTATTATTTTTTATGAATATATGCATTATGTTTATGTAAATAATAGATGCAAAAAGGTACTACTTAAATGTTCCATAGGTTTACAAAATGTTTTCCCAATTTTCATCTATTATGTCAAAACATTTGTGTCTACAACATTTGTTTGTTAGATATACTAAAAACTATGGGTCAACGATTTTTTAAAATATTTTTCCCTATCTCATTGACCTCAAAAATATTGAAAAACACACAAAAAATAATTTTGTCACCCTAAAAGTGACTTTTTGCCCACTGTGCGCCGGAGGGACTCGAACCCTCGTCTCCCGGAAGAGATTAAAAAAGCCTTACGATATTATAAAATAAGATGTTATACAAAAATTAAAAATAAAAACAAACTCATGGAAAAAGTATTGTAGCACCCATACTTTTATTATCCCCATAAGATGTAATTAAAACAAGATTTTTCTACTCAGAATAAAAAATATTGTAACTTTTAGTACCTATATTGCTATTTCAGCTATTCGGAAAGGTAATATGTTTCAGTTGGCACTTCCGGATTGCGTCGTCGGGTCGACTTCTTAAGTGGGTTTCTCCTTATGGAGGGAGGAAAGAACGCACTAAAATGGCCCGATATATATATATATATATATATATATATATATATATATATATATATATATATATAGAATGTAACTAGTAACTAGTTTCATGACACTGGGGCACACCGGACCTTCCCTATATATATATATATATATATATATATATATATATATATATATACAGCGCTTCCACATCTAGGGCATTAGCGCCGACATCAAGGGTGAGCAAGGAATTTTCCCAACGAGTCTTCGAATGAGAAAATTCCTACCGCCTACTAAATAAATAAAAATATTAATAAATAAAAACGATATAAAATGTTTCATATTAATTTTCAACTCGGTATAATGCGACTTAAAATTCCGAAATTTATAACAGATAATAACACGAAACACATGCAATAAATACTCCTGAATATAATTGGAGATAGGGTTCCTACAAACCCTCTACCATGCAATTTGTAAACACTTTTAAATATTGCTGGTTTTGTATACTAATAGCGCCGTGCTGGGGAGTTCCGATAAATACAAGGGAATGAATAGCAGAACTCGCCTACTACCTAGTACATTACTAAAACAGAAAGTGTCCTCAACTAATAAAGTCCGTCACGCAGGAGCTGCATAACTAAGCACTTTTCTCAGAATTATGGTGTTTAGACAACATTACTGTATAATATGCAGTAAATAACCTATATAAATAAAATAAAAACTTGAATAGTTCTGCTCATTTACATTTCTTATGAGAACTATTCAATTATTAATTTTGTAAATAATTTGCTTCAAGAGTTATGTTAACACATGATACTGTACTACTTAATAAATACACAAAAACTTCATTTTCCGTCTTTTGATCTGACACAGGAAAAGGATACAGTCCCCGTAGTGGGAGATAGCGTTCCTTGCGGCGGCTTTGGGAACCTACGTCTGGCGGGCTAATTCAAATGAAACAGAGTTTAAAGAAAACCCTCCTTTCCAATAGACGGATTTACTTCGTTTTTACAATACTTCTTTCTCATGAGATACTCACGACGTATACCGCGTTTCGTTACAATACAGCAAAAATTACGACCGGTATGAGTATATTAGTACTTTAGGTCCGGAGTAAACCCCCCTCCAAATAACCCGATTTAGTTTATTTTTACAACCCATTTTTCTCTGTTGATTACCACCACGAATACCGAGTTTCGTTGAAGTGTAACAAAAATAACGGCTGGTATTGGCAAATTGGTAATGAGGGTTCGGAGTAAACCCCCCTCCCCTCCTAATGAACCGATTTAGTTTATTTTTACAACGTATTTCTCTCTTTAGATTAACATAACGAATACCGAGTTTCGTTGAAATATAACAAAAACTACGGCTGGTATGCTCAAATTAGTGTTTTGGGTCCGGGGCAAACCCAACCCCCCTCCCGGTGGACCGATTTTGGTGGTTAACGAAGTCGTTCAATCGTTTGCTAATTTAACGTTATATATATATATATATATATATATATATATATATATATATATATGTATAAATTTTAACGGGGGTCATTTTCGGTGTCTAAAAGGTAGGATCGATAAAGATTTGAAGAAATTTTTCAAAAATTCCGTCATAAGTGCAACCTCAATAGCTACTTTCCTTCGGAGGAAAGTGCTAAAACAGAGCCACTGGAAAGCTGTAAAAGATACGTCAATTAAATATCAAATCAGAAAATGGAAACTCCCATTCTTATTTTTTGAATGATATAGACTTTGAAAATAAACTTTGCAAAAAAAGAATTACCCCCCCCCCCCCCCGGCCTATTAATATATTTTGTTCTACCCTATAGTTTGTTGTGGCTTTCCGAAACATCATGAATGGACTTGCCACTTCTCTCAAAATCCATTGAGAAAGGAATTCTGCCATCAAGCAGCCTTCACCCCAAATAGACATCAATGCCTCTTATTGTGAAGAGACCCCTATTATTTTCTTTGGAGGAATTGCCAGCTTAATAACTTTTTATTGGAAATGCTCCAACTATTTCAGACCTTTCTCTTCTTTCACAATATTCGGAAATTTGGTATGTGTTTTAAGATTCAATGACAAGAAATGCTTCTTATTCTTTTTGTAACAAAAATAGGATACTTTTGTTGATATTATTATGTAGTCAATGATCTTTAAAATATCAACTAAATTTCACTCATAGCACTCAATCTGAATCATGATATAATATAATTTAGACACAGACATTATCCACGAAAGTTATAAAATCCATTACTACTACTAAATCAAATATTCTGATTTAACCCTGGAACACTCCCCCTATTTCATCCTAAACTATTACTAAATGTTTATCAATTTGACGTATATCACAGGAAATGGCTCAGAACTTGATTATCAGGGATAATGAAGAAATCTGTTGTTTAAAAAATGATTATATATCAATATTTAATACACAAAAATAAAAAAATAGAAACATAAAACATAGAGCAACAAAAAATATGGATCATTTCCGGGGTATGGAATACTATCATTTTAGAACTTAGTTTTCACCAACTAAAACGCTTACACCTAAAATAAAATATTTTTTATGAACTATTTTATGACACATTTTTACCGATCAAAAAAATATCAGGGGGGGGGGCTGCAGCCTCCTCAGCACCCCCCCCCCTTATATACGCCCGTGGCCTTTCACAAGAAATAATAATAATAATACATAGCCGGCGCTAATGACCTAGATGTAGATGCGCCGTAAAAAAAAATAAAATAAAAAAAATAAATAATACATAGTATAATATACCAATGCCTTCTCGACTTTTAAAATAATTACTGTGTTAGCAGTGTGGAATTCGTAATTATTTATATAATTAATTAATAATGGTGTAATTATATTTTAGGTGCTCCTTACTAACTCTGTGTCAAATTGATGGAATTTATAATGAGTTTATTACTACCAATACGTCAGAGTAACGTAAACTTAATGCTCATATTACTAACATTGCATCAAAATGAAGTAGAAAAATTTACGTGTATTACTAACCTCTACGTCAATTTGATGCACTGTCTTCTGGGAAAATCAAGGTCAGACCTATCTAATCACTCGCTGAGAGGTGAAATCATGCTGGATGTGGGTAGGAGGATTTGCTTCAGGAATAGGTAGGGGCGTAGGCCGGCTCTTCCTCTATTTAACGGAAGAAAATGACAATTTATTACGGTCATATGCGTCAATATGACGCAGGTTAGTGTTCCAGGGTTAATACAAGTAATGAAGGAAACGTCACTGAACTGTATTGAAGAGGACTCTAGGCTTTACAATATGAGAAAAAGCTAAGGTTATAATATTGTTGCTTTAGAAGGATTGGGTTATGATGAAGCACAGCCTTGACGGGAGGCAGTACTAAGTCCACACCATTAACTCCACCACAGGCAGGGGTTGAAGTCAATATCCTCTCCTCCTCCTCTTGTGTAACCATGCAACACCTTTATAGTAAAACATTTAAACTGTATTACTAGTTACTTCATTTATATTTTGATTTTTTAATCATTTTTAAGCTGGAAAGTCAAAGAAATAAAAAAGAACGTCAATGAATAGTTCCACTCAACTTTCGTGCCAACATTTTTCGTTTTAGGGAACATATCATAAATTTAAAAAAAAAAAAAAAAAAGATATAGACCCTCAGTATGAGGACTAGAACTGTCCATGAAATGAGCCACGTCCAGACTGAACATGGAGTGAAGAAATCAAATATGGTGGAAATCAGTCAGCTGATCGATAATCGATATGTCATATCTTCAAATTTAATCGCCAAATGAACATAGTCTTTTGAATTAAATCCGCTATTTGTTACCATTTAATTATAATATTTTATTTGTTGTCAAATATGTTATCATTTATTCATTAAAATTTCAACGTCCACTATCAATAACTAAGCATTCTGGAACGGTTTGTCTATAGGTTACCACCCTTTTCTAGCCAGGATAGAGCTGATGAGTTTTCTTTTTTTCTAAAGAAAAGCCACTATCCCATAGTGGGAATCGAACCCACGACCTTTGGCACGGAGTTTTAAGTGTAAAATATGTTCTTAAAAATATTTTATGTGCAAAATATGTCACCAAAATATTATTGAAATGTTTTATTTCAGGTTTTTTTAATAAACCACATTCTTCCTATTTTTTATGATGCGGATATTTTTCTTAATCTTGGTTGTTTATTCTATTTTTTATTTCCCTTTATTTTTTCGAAATCAATGAAAATGTCCACATCATAAAAAATAAGAATATTGTATTAAAAAAAAAAAAAAAAAAAAAAAAAAAAAAAAAAAAAAAAAAAAAACTATTTCAACACATATTTTAATTAGAAGGGGGAAATGAGAGTCTGTATAACAAGTTATGCCTCGTTTAATGTACATGTAAGAAGCTTTTTAAACACTTTCTATTTCACCGTCTAAATAAAAATCATAAATACAGTTTTACCTAAAATTCAAACAAGTAAAAATGTATTCAAATATGTAGAATCCATGTTCAGTACAGTATTTATATAACAATTCACGTAATATTCTGCCACAAGGAACTTCAACGTCTTGAAGTAGAAATGATTTGCCATTCCTATGTTTGCTCGTATGAATATGTAGAAAAACGAAGTCTACTTTTTAGCGCGGTTACTCCCTATCCGCGGGGGGGGGGGGGGAGAACCCGCTTATGAGGTTGACCTCATGACACAATCCGGAAGTGCCGACTTTCTCGGCTTCTTCTCGGAAACTTTCTCGTTTCAGACCCCATAGATTACGAAAATATAGGTGGTTCAAATTTGTTTATATATATATGTATATATATATATATATATATATATATATATATACATGTGTGTGTGTGTTTATATATATTTATATATATGATTGTCTGTTCGCGCTCCTGAGGGCTCAAAAATGGTCTGATTTTGATGAAATTTGGTACAAAAATCTGTCGTCTAATTGAAAAGGTCAAGTTCGTTAACCAGCAGAATCCGCCCACTGGAAGATAGTTTTTGGGGCGAAATTCGCGCAAAATAAATCGTAACGCTTACGTTTTTGAGTTCATATGCTTGCAGGTACTTGTTTTATATGTTTCTTAACATAGGAAAACGAATGAAACCATTTTTAAGGCGATGTTTTTAACCGTTTCTGAGAAAAGTGGAATCAATGTTTTTGTAAGTCATTATTTTTTTTGTGGGTACCTAGAATCGCGGGATTCAATTGAAATATTTTCTACATCTTGGAAATTAATCCCAACTTATATTTTTAAATGTTGGTTATATTTGAAGTTAAGGAAGTATGCGAAAAAAAAATATGTTTATTAATAGACATGAAAAATTTTCGGAGCTTCATACATTTTTCGTAAATATCCCGATAACGGCTGGGAAATCGTGGTAAGTGGAAGGTGACCATTCGAATGCTTACTAAATTCTCTACAACAAAGATTCTGAAGCAATATTCGATGGGTCAACGTCAATTAGAGATATAAGCGCTTAAAACTGTTTCTTTTGTTGTTTTGAAAAGGTTTTTCTCTTTGTTTATCTCATTTATTAATTGGTTCTTTTAGTTTTAAATTGAATTTATCAGTAAAATTAGTATTGCAGTAAAATAAGCTAAGAATCTATAAAAGGTATTGGTAATAAGTTTGGAGTGGCTGTGGTAATCAAGATGGCTGTGGCCAATATCATAATGGCGTATACATAGGTTTGTTTTGAATTCTCCTGTCTTTATAACCTTCCTCATAGCCTCCAACTGAAGTTATCGTTACTGAAGCACATATTTACAGTTGATTATAACAGTAAAACGAATTTGCTAGTAAAACAAGATACTTAAAATGACAACGATTTTTTTTGGCTATTTAGAATAGAGCCTTCTCAGCAGTAGTAGAAGAGTAAGTACGTTTTCAGTACATAATTATATTGACTTATACAGATTTAGAACTATCCGCTTCTGTGTAAGTTGGCTACTGTCAGTTTCCTGTGATTTGTGATGCTTATCTATTCCATTTCTTCGAGATGTACGTAACCGCGCTAAGATGACGCAGTTCCTGTGAGTCGGACTTTTTTGTGTTGAAAGTTAAAATAAAAAAGATAAGAAATAAGTCTCGTTTATATTTGATTCACCCTCGTATATATGTGTGTGTATATATATATATATATATATATATATATATGTGTATGTGTGTGTGTGTGTTATGTATTTCGTGGATTGAGTGCAGTGACAGACGTTTTGTAGAAATTTGAAAGATCTTTGAATACAAAAGAATAACAACAAAAAAGTCCTATTTTAGTTCAAAGAGGAAGAAAAAGTATTTCTTATCATTGAACCTTGAAAGACATACCATGAGGCCGAATATTGGACAGGAAGAGAAAGATCTGTAATAGTTGGAGCATTTCCAATAGAAAGATATTGAGCGGACAATTCCTCCAAAGAAAATAATAGGGGTCTCTTCACAATAAGAGGTATTGATATCTACTAGGGGTGAAGGCTGCTTGATGGCAGAATTCCTTTCTGGATGGATTTGGAAAGAAGTGGCAAGTCCATTCATGAAGTTTGGGAAAACCGCAACAAACTATAGGATTCAAAGAAATATATTAATAGTCCAGAAAGAGTTACGTTTTTTTGTTGTTATTTTTTTGCAAAGTTTATACAATTTTCAAAATCCATAACATTCAGGAAATAAAGGAAACGAAAACCCGATCAAACAGCAAAACGTCCAGTATCAAATGAGACAACGCTTGAGAAAAAGAAATCCTCAATTTTAGCGCGGTTCCAAACGTAACCAAAATTTCAACATATTAGTTTTAATGAAAGTAGAACATGCAGAAAATGGTTCAGCTGAATCCCATGATTCTTAGTACCCAAACCAAAAACGGGATTCAAAAACTATTTTCTTCAATTTTCTCAAAAATGGTTAATGCTATCGCCTTGAAAATGGTTTCATTCGTTTTCTTAGGCCGAGAAGCATATAAAACAAGTACTTACATGCTCATGAACTCAAAAGCGTAAGCGTTACGATTTTTTTTGCGCGAATTTCGCCCCAAACGCCATCTTCCAGTGGGCGGATTTTGCTGGTTAACGAACTTGACCTTTCAAATTAGACGAAAGATTTTTGTACCAAATTTCATCAAAATCGGACCATTCGTCTGGGAGCTAGAGAGCGAACAGACACATATGTATATATATATATATATATATATATATATATATAGATATATATACACAAATTTTAACCACTATCATTTTCGGTCTCTAGGGGTTCTGAAACACAAACTTTTCTAGTCGGCACTTCCGGATTGCGTCATAAGATCAACCTTATAAGCGGGGTTCCTCCCTATGGGGGAGGGAGGAACTCCGCTAAATTTTGATTGTCTACAATCAGAATACAGAAAATTTCAATGTGACACATTAAATGGTGCGTAACAAGAAATATATTAGTTGCTGTAAATAAATAGGAATACCTTAAACCGTAAATATAACGAAAACCATTACATTAAAAGTCGTTCAATGTTTTAATATTAAATGGAAAAGCTAAATAACAAGGCACCCTTCAAGTTGTGATGATGTGTAATAAATAACAAGGCAGCCTTCAAGTTGTGATGATGCGTAATAAATAACAAGACACCCTTCAAGTTGTGATGATGTGTAATAAATAACAAGGCGCCCTTCAAGTTGTGATGATGTGTAATAAATAACAAGGCACCCTTCAAGTTGTGATGATGTGTAATAAATAACAAGGCACCCTTCAAGTTGTGATGATGTGTAATAAATAACAAGGCAGCCTTCAAGTTGTGATGATGTGTAATAAATTCTTGATTTTATGTTCAATGTTGATATTACATTCTATGATTATTTCTCATGAATAAACTACTCATTAGCCATAATTATTCATAACTAACCACATCAATTTCATATTTGATGTTTGTTAGAAAATATGTTTTGCAACGGCATTTTGCGGAATGTAATTCTGATTGATGTATCGGCTAAAATATGATATTTTTGACATTTTTATTTGGTGGACACATATTGCCACTAATAATCTAAATTTATATGTGGTTTAACTATTAATTAATTAATTAATTAATTAAATTAATTTTGTTCCATAAATTATAATTTATTAGATTTTGTCCGACGTATATCGCACTAGTTTTTCTAAAGTGACAGAACTCAAAATTCGGTTTTATTGACACCGTCATAGTTATGACTATGAAAGACATAGTAAATATCTTTTTATCAACCCTCAAAACTGTAAGTACCTAGCTTGAGAGCTTGTAAACCAGAGGGCATTTGTGTCACCCTTCCTGTCTTCATTCTAAGGCCTATACATTGGCAAGAGTGACACATTTTCGGTTAAGTTTTATTTTAAGATTTGTCACTTTAGAAATACAAGAGCGATACGGTTCTTATGTGATTTTTAATGTAGCGGCCTCATTCAGAATAATCGGTGCTAAAAGTAAGTAATTTCTGCTTTGGATACTGTTGTGTCCTGTTATAGCGCCTAAAATCTCGCTTCGCTTTTACATTTTTACATGTGTATACATTTTTCACGTACGATTAAGGCAAAACATAAACTGTTTCTATTCTAAGCTTTCCTAAAGGCACCAGAAATAAGAACGGAAATGTTCTATGCTGGCACAACTCCTGCTAGTTGGACTTTTTTGAGACAGAAAAAGCTATGTTTTCTTAATTTACTGATATTTATAAACAAATGTTTGTCTGAGTGTAGCTCCTTTATAAGAAGTATTCAATGCATCCCATTTGACTTATGATATGGTTTGAGGCTGATATTGACTGAGTCAAAGATCCCTTTGTTGTCAAAGTTTCTCAAGGAAGGCCTTTAGCTTTGTCCTAATTCAATTTCCTTAATACCTTGTCATTAAGGACCTAAACCACAAAATTAGAATTTGCTTTATCCTAAAGCAGTTCTGTCATTGTCATTAACGGAATCCGAGAAGACCCCCGAATCCTTTTATTTCGGAATTATTAGTTAATTTGAGTAATTATCCCTTTGAGAAAATTTTAATTAATAAGACTGCTACTAGATGGACTTTCTTTAAACTTGAGCTATTTTATTCTGAGTAATTAGTACTTCATATAATTTCTAAATTCATTTCAAATATGAAGAAAATGGACAGTTTTCGTGAATTGAAAGGAACATTTTATCATTTCCATTTCTAGAAACTGCAGTATTTTGATGCACTAAACACGAATTTGTTTAAAAAAAATCGCTCTCAGCTAGGAAAAAGTTATTATTATTAAATTTTAACGTTCATTTATTATTGACAGAGAAAATTAATTTATTCAGATTGTATGTAAAAGTAGGTATTAATGAAGTCTAAAAAAAATTTACCATCAATGATTTGAATTTGTCATGAGTTATTTATTCAGAAACATTTCTTTAAATAATGAAACATTCTCCACATTTTTTCTTTCGCTGTTGAAAAGTGTAATATGAAAAAATCCCTTAATAATCAGCTAATGCCTTTATAATTAGCGCGCTCTGATAATTGCGAAGAGGTCAGATAAGTTTGCTTGGTAGTAATAATGAAGGTGCACGAATTTATTGCAATTATTCACAAGAGAATAAATTATCACATTTTTGTTGTCAAAATAAGCTTCTAACCAACTCTATCAATTGTGGAAAATGTGACGAAAAAATAAAGTTAAATAGAAATCATCTTTTATTTAACTGCCAAAAATAAAAGATTAGAAGAGGACTAGGAGATAGGCTAAAGAAGAATGAAGTATTTATATTTTTGTTTTAAATATATTTATATTTCATATTTATTTCTCATTATGGGCATACGTGCTAAGCGTTTCCGCTCGCTCAAGGTGATATCAAAATTCTTTTCAATCCAACTCGCTAAAATTAATAGAGTTTTATTAATTTTAGCGAGTTGGATTGACTAGAGTTTACATATCTTCTTGCGGACCGGTGCCCCGAGATCTGCCCAGAGAATTGGCTGTCTGCCTCTTCAGAATAACCACCGGACACGACTACCTACAGGCTCACCTGCACAGAATCGGCGTAGTAGATACAGACATCTGTCCACTGTGCAATGGCGGCAGAATGGACGCTGTACACCTTACATCCTGCATTGCGCTAAGCTCCCCAGAGTGTGACGATATAAATTTGCTGCTTTCCTCCCCAGTACTGGTCTGCGAGGCGATTGATGGCAGAATTGCCTCGTGCGGGCGTAGGATAAAAGAAAAGAAAAAAGACATATCTTCTTTATATGCGAAGCGAGTTAAAGTGTGTTTAAGCAAAACTAATGAAAGGAATCAGCATATTTTGAGAAATGATCGGATCATTATTCCCAGCGAGATCTTACATCAAAAATTGAAATTCCAAAACTGGAACTAAAAAACACCTGCTAGAATAACAATTACTAATCAGTGTTGGGCAAAACTAACGTTAGTAAACTAAACTAACATTAGTTTTCCCAAACTAAAACTAAACTAATGTTATATTTTTAGTTTTAGTTTTAGATTTGTATAATTATTAATCATAAGGACTCCGTTTTTAGTAATGCAATTAGTTTAGTTTAGTAAAAGAGACCTAAATTTGAGATTTTAGTTTAGTTTTAGTTTTTGGTTAACTAATTTAGTTTATCAAAGAACATATGTTTTCAAATTACGAGAAAAAGCCACAATTTCTTATTCTTAAGCAAGTTCTATTAGTTTTAATAATTTACTTAATTATCGAAATAACATATGATTTATATTAATTCATGTTATTTTAGTAAAACTAAACTAAACTAAACTAAACTAAATTTTTAGTTTAGTTTTTAGTGAATTCCCAAAGATTTAGTTTTAGTTTTAGTTTAGTTAAAATACATTAATTAGTAAAATTTTAGTTTTAGTTTTTTTTAGGTTGCAATTTTTAGTTTAGTTTTAGTTTATTCCAAAAAGTGAGTTTAGTTTTAATTTCAGTTTTAGTTTTTAGTTTTGCCCAACATTGTTACTAATCCTGTTACTGCACAATATTTAATTTGATTTGCATTAAATTAGTATTACTTTGTGAATAACGCCCTCATTATTTTAAACTTTAGTTACAAATTGACATGAATGCTACTGATGCAATATTGGTAAAATATTCTGCTTTTAGTGATCTAATACTTAATGATTTCTTCCTAATAGTTGAGGATTATGGAGCTGCGGTCTTCCCACTTTTGAAGTCTCTACTTTTCTAAAATACCGAAAATCACATTTTCAATATTTCTTGATCAAAACAATTTTTTTGTTTCTGTTTTCCATATTTTTTTTTTTTTATGGCAATTAACAGTAATGTTTTATAGTTTTCCCAGTATCGATTTTTGTTTGTAATAGAGTTTACCTTTAGAATTACTTACTTAATACCAAGAATTAGTGGAAGTAAAGAAAGCGAAATGGGTAATTTTTATATCACAACCAACTTATTACAAAGCGTGAAAAATCGCTGACTTTTCCTTTTGTTTACTCGCTCTTAAAAAAAATCTAAATTCAATAAATATAAATAATATTTAATTTACAAAGACCACTATTATTGTTATATTTTTATTATTTAGCCGTGTTTTTTTTTTTTTTTTAATATGAAGTTCATTACCATAACAACGGGAAACATTCATATTTCTATAATACCAGCTGTTATCACATCATATCATTGTATACTCGAGCAGAAGGCGAAAAGTCTCTGACAGTGCTATGGGCGAGGTGATTAAAACTTTAACCATACGAGACTAACAAACCTTGTTTAACTTTATGATAAATTGTTATCGTGCCCAAATCTGACCCCAATTATTAGCTTAAAGGATGTTCAAGCATTCAACTGAATATGTTATATTCTATCGCTGAATTCAATTCAGACATTTAGCACTTTTCGAAGGAATGTAGGTGTTGGGATTGCATTCATGGGAGAATTCTTGAAAAATTCTTCAAATCCTCATCATTCAGCCCAGCTGTTTCCGGCTCCTGCATTATAGTTATGAGATGTTCTCTTTTTACATGGGGAAGCTTTTATTATTCATCAAGATCAATAGACAAAAATGTGAAGTATTTGCCTATTTATTGAGTAGCATTAGTACCACGCGTGCAAACACCTCTGGAAAAAAATTAATAATTGAAACAGCCAGTCATTACATATTTAAAATAGCATAAAATTCATTGTTTTTTTTTTTTTGTTTTTTTTTTTACTTATATACGTTATTTGAATCAAATTAATGAAGAATGGAGCCTACTCTACACATCTTCTAAGGAATGTCCATGGTTACGCAGCTCCTGCGGGACGTAATTTTTAATTTTAGTTTGTTATTCAGTGAACCGTAACTTCCAATTGACCGATTTTTTTTTACAACAGATGTTGCTCATTAAGTGGGCAAAACACCTACAAGAGTTTCGTGGCTAAATTACTTCGGAAAGCGGCGATGGCCGTTAACATATTAACAGACAGACAGAAATATACTTACATAAATATGTATACATATATATACATATATATACATATATATATATATATATATATATATATATATATATATATATATATATGTATATATATATATGTGTGTGTGTGTGTGTATGTGTGTGTGTATGATTTGCCTTCCTGTGTCTGAGGAATGATTGCAAATAATGAAAATACCGAACAAATAACCTCTTCTCTTACAATTATTTTGTTCGAAACAATTGAGTTTTACCAAAATTCACATCAACAATTCTAGTCCAGTTTCCATTCAGAGAATAATTGAAAGAATCACCAAACCATAACTGCATTGGATTAAACAAGTCTCTATTTGAATAATCTAAATGACCATTAAAAGTACCCACTCCAGTTGAAGAAAGTTGAGGTTTCTTTAAAAACCATTTAAAAACCATTAAACATTTTAAAACGAATAATTAAATCTGAGTCATTATGTAAATGAGAACTCATTAACTGTTATCCAAAAACTTTCTCAAGTTTCACGAACAACATTTTAACTGCTTAGACATGAATTGTATTTTCAAAATCAACAAGATTTGTTTTTTATTGTTGAAACTAGAATCTCATTTACTTATGGATGCTACATACAACACAGATTTAACAATCGGGAGCCCACAGTACTGTCAGGCTCATCAGGTGCTTTAAAACTGACACAAATCAATTCATAAGTTGCCGAAAATCATTGATTACAAATCCCTTTGGACCTACATATCGTTTCTAATATTATCTGTGATTAGAAGACAAACAGAGTTGGGTATAATCATAGTTACGATTACTATTATAATCACAGGCCTTCAAATAATTAAGATTACGTTAATAATTTTAATTACAAGAGTTATTACAATTACGTTTGCTGTCAAATTTTCGATTACACAGGCACAAAAAAAAAGTATTTTTTTCCAAAGACACCATACATGTATTCCTATGTATTTCGACGCACTAAATCCGAATCCGGAGTCCGTTTCACATTATCACGTCAGGTTTAAGAGCACTTCAAGGCCAAATTTTGTATGAAGTCGTTAAAAAAGAAATAACTAGAGCTTCCATGGTTTTGAGGGTCGCTGAATTCCAATCCGAGGCCTGTTTCAGCACATCGGCGCAAAATCAAGGTGATTTCAAGGACAAAGATTTGGATTCAGCGTGTCGAAATACATAAGAATATATGTATGATGTCTTTCGAAATGACCACATTTTTTTCTTTTTGTGTGCGCCTGTGTTATAATTGTGCTCTTAAGGAAAACATATTTCTGTATATACGTCTGTACATACTGTAACGGACTGTACTCTACTGTCCGTTACAATTGAAAATCTCTCTTTTGATATTTTTGATTTCTATATTTATAACACCAAAATATTCAAATGAATTACTAAATACTTTAACTCCTTGGCACCGGAATTTCTTTTTTTCAAAAAATTTTAATACAAATAAATCAATTTTACGAACTTAGTATATAATTTTTCTATCGTCGCTAGATACTGGCGTTACCATATGGAACAATCTGGGATGTGAAATTTCAAGAGTTACTGTTCAAAAAATTTCCAACCTCAGCAGCAACATTGTTTACATTGTATCAAAGACAAACGTTAGGAAACTATTTGAAATTGAACAATGTCGGAATTTAGGAGCCACTAAGTTACAATATGTCTCAAGGAGAGAAGGGAGAGTCCTCGAGAAGGGCGAACAATGTTCCTTTTAGGAAAACACCCTGAGGGTAGAGTGGAGAGGTATTTCTGGAGGCCAGCGACCCAGACAGAACACCGCTAGTTCAGGACTCGGCCACTTACTTTGATGTCTACTTTAGAACACTATGGTCGTATCTATACAAGTATGCCACTTCTTGCTGGCGGTGCTTCACCCTACTCACTCTCTCGCGCTCTCTCTCTCTCTCGCTCTCTTTCTCTCTCTCCCTACCTCCCTTCCTCCCCCCCCCCTCCTCAACATTTAACGAAAACTGGTCAAGTTGGAAATGCACAAATATTTGGGAGGATATTTTTAAAAAGGGTCTATCATCCTTCAAAATTTCAAGTCGCTAGCTTTTCAAGAAGTGCCTAATAATATTGATGAGTGAGTCAGTAGTCGTATAAGTTCCGATTTTCCATCGCTTATATCTCAGAAATGCTTCAATGTAGGATTATGGCACTTTCCATGTTACTCACATTTATTAGTAATACCTGTGTTAAAATTCATAAGATTATCTTTAACTGGTTCAATCGTCGCTAATGCTTCGTGTAATATACACACAGTGTGCTTAGGCCGGAACTTTGCCTGTCACACTACCGTGCGCCTAGATTTATCTCCAAATTTGGTTCTTCAACTGAAAGATAAAATTAAGGAATTTACAAACTTTTCACTGGCTGTTGAAGAGCACTGATACTGTTGATAAAGCTCAACATGGTGTTTTTATACGAGGTATTAACAGTAACTTTGAAATAACTGAAGACCTATTAATGTGCGTTCCATTGACAGTTATAACAACAGGAAATGATATTTATTCCGCAATTCAGCATTTCATAGCAGAAAATGAACTGGACTGGAATATACTTAGCAACACAACTACGGATGGCGCTCCTGCCATGGCTGGCAAACATTCGGGCGTTGTAACTCAATAAAAACGGAACCGTTAGGGAATTTTGAGGAATTTCACTGTATAATTCATCAGGAATCATTGGCATCCAAACATTTAAAAATGACCATTTCGTGCAACCTATAATTAAAATAGTAAAATTTTATTAGGAGCAGAGGAAACTGGTTCAAAGTTATGAGAGGGTACAAATCGACTCTAATATTTTGTGTAATAAACACTAGCATCCTTAACCCCCCTTGACAGACGAAGGGAATCCGCGTCAAGAATACGGAAGAAAAGTTGTAGCCGTCTCCGAGATGTCCAAAATGTCACATGTATGACGTCTCCAGATGTGATCTTATTTCAAAGGGTTATTATCCTTTTTATCCACATTTTTACTTGTTTAGCTAGTGGATGTTTCCTCTCGAAAATATTTTGATTATTATAATGAGTCTTAATATTCACTGCATATTATAATTCGTAACTGTGTGCTATTAATATAGCATTCTAGAAATAGCATAACAATAATTTTATATTCTAATATGAATTAAACAAATAAACAACTGCAAAAGCTTAATCTAATAATGAAAGTTGGTTTGTCGCCATTAATTATTCACATATAGGTCACCGGTACAAAGCTTACCGCGTGAAGTGCTTTGTACCATATATTGTACTTGTTTTGCTTCCAAGAGGACCGTCCAGCACTTCCAGGAGTAGAGAAGCATTGCAAGAGAAGTTGGCATGCAATACAGTTCCTCTGTCTCT